>JAQQAC010002594.1:87074392-87251090 GCA_029783875.1 Phataginus tricuspis | reverse complement strand
TCCTTCCCCAGCGTGGGGAAGTTTTCAGCAATTATTTCTTCAAAGACACTTTCTATCCCTTTTTCTCTCTCTTCTTCCTCTGGTACTCCTATTATGCGAATATTGTTCCATTTGGATTGGTCACATAGTTCTCTTAATATTCTTTCATTGTTAGAGATCCTTTTATCTCTCTCTGCCTCAGCTTCTTTGTATTCCTGTTCCCTGTCTTGCAATTCCTTGATCGTGTCTTGAACCTGATTCAATCTGCTGTTGAGCCCGTCGATGGCTTGTCTCATTTCTGCATTGTCTTTCCTCACTTCCCTCACTTCCTCCCTCAGCTCTTGCACAATTTTCTGTAGATCCGTCAGCATGGCTATGACTTTTATTCTGAATTCTTTTTCTGGAAGACTATGCATATCGATTCCTTCAGATTCTCTCTCTGGGGTGGTGTTTGTCTGAAGCTTTGTCTGTATCATATTCTTCTGTCTTCTCATGACTATAGAATTAGTTGTTGGTAGTTGTCACGTATGTCCGCTGGGCTCTTTATGACTTTAAAAAGGAAAGAGAAGAGAGGAGAGAAAAGAAAAAAAGAAACAAAGAGAAAAAAAATTCTTCTACTAATAAAAAAAGTAAAAAGAGAGAGAGAAAAAGGAAAAGAAAGAAAAAGAAAAAGCAGCAACACGTAAAAGAAAAACAAAAAGGAAAACAAAAAACAAAAGAAAAACACCGAAACGCCCACCGGGGGTGCTTTCTGTGTGAATGCTGTAGGTGGCGCTATTGCTCCACTATTCCAGAGCCATGGCCACGTCGCTCCACATGGCCCTTTAAAGCTGTGGCCGGGGTGAGAATGAATGGGAGGCTGTTGAAAGAGAGGGAAAGAAAAAAAGGAAAAGAAAGGGGAGAAAAAAGAATAACTAAAAAGAAAAAAAAAAAGCCACTGAGAGTGGGTTCTGTGTGAATGCTGTAGGTGGTGCTGTTGCTCCACTATTCCAGAGCCATGGCCACCCTGCTCCGCAAGGCCCTTTATAGCTCTGGCTGGGTTGGGAACGAATGGGAAGCTGTTGATCTCTGTGGGGGTCTTAATAGCAGCCCCCCTTTCCCAGTCGCTAGCTACGGGGTCCAAAGCTCCCCGAGACTCCCAGTGTGCTGTGCTCAGCTTGCGGGGCTATCCGGCCCCTCTACTGAGCTCCTGTCTCTTTAAGACCGCTGAGAAAGAGCGCGCGCTTTTCTTCCCTTTTTTTTCCTTTCCTTCTCCTTCCTGGAGCCTGCCGCGTGCAACTTGCATGTTCCCGGCTGGGACCCGGTGCCCTCTGTCTCTCCAATCTCCGCTACACCGCAGGCTGTGTGTCGGCGCTCCCGGCACAGACTTCCACTCCCTCCTGGCTCTGAATCCTCTCCTCCCGCTGGGGCACTGGGGGAGAGGAGCGCTCGGTCCCGCCGGGTCGCGGCTCTGTACCTTACCTGCCTTGCCGGGACTCCCGCCGGAGTGCTGGGGTGGAGGAGCGCTCTGGTCTCGCTGGGTCGCAGCTCCGTCCCACCTCGCCGGGTGCCGAGTCCTCTCTCTGGAGTGTCTGACCGCCGGAGCTCTGGGGGGAAGGAGCGCTCGGTCCCGCCTGGTCGCGGCTCTGTATCCCTTCTGCCTCACCGGCTGCCAAGTTCTCTCAGGTGTACCTGTACGCTGTGCACTTTCCTGTGTATTCTGGTCTTTCTTTTAGGGATAGTTGTATTTGCTGTATTTTCGTGAATAAATATAATGTTGGGAGGAATTTTTCTGCCTGTCCATTCACGTCGCCATCTTCCCAGAAGTCTAGGGTGCCTTTAACAGCACATGATATGGGATTATTAAGAAATATTTTATATGAAGAAGTCTGGAGGTAAATGTTTCCAGTTTTGATTCAGTGACTCATGCTTCTGTCAGGGACCCAGCTCTTGCCATCTTTCTGCTCTGTTGTCAGTGTGCTTCCTTGGTCTTTGGATCCATCTCCTCATGGTTTCAGGAGGGCTGCTGTGGCTCCAGGTGTCACACTCATCATTTTAACATCTGAGGCGTGATCCTTCTGATCCCACTGGCCAGGACTGCAATACAAGCCCAGGCCTAAACCATCGCTGACAAGGAAACTGAAAAAGCCATGATGGTCCATGAACTTTATCTATTCTGTGCCAGACATTAAAGATCTTAGGCTCTGAGGGCCATATAGTTTTTGTTAAAACTACTCAACTCTACAGTGGTAGTGAGAAAGCAGCCATAGACAGTCTGTAAACTAGTGAATGTGACTGAATTCCCATAGAATCTTACTAATGAAGGCAGGCAGGGGGCTGGAATTGGTCCATGAGCCACCGTTTGCCAATTCCAGCCTTGCACCAATTAAGAGTCCCTCCCTGGGGCTGTGAGCGGTGTTCCTTTCCCCAGCATTGTTGGAGAGCAGCCCCTCTAAACAGAAGCTGAGTCGACAAGGTGTGAGGAAGTGACTGTAGGTTAGGTCATCACGCTGTCTAGCAAGATGCCACCTTCATAGCATCGATGAAGGATTACCTGAGTTAACATATTTGAATCTTTTAACCAGTCCCTGGTCCACAGTAAGTAAATAATAAGCGGTAGCTGCTGCTGTTATCCGCATCATTTCTGTGCTGGAAGAGCTCAAACTTTCAGGAGGAAAGCAGTCACATTATTAGGTGGTTATGGTAAGCAGAGCATAAGCAGTTCACTGAATTGGGTCCATAATGGAGCATTGAGATTTTTGCCAGGCTCTGGCAAAGGCCCGTTTTGTGTGCCAGAGATGAGTGGCCAGGGGCCACTGTGCTTTGCTGAGAGGCAGCGAGACGTGGGGGGAGCAGCTTGACAGGAGGCCCTGGCCGTCCTCTGGGTGTGAGGCGGGGACATGGGTCTTTACCGGTGTGGAGCAGAAGAGGCCAACAGCAGCACAGTGGAGCTAAACAGTGACCCCCATCGGTGGTCTGCCTGTTCAGAGTCACTACGTAACTGTTCACACAGAGGACAAGATGGGGCCCATTTGGCAATAACACAGAGCCTCTCTTCCCTTCAGCCAACGGAACGACCAGTCAGTATTCCATACAGTTGTTTTTTCTTCCAACAAACCAACCAGCCAACCCAGAAAACCCCATTCATGCCAGTAACCAAACCAAACCCAGGCCCTTTCAGTATTCTTTTCTTGGTGTAGACACTCCACAGTTTAAGTCCAATCTCAATCATAATTTAAATTCTGAATCTATAGCCCTTTTATTAGAAACGGTTGCACCCACAGGATGGTGGAGGGGACGTGGTGGTCAGGGGCAGGGGAGGGAGGGAGGGAGTACTCTCCAGGGTATCTGGTCAGCCTGTCTCCTTTCCCGTGGATCCCGAAGGCTCTGTTTGCTCAGCGTCGGTGCCCCGGAGGCCTACGCGACCTCGAACCCTCTGCTGGGCATCATAGCAGAGCATCTTTGTGCAGTGCCTGCCCGGCCTTGGAGGCAGTACCTCACCTGGACCAGGATCTTCTTGGCCTCAAGCATTTAACGCCTCTTCTACAAAGGGGTCTTCCTGGGGACTGACTTGCAGCAGGGACCCAGGGACAGTAGGTTCCCAGGTGTTTGCAGAGAGCAGTGTTGTCTCGGTTTGCATGGCGAGCTCTCAGCTCTTTCCTATCTCTCTCTCATGGTTCTGTCCTAGTGTGTTTCCCAATCTCTGTTACTGTTTATTTTCTTGAACACACAAGACGCTGTCTTCTCCAAGCCCGAAAAAATCAGATTTTTAAACATCAATTCCTTTTCCCCTGAACTGTTCTCAGCAGGAGTGACTCAGCTCAACCTACAGTCTACCATCGTCCCTTTACACATTCCAACCTGCTTTGGACTCGTTGAAGCATGTGAATTAGACTTGACATTCCTGTTGCCAGATGGGGTTTTCTTCAATTGCGTTTGGGTCCATTTTGCAGAGTGTTACTAACTCTGCTGCTGACTTAGTCATTCAACAGAGAAGGAGGGATCTCCCTTTGCTATCGGGAAACTCATTATGATTTTTCTGAGGGTTAAAGAGGGTCAACTAGCAAAGCACACAATGTGAATCTGCTTATATACTTCACTGACCTAAGGTTCTAAAAGGTGGTGACCTTCATTTCTGAGGCATTGTGAAAAAATAGCTTTGAACAGTAGTTTTGAAACATATTTGTATAAGCACCCTGATTTCAGACAGCGTAGAGTTGCTGTACACCTAGTCAGATGAAGCAGGAATTAATAAGGATGCATATTTTTGCCAGGAGGGAGTGTCCCTTTGAGACTTCTTTCCTAAACTCCTGGATAGATTCTAAACTACTATAGGGTAAAGATCCTGGGTCCCATATTTCTGTGTTATCCTGGGTCCTAATAGAGACTTAAGGCAAGACACCCAGGTCTGATGCAGTTTGAAGGTGGGCGAGAATAATAGCCCAGATTCGTTTCAGAGTCGCTTTCACTTGGATCCCACATACCCAGCAGACAGGGGCCAAAGGTTCTTCAAGAGATGAGGTACGAGAGAGGAGCTGCAGTTTCCTGAGGTCCCTTTTAAAAAGTTGGGGGACCCCGTGGTGTGAGGAACCCAAGATGGGTGTCAGCAACATGAACCCGGCACCTTCAGACCCTTTGTGTTTGGGGGCCCACATCAGCCCTGAAGGGCCTGTTCTGTTTCCATGAGAGAACTTTCTCCCTGAGCCACAGCACCGCTCACCCACACTGAGATTTGGGCATGGGGGGGCTGGCCCTGGCCCCCCACCGCAGTATTCTGTAGCTATTTCTGCATCTAAAGCATCCGCAATGCTTACTTTTTACACTGTCGACCAGATGTTGCAGAGGATATTTGTAAATGAACACATGAACAGACGCACCTCATTCAAGGCGGGAAGAATGCGAAGGACATCCCAGACCCTGTCCACGCCGTCGCCTGGCCGCCTCCCTGTGTCCCTTACCAGGACACCAGTCAGAGTGGATTAAGGGCCCCCTACTTCAAGAGGACTTCATCTTAGCTTACTTTTTAACTGCATGTGCAAAGACCCTGTTTCCACGTAAGACCACTTGCACAGGCGCCCAGGGTCAGGACTTGGACATCCTTTTGAGGGGGTACAAGTCAACCCTTAAGGGCAAATCACTCAGCATGGTTTCCAGGGTGGACAGGATTTCTCTACCCGGCAGCTGCCTGTCATTCTCCTCTAGGACCGAGTGCAAGGCTGTCCCTGTGCACCTGAGCCGAGCTGGGCATCTGTCCTCTGGGCCACTGGTCTCTGTTTGCTGCTGGCCAGGCTCGACGGACAGTCCCTTGTTTCTGTGTCTGTTTCTAAAGCGAGACCAGGTTGTGTTCAAGGTCATGAAAGCTGGAAACCTGCTCACAGACACACCAAGTACCAGCTCCCATAAGACGCTGTCCAGCACGACCTGCGTCTGGTGCTCAAGGACTGCTCCTGGAGAGAATGTGTGATGAGCAGAGGGTGTGTGTTTATCCAGACGTGAACTTCACGGATGGGGCCTGCTCTTGGAACCCCCAGCTCTCCCGCTGCTTCCTCTTGATGAGCGCTCATCCACGTCGCTCTCCTTGCTTTTCCAGGAGGCTCTGCTCCTCAGCCTTCTCCCTGTCTGAAGAGGAGCTGCTCCACATGAGGCAGGAAGTTCAGGGCTGCTTCGCTCAGATGGACAGGAGCTTGGCCCTCCCCAAGATCCGGGCCCGCGTCCTGCTGCAGCGATTTCAGACTGCTTGGCGAGAAGCAGAGTTCTTGAGGCTGGACCAGGCCCTGACTGCCCCCGAGCTGCAGGTAGGAGGCACATCTCTGGGGCGCCTGCCAGCTGCTGATCCCGCAGGCTCCTGCCCTACTGCCCGACCGGGGCCCATCTCATCTCCCATTCCTGTCCTCTCCTCCCCAGCCATGTTGGCATCTGGCTATTCCCAGAACTGCCAGGCTTATCAACCTAACCTCTGAAGGTCCCTAGTGAAAGGGACCCCAGTGCCCAGCCTAGGTCCTGGTGCCCAGGTCCTGTTCCTGTCCCTGGTGGCCATGAGTGTTGGCTGCTCATGGTTCAGAGCCACACCCTCTCTGGAACATCAACTTCAGTGACGGGGGCCACCAGGCCTGAGAGGTTCCTGTGCCTTCTGCTCCCTCAGCTGCACCCAAAGACAGGGCCTCAGGGCACAGAGGCTGGCCCTTTTGTGGCACCAGGGGAATGCTCCCCTTGGCTCAGGAGGGTCAGGAAAGGCACTCACCTGGGCCTTACCGGGTGATGATTGACAGCTGCCTTTCTTGAGCACCTCTCCTGTGTCTCAGGTGACAACTCTCAGACGGTGTGCACGCTCCAGAGCCACCCACGGACCAGTTGGCCTGAGGTCTTACCTGAGGCCCCGGGGTAGCGCGGCCCTTCCCCCTCCTGTTCTGACTCCCTCGCTGTCTACATGATGCTCTGAGTTCCTCTCTCAGGAAGCTGCATGCACCCCAATCCCTGACTCCAGCTCTGCCCCTGGGGACCCCCACCCAAGCAGGCCACTGAACTTGCTGTCTCTTCTGCCAAGTGCACGCTTTCCCCGGAGCAGCACAGAGCCAGCTCCCGGTGGCCTGGTGGTATCTCAGCTCAGTGTCACCTGTGCTGAGGCACTCCAGGCACGCCTCCCATATAATCCCCTCCCAGTCATCTCCAGCACGCGCTGTGCTCCATGCCTTCCTGTAGTTGGTCACTGTCTGAAATGTCCTGGTTTCTGGACTTGTTCCTTTCCCTCTCCACTACAGACAAGCTCCCTGACACCCCCGGCACCTAGAAAGGGCCCGGCACATAATAAGCATGCACATCCATGTGATCAAAGCAGCCAACCCCTGGATGTGTGCAAAATGATGGGGCGTCTCTTGAGGTGGTATGTTGAGATTGAAAACATTCAGATCACCTTAGCTCACATTTTCTCGCCTGAAGATCCCAGCAGTGCTGGGAGATCGGTATTATACACCCATTTTCCAGATGAGAAAAATGACCAGCAGAGGAAAGGTGAATTGACCAAGGCGGACAGGAGGTGGGAGAACTGGGCAGGGGCTGGTGTTTTCTGACTTTAAACCTGCTGTTTTTCCCATAGGGGAAGAAAAAGAAATGCAGACAAAAGCTTTCTGAATAAAAAACAGTGGGTGCTTTTGGGAACTTTTACATTCTTCCACATTCTAAAAAAAGGGTTCTATTTTTTCATCTCTCTGTCCCTAGAAGGGTGCAGAATATATAACATGGTCGTAGGTAAAGAGTAAGGGATCTTTATCCAAGAAGCTTTAAAAGGTTTTGGAACAATGAGTAATGATGTTTTCACATAGTCGAAGTGAGGCATTCCCTCTGCTTTTGAGCTGACAAGGGCCAATCTTGGCAGGAATTAAGTATCTGACTTTAAAGTTGTTCCAGGGCTCGGTGTGAAAGAGAACAGGCCTCGCACTGTGCCTCGGAGGGGCAGAGGTGTCGGCCATGGTGAGACGTGTGTACACTCAGTGCCCTTTGGCAGGAGCGCATGGCTGGCAGGGGTGGGCTTCTGCGGGGGTCTGAGTCTGGCCCCCTTCACAAGTACTGTTCTGAGAAAATACAGGTGGGGGTGTGAGTTTATTGCGGGAACCAGTGGTGACGTATGCAGGGAAGCATTAGTGGTGTTCAGTATATTACCATTCCCTGGGCCTCCCCACCCGTCTTTCTCCTCACCACTGGGTAACCCCTCCGTTTCCTCCCTATTGGCCTGTTTGGATCCAGGACCCTAAACAGGGAGGGTATCTCATGGCCGACGGATCTGCCAGGGGCTCCCAGGGCTCTCAGGCCGTTTATGCAAATGAGTTTCAAAGGCCCTTGTAATCTCTGAGATGTGCAGGTCAGGTTTGCCATCCGCTTTCTTCAAGTCTTCACATCTTCCCTGACCTCGGGGCCCCACAGGGCCTGGCCCCTGATCCACATGCTGGTAGCTGACTCTCGGTGGGAGCTCAGGGAGGTGAGAAGTCCCGATATGCATCATTTGTCCCATTTTCCTGGTGTAAATGCCCCTTCCAAGGCCTATGTCAGGCTACCAATTTGACATCGGTAGACGTGCACAGTTGCCCCACGCCCCTGCCCCCGCCTCTCAGCCTTGTCCTCTCCCAGTCCCAGTCCTGCTTCTGGGCTTGAGGGTCGTGCCCACCAGCCTGGCTCTTCCCTAAGCGGCATCGACCCACAATTTCCCTCTTTTTGGTACCATGCCTGTTAGATCAGGAAATGAAAACGAGTTCATTCATGGTGTTAGCTGAGCCCTGAGTATTTAAAGATACCGAGCTCAGGAGTCAGGAAACTTGAGGTGTAGCCCTCAGGGCTCCCGTGATGTGGCTTTAGGCCACTGTTCCTGTGCTGCCTTCCTGTCTCCGCTCTGTCGATGGGGATGTTGGGCGCAGTGGGTTACTGTGTGTGCACGCTTCCTCTGAGTACGCCGGCCAGGCCCTGAGGACATGGGTCCTCTCTCCTATTATCCCCGTGGCCTGTCCGGGGGATCGCTTGGGAGCCTAAGGTAGAGTCTGTGGGCCCGAGGCCACATCCACAGTGGGCTCTGGGATGCCGTGGGACCTCAAGGGATGTGACGCGGAGGAGAGGGTGGTGGGCAGTCTGTGAAGGGAAGAACACTGGCTCTCCATGGGGAGCTCAGAGTGACCTGCCACACGCTGCACTGGGCATCTCGGGGGTGCTGTGCTGTGCTAATCGTGTTCCTTTAGGCCGTGTTGCTCTGTGCTCTGTTTGCTCTGCCATGTCACGTGCCGTCACATCCTGTCATGTTCCATCACATTCTGCTGAACTGTTGTGATCCGTGATGTGGCCGGGTGTGCTGTGCTGCGTCCTTCTGTTTGTTTTGCTATGTGGTCCTGTTTACATTATGTGTGTTCTGTTCTTATAGTAATCCTATGAGGTTGACCCAATTATCCCCTTTTTCCAGGTGTGCAAACGGAGGCTCAGAGGTTGTAGCATCTGCTTCATTCATTCATTGAGTGACAGTCTGCTGAGCACCCCTGACTTCGTCTGCCACCTCTCTCACCCTTGCTCCAGGCTTCAGGTCTTCATGGTGTAGAGGGCTCTGCTCCCAGGTTGTCACACTTCTGACACCACCTTGTCGTTTGGGTCTGAGCTGCAGTGTTGGTCCCTCGCACTTGTGAAGAAGCAGATGTGTGTGGTGCACACTGTTATCCTGGGGGTGGGGGCCTCTGTGGTCATCTCTGTGTGCAGGGACACATGTGACTCTGCTGCCCAGCATCCCCCTCTGCAAATGTTTCCCCTGTCCACCAACGCAGACAACCCCCAGGTGCTCTCATTGTGTCCCCATCTTACATAATGCCATTGCCTTCGGGGAGCATCTCTGTTAGTTGTTTGGTGTTTGCTGATACTTTATTCACTGTTACGTTGGCTTCCCAAGGACAGGGCCTCCTGTATGCTGTTCTGTGCTCAGAGGGGCTGTTGGGTTGACATCCTGCCACTGGGAAGGAGGTGGCCCCCAGGTCGGTTCCACTGTTGGTTTGACTGCAAAGCTCTGCTCTGCCCACCAGACTCCCTCTGCTCCCTTCGGCGGCCCGAGAACTGAGCCCGTTCCAGGAAACTGTCCATCCTTCCTCCAGCCTGAGACAGCTGTGCAGTCCTGTGAGCCTGGGAGACTGGGGGCTGCGAGAATGGCTGGCATCCCTTCCTTGCTGACGTCTTCTCTCACATCTCTCCAGCAGCAGTCCAAGGCGAAAAAGCCACGCTCCAAGAGTAAAAGCAAGATAGACCTTTTGAAGAAATGCATTGAAGATAAGATCCAGCTCTTTGAGGAACAGGCCCCTGAAGACCTGGTTGAAAAGGTCAGTGTGTCCGCCTCATCTATCCTTCATCACTGTGCACCACAGGGCTGGCGGCTGCCCCATTTGGCGGGTGCTGCTATCCATCTCGCCCAAGCACGGTGTCTTCAAACTGTGGTCCTGCATGGACCACCCCCTCCCCTTGCCTTTCCACCCGGTCCTCCTGTGTGGGACCCTCCGTCTCCACTGAGACCTCCCATCCATCCTCAGGCCTCACCTGTGTGCTGCCTCCGCCTCATGGTTGCTCCGTGCCTGGACTGAGGCACTCACAGGCCTCGCTTAGCTCCTGTCTCACTGTTTATCTTGCACGCCCCCCCACTCCTCCTCACTCCCCACTTGCACATTATGCTCCCCTGCATACCATGCACGACCTGGTGCCTGCCCTGTGCTCCCCTCAAGAACCCCCTACCGCCATTCACCTTTCTTTACCTGGACAAATGAACTTTGTCCTTAGCTGTCCTTGGGTGTTGCCTCTTCCAAGAAGCCTTCATGGCTTATCCTTATTCCCCACCCCAACTCCCCCTCTTACCGTGTCACGCATCACACTGTCCATTCCACCAGCCTTCTGAGGACGCAACAGTGTCCCAGGTGCTGTGTGAACAAACTCAGGGTTGCAGCGGTGATGGGGGCAGTCCTGGTCCCCATGCCACGGGGCACACATTCTAGCGGGGCATGGACACAAAGCACTTAAAATTATAGACTGTGATCCATGCCATTAAGGAAATGAACAGGGCGGTGTGATCATGCCCAGGGCAGGGGCAGTGGGACCACCTGCTGCCGGTAGGAGAGTCAGCTTTGGTCCTTCTGAGGAGGTGACACTGAAGGGTTGGCCCTGTGTTCTCATGGCCTGGCTGCCCGCTGCCCCCCAGCGCTCAGCAAGGGCAGGTCTCGCGAGGAGTGTGTTCGGGGAATGGACAGATCAGACCGTGATTGGGAACTGCTGGTGTTTCTTCCTGCCTCCTGCCCTTATCCTGTGTCTAGTTTCTTATTCTTTCTTTCTATGTAAGTGTATTTCTCCAGACACAAACACAAATCTGGCAAAGAGCCATGGTCCCGCTCTGGGCAAGATCAGTGGCTCCTGACAGGGGTATCCAGGTGCTTGATGTCTTAAGGGATCCAAGAAGTAGCACCCCTACTCCCACAAGTGTTCTTTATAAAACTGAGAAATAAGACAAAGACTAAGGCAGGTGGGGGTGAACATAGCATCTTTCTTATTGTTAAAGGCACATTCTGGAGATAGGAATTCATGTGAGAGCCAACTGGGCTTGCTGACACCCCCAGAATACAACAGACTCGCCACGCATTCATGCACTCCTGGGGGCCTGGGGGTGGCCCCCCAGAGTAGCAGAGCAGAGTGTGTTCAGCTCCCCCGGGAGAGGGGGGAGGGAGCTGAGAGAGGCAGGGACTGTGTGGGAGAAAGAGCAGCAAGGCGGGTTTCCTCCGACCCGGGCTGGTTCGCAGCCCCCTGTGAGTGGCAGGACCTTAGGGGATGCTGCTGGAGAAGGGAAAGCTAGGATTTGGTTTGGGGGTGGCCTGAGCCATTGTCAAGGACATGGTACAGGTTTGGGGGAGCCCAGGGAATCTGCAGCCCCTGGAAAACCTGCCTGGCAGAGTGCGGGGCTCCTGAGGGAGGGGCTGGGAGAGCAGACCTGGGGTGAAGGGTCTCAGATGCCAGGCTGAGAAGAAGAGCTGCCTCACCGGCCCCTCATCGATGGAGGAGAGGGACAGAGTGAGAAACTGGGTGACTGGCGACAGTGACATCCTGTCCCTGCGGTTCCCTGAGTCAGACTCTGCAGCCTGCCCCGGCCTGAGTTCACTTCTGTCACGTCCACGCGAGACGTGCGTTCGTCCCTAAGCACAAGTCAGACTCTTGCTGTGGAGGGAAGACGCAGCCGTCTGCCCAGCTCTGGAGAACTATTTGCAAGGTGCTCTGTGTTCTATCCTTGTGCTGCACACTGATTAAAGAATTTAACTCCCCTCAAAGATGTAACAACATTTTAATGGGAATAGTGTTCCTTTGGTGTTAGATTTTGAGTGCCTGTGGCATGCCAGGCACATTGCTAAACCCTTTATATATACATATATATTACATGCATGTAGTAGGTACACACAGCATGTACATGTATCAGATGTGTGTAATATCGTTATTTTTAAAAGCTAATGTGATTTCAGAGCTAAGTTCCTATGTGTTCTTTCATCATCACGCATCCCATAATAAAAGCCCCACCGCTGCGCCTGTCCTACAGACAAGGGATCTGAGACACAGAGGCCGACGTGGCTCCCGGGTCCCAGGCAGGCGTTCTGGCTTCAGATTGTTTTTGCCACCACACTAGCCTGTTGCTCCTTCAACCCATTATGTGCTTTAACGCTGCCGGCTTCCCTAAGAAGAATATCCCTGTTTTACAGATGCGGAAACCGAGGCCCGGAGAGGTGAGGGGATTTGCCCAGGTTCTTGCAGGCAGGCAGTGGTGGGTCCAGCATTGATCCTGAAGCTCTCTCTCTGTGTCCCTCTCTGTCACGACCAAACGCCCTTCTCAGGACTGACAGGAAGCGTTCTCATGGAGTGATTGTTTTCCACAGTTTACAGGGTGGGGACAAACATGCCATGGCTCCCGCATCCGTAAAAGGAGGGTTGTGGTGATGATAACCCTCTAGTCACAGGGTTTTAGGAGGAGCAAATGGGTGGGAAGGCTCTTTTTAAGTTTGGAGCCGGCTGCAATGCTAGATTTTCCCAATAACAGAGCAGGTCCATATGCACCATAACCTGGGGAAGGGCAGGCAGGAGGCATTTGTCAGGTGTGACCTTTTAATGACAGGCTATCTTCACAACTGAGTGAATAGGCATTCATGAGTCATCAGCTTTGATGTTCCTCCCCAAACTGATCGATGGCCTCTCTTAGCATCCGAGTGGCAATTGTGAAGATTCTTTATTTGCAGGGTAATTGCAGAGAGAGATGACAGCCCTCAGTTTGAGTGCTAGCAACTGCGAGTTGTGCAATTGTGTGGAGACTGGGAGCCCCTCAAGGCTCATGCGGCTGTGCAGATGGAGGGAATCAAAGACATTGAAACACCCCAGACTGGCCGGCCATGCAGTGTCACCAAAGGAGCTCTGGCTTCACAGCTGGGCTGTGGAGCATGCTGGGAACACCTGCTTGGGTGCCTCCTCTCTTTACTAGAATCTGTCAGATATGCCCCGAGCCCTCAACCCCAGGTTGACATATGCCTTGTCTGGACTTAACCCGTCTGAAGAGGCTGGGCTCGGGCAGTGAGTGCTGGAGTGGGACGTGGACAGGACGTGCCTGACCCCGTCACCTGCTCCTTTCCATCACGGTGGTGACCCCAGTGAGCTGTGACAGTGGGTCTCAGGTGCACTTCCCCCATCCCTCCTTTCTCTCATTCTCTGTCCACTTCCTCCTTTAAGGAACATTGTGTGGAGTGTCTCCTCTGGGCCAGGCCCTGTTGTGCGTTTCTGCCCTTGACGTGTTCCCCTGTTTCGGAGGAGCCGCCAATTTACGCATCAGCCATTTGGAGGTTCCCATCCTGTGTCAGCTGGACGACCACCCGACTAATCTGAGCTCCCCCGGGAATGAGTGGTCATGTGGCTCATTCAGAAACAGGATGACTGATTCAGGGAGGAAGAGACGGACTGAAAGTCGTGGGCTTCTTGCCGGCCCGCTCTGTACATACAGCTGATGGGTTAACGGAGCGAGGTGTCGACTCCAGTCACTGGCAGCTGTCCTACGAGGCTGGAGGGTGCCTGTGATCGAAAATGGGATCCCCAGCCACAGATACCCAGCCCTTCTGATGAGCTTACTACGAATACCCAGATTCATAGTTTTAAACCTGGAAGACTTTAGAGGGCATATGCATCTTAGAATAAGGTGATCAGGTTCCTAAATAACTTTGTGTTGTGATTGCATGGAACTTACAGGTTAACTTGAGGATGTCTGCCCATCCAAAAAGATGGGATGTTTCTTATTTTACTTGGATCTGGTTTTAGGATCTTTAATAGGCTTCACCAATTGTTTCTGTATGTGGGGTGACCATACAGCTCGGTTTGCTTGGACCGCCCAAGTCTCCCCTATCATCCCCATGTCCTCTCCTATTAGCTCTCCCTTTCACTCTCAACTTGAGTGATAAATCACGTGGTCACTTTATACAGAGGTCTTATGTATTCTCTGTGGTGGTTCCGGTTACATGATAGATTTGGCTGCAATTATAAATGGTAACATATGTTCAATTCTTTTTTTACTTATCCAATACTGGTATAAGGAAATGTTACCAACTTTTTAAGTCTTTTCAGACTCCCTTATTCTATCTCAGGAGCTGACCACTAGCTCCAAGTCCTACCTCTGCCCATTTCTAACTGTGTGACCTTGAGCAAGTTACTTAACTGCTGTGTGGCCTACTACACTCATCTTTCCAGTGTGGATAATGGAAGACCTACCTCTTAGGACTGTTATACAGACTGAACTGTTGATTCTCTTGGTTTTCTGCATAGGGTCATAATGTCTGCAAATAATTACAGCTTACAGCTTCCCTTCAATCCTTATGCCTCTTTTCTTTTTCTTACTGCTGTTTCAATGTCCTCATCTGCCTGTTTCACCATCATCTCTCATTTCTATTGATTGCTTTTCCTCTGGGTATGGGTCATATTTTCCTCCTCCTTTGCATGGGTGGTAATTTTTGCTTGGATACTAGGCATTGTAGATTTCACATATCAGGAACTGAATTTTGTTGTTTTTTCCTTTAATAATGCTGGAGTTCTGACACGTCAGTATGTTATTTGGGATTAGTTTTATCCTTCCCAGACTTGCTTTTAAGCTTTCTTAGGTTCAGTCATGAATACCTTTCGTAGAGGGCTTAATTTATGCCCACTGCTGAGGTGGGAACCCTTCTGAGGACGGTCCCTGTTTCCTTGTGTGCCATGGGGTCTTTTCACTCTAGCTAATGAGAACACAGACTCTCCCGTCTCTACGTGAGCTACAAAAATTGTTCTGCCTATTGTTTCTGGTGGTTCTTCCCCTAGCCTAGCGTAGTTTTTTTTTTTCTCCCCCAAGCATGCACAGAACTCACCAAAGACTTGAGGACAGTTCTGCACATCTCTGGAGCTCTGTCTCTTTCTATATCTCTTTCTCTGGTTCCTTCTCTTTCAGACCCTGCCTCACAAATTCTGGACAGAGTGGCCTCCCAAACTCTGGTTTTGTTTGCTTAACCTGCTGAGCCTGCCGGTTCCTCCTGGGTCCTGCACCGCACGTGGGTCCTAGGACCTGCATCCAGGCGGGAAGGGAGGGCAGCTGGGGAGCTCCACTTGTCTATTTCCTTTTTCTCAAGAGTCCCACTCTCTGAAAACTATGGGATCCTACGCTTTATCTGGTTTTCTAATTATGGGAGAGTCAATATGCTAAGAAAGGAATCACCCCTCTGTACTTCTATCATGACCAGAAGTGGGAATATTTAATCTAGTCTTTTGTATTGACTTTTTATTTTGTTATATTTTAGTTAGAAAATAAAGTATACATGGTAATGATGCTTTGGAATTTCCTGAAGCTAACATTGTGGCTTTATTCTAGGTCTGGTTTGAAAGATATTTCATTTGTCCTCAAAAAGGCTGAGTATTTTCTGTTGGGTCTGGAGAAAGGAGTGCTTGGAAGCAAGTGGGATCCAGGTCACAAGAGGCCTGGAAGGCTGCACTCAGGGCTCAGACCTTTTGAGGCAGCATTGGGAAGACTGAGGCACTCGGTAGACAGTAGCTTGGGGGTGTATTCATTTGGAGTCTGTAAGGAGGACTCCACGAGTCAGTCCTCCTCTCCTGACCTCGCCCTCCATGGCTGCAGGGGATGGGGGCCTTGTGACAGGCTGGCCTGTTCTTTTCCTTCTGTTTGCCAGTGGAAGATGGAATATAAGGTAGCAGTCCCAGCCCCTCCTAAGAAACGGCTTGATCCCTGTGAACTGAGAGGCCCTGAGGCCAGACTCCTCAGCCAGGCTAGGGTTCCCGTGTGGGCTTGGCAGATGGTCAGAATCACTCCAGAGTGCCCAGTCCTGTCTCTCCGACTACCCTCCTTGGAGAACAGCCAAGGAGGGCATCTTGGAGGTGGGTGCCTGTAGGTGAAGGACATTTGGGCTCCTTCCCTGACCTCTGGCACACTCACCAGCTTGGAGCCTGTAGGACTGGAAGGCGGCCACTGAAAATGGCACCTGGCCGGGGTCTTACTTGCTGAATATTGATCAGGACAGAGAATGTGTCTTCCTCTTGCCCCAAAGCCTAGACCAATCCACAAACAGAGTGAATACATAGCACAAATTATGTGCCTCATTTTTACTTTCCAGTTATTAGAAATGTCTGTCTACATCCATCTATCTATCTATCTATCTATCTATCTATCTATCTATCATGTATCTCTGCTTTTTACTCCACGCTAAAGCTTGAAGATTTCCCATATTCGTTCATGAGAGCTTTGCCTTGCTTTTTATGGTAGCAGCATTTCAAGGTACTGGGAACCTTAAATTATATAACCAGCTCTCAGTTAATGGACATTTAGGTTCTTTTCAATCTCTTGATATTTCGAGAAATCTTGGAATCTCTGTATATATCCTATAACCTCTGTAGGGACACAGGTGGAGCGACTATTACTGTTTCCACTTAACGGATGGGAATACTGAGACTCAGAAAGGTTGAGAGGCCTGTCCAAGGTCACTCAGCTCACAGGTGGCGGAGTGGAGCCTAAGCCCGGATCCCTGTGTCCTAGTAGCAGATGTATTTGATGAATCCAAAAATGAAAGGAATCTCTCAGTTTATCCTTGGCCTGTTCTGCTGCTGGTTTTGCAGAGTATATGTAAATTCCTAGGAATATTTCAATATAAATGAAAATGACATGATTGTATTTCCTGCTCACCTGCTATTTCTGGTGTTTCACTTTTATTCTGGTATTTTAATGATGGCGCCCTCTGTCTGGGTGGCACATCTACCAAGTAGCCATTCACCCATTCGTTATGCATTCACTCTCCGGGTTTCACGATCCGCTGTGCGTGCACAGTTCATGAGCAGTCCCCTCGGTCTGGAGTGGAACTCCTCTGCACTGCAGTTGGCCACGCATCCTATTGTGTTTCTGCAGCTGCCTCAGCAATTGTGCAGAGGTGGCTGGCACTTCTGTCAGGAACAGCTCTTCACACTACTGTCATTTCAGAAGTGACTAGATTTTAAGCATGAGAATAATGTGCTCATTTTCAGATGACCTGATGAAAGAAAGTGATGGCCCGGGTCCTTACAAAGCTTAAGCGACAGGTGTATTGAAAGGGAATGCACTTCAGAAAGGGGAGGGAAAATCCATCTGTCCACAAAGACTGGGGCAACCTCTAGACGTTCACTTCACGTCTGCTTTCATCCCTTTTTTTAATCCCTGGAGACAGTCTCTGACAAAGTCATCTCACTGAAGCACTATTCTGAGGGAAATTTCATTGCTTCCCTCTTCCCCAAAACCAAATCCTGATTCCTGAGCATGCATTCAAAGGCCTCACAGTCTTCAGCTTACTGTCTAGTCTTCTGTTCCACTCTTTCACATGCTAAAGTGTTAACATAGTTATCTTTGGATGGCTTGAATGTAGTAACTTTTTCCTACATTATTCACTTAAATATTTTACTTCCATTTTTATGAAACTTATGTATGTATTCTTTTAAAGAGTAAAATAATTCTATATGATTTGTGCTGGAAAAAATAGAGCTCCTTGTAGACACACACACACACATATTTTCGAATTCCCAGGGGTAATGACTTAATTTTTCTGCTTGATCTTTGGGTGTTTGCCTCTGTATCTCTAATAATATGCTTGTCTTGCAATCTCTTGATTTTTCTACTTTGGGTGTTACCTACTCACTTTTCTTTATGGAAGATAAGATTTAACTGTCTTTCTTCTTTCAGCCACAACAAACATGAACCCTTCCTATTTCCTCCAACCCCCAGTATAGTGAGATCCATATTTAAGGTTTCTGTTATTATGATTATTTAAGTGTTATTCACATCTGAGCCATATAAAAACTGAGATTTACTTTCCTGTATAACTTTTTGTTTTTCCCAGAATTAATATTGTCCTTTGGTTTCTTTTTGATTACTTTTTCTATGTACTTACCACAAATTCAATCTACTTCTTGACAGTTGACCAAACATCCTATGAGGACCACAGCGTAAGTCATGCTTTCTATTAATTCCATCTTCTTGAGAATGTCTTTCTTTGCACCTCTGGTGGGCCCCAATCTGGATGTTCTCCTCTGTGCCTTATACACGGTGCCATCCTGGGTTCATGCTATGAATTTCCTTCACCCTTCTCTTTCATGATTTGTTCCTTTTTTCAGTGAGATACATCCTCTGTTAGTTTCCTAGGAAAGAGCCATGGGGGATTTAATATTTTGAAATTTTGCATGATTGAAAATGTTTTAATTACTGATGGCTAGTTTGACCAGTCTTAGAATTTGGAAAAATCTTCTTGAATTATTTTGATGATTAACTCCTCCTAGATATATAATTAATCAGATGTTAGACCTTTTGTACATTTGTTTTCTGTTTCCCCTTTTTTTTACTATTTTCCTTCTCTCTGTTCTTTTGTTTTACTTTCTGGAGAATATCCTAAGTTTTATCTTCCAGATCCTTGAGTTTTTCTTTTCTTTTCTAATTTTTGAAGAGAGTTTTTTCTTTCTGAATGCTCTTTTCTTAAGGAATTAACATTCTTTTGTTGTTTCAAGGCTACAGTAACTTCTTGGATCTCTGAGAACATTAATGTCTTTTAAAGTTATTTGTTAAAAAATTCCTTGCATTTTTACCGTTACCTATATGTTCATTAGAGGTTTTCCCAAGTGAATGGTCATCCTTGGTGGTCTTCTCATGTTTGATAGTGGGATACTTAAAAGCTGCTTAGAGGGTCTGAGCCAATAGATTGGACTTATAGCCTGTGACCTTCACTCGGGTGAGATTGGGCTGAGCCACTTACTGGGGAGAGGGGCCGAAGGCAACACTAGTATCTTTAGATCTTCCCTGAAGGCTGGTCTGAGTCTCTAGGGAAGACTAGTCTCCTGCTCTGAAGAAAAAGGCCTGGCTGCTCACATTTGAGGAGCTAAACTGGGGGAAAGCTGGGATTCTAGTAGTTAGTATATAAAATTTTACTTGAGCTCTCTTTTTTCTGTAGGGAACCTGGTTTCTCCAAGTTCAGAGACTTTTCCAGAGAATAAATTCCCAGAGTTACCTGCTAGGCTGAGGGAGGAGCTGTTGTCTGCTGGGCAGAAGCTGGGTTGGGGGAGTTCTGGCGGGGGCTTTCAGTGAGATGTGCAGCCCTTCTTGGTTCCCTTTGGCTTTGACCCCCAGCTCTGGATGTACCTGCCGTCTCTGAGCCCTGGGGACCCTGCAGTATGAATTGATGCTGTCTCTTGGCCTTCTCCACTGCTGGCTCGGAATCCAGCCTTTGGGGATCTACTGAGTAGATCCAGCTTTTCATATTTTGTTGCACATTTTGTTTTCTCTCTCATTTTTCCCCATCTTTCCCTTCTGCCTTAAAGAAAATGGAAATATGTGTTATAAATCTGCAATCTTTCACCAGAAATCTTCGTTGTTAATATTTTACATTGTATATGTATTTCATGATTAGAAATAAACTTTTTTAAAGGAGGAAAGAAAATCCCCCTGACATTACAAACCATTATTTTTACCTTTTCCTGCAGCCAAAGGAGACTCTACTTAACTAATTATAATACTGATAATAAAAGTAATAATAGTGGTAATAATATCGCAGCTGCTCTTCATTAGGGGCTCATTAGGTACCAGCGACTAGCCATTGTTTCCTGTTGTTTTATTGTTTCTTTTTCACAGACAAAGCAGACTCAGAGAGGTTAAGTAACTTGTCTAGGTCCCACTACCTAGTTAAGTGGTAAGCTTGTATATTAGAGATAACAGATAACCATAAACAAAACAGACAAAACTGTGCTGACTGGTTTAAGGCAGTATCCTTAAACCAGAGGTCTTTGCACTTTGATTATCTAAATATTGGGTGGATAGCAATGTCCTTCCAGACATAGAAGTCAATTTTTCTCTCTAAATTTAAGCACTAATGATGTATATTTACCATAGTGATATTTCATTTAACAAATAATACACTTTAGTGATGGAAGGTGGTGGAGAAAGTCTTAAATTTTGAATCCATGCAGCAAAGCATGGGTTAAACTGATCTGCTTTTTGGCAGGGCCAGCTGCTGGAACACACGCACACACTTATATTTAAAGAGAGTTGCATCAGCCTTCTCTTCCCAGCATTTGGATATAAGATTCTTGATGTGACCACCCTCTTTCCACTTGGAGGGCCTTTGCTTAGTGGCATCCTGGCCTCTCCCCCTTTGTTGCCCACTTTTCTCTAAGGAGGGTGTTGTCTGACTGGTGGGATTGCAGAAGGACCTGGGCATGCCCAGTGCAGTCCCTCCTCTCTGGAAGCCAGCCTGCCTGCAGGGAGCTCCCAGGCTCTGGCCATGATGTGCTGAGCTTGGTGAGGAGGCCTGCTATTTGGGGGAGTGTGCATTCTTTTGGACAAACATCTGAGCCACATTGTCCAATCTAGTTTTCATCAATATTAAAGCCAACATTTGGCATCTCTGTGGCTCACCCATACATCTCGTTGTATTCGCTTCCAAACCTGGACAGGGAGGAGGGGTGAGACATCTTGAACTCCTTAGAATCCCAGTACCTCTGCTAGTCGACGGGTTAGTTTTGTTTTGTGTCTCAAGGATACCACACTACATGGAAGAAATTACTCCTTTGAAACACACATGCTCTCAGGGAAACTAGTAAGGAAGTTGTTTGAAATTCCCACTTAACATAAGAGTATTTAGCAGCATTTTATTTTGAAAATGAATTTTTATCAATTTAGATAGCTTGAATATTTAATGAAGCCTGTCATTAATACTGCATAGAAATGCAGATCTGTATTCCTTCCCAGGAGTTCTTTCAGGCAAAGATGAGAAGCCTCTCTAGAGACACAGTCTTATGGTGCTGCAGTTAACAAATTAAGCTCCAAAGAAGAGGAGGAAAGGATTTTGGAGAATCTTTCTTTTCCTAATCTCACTGCCTGTGTTGTTCTTACAACACATACAAAAGTATTTACTCTTACCCCCAAATTTAGGTGTGAATTTGCATAAATAAAACTTGAGGTCTCCCCCATGCTGCCTCATCTCTGCATTATAGGGTATTTGGGCCGTTCGCATCCAAAGGTGGGGAAGCGTGAGACCGCAGGGAGGAGAAGGAGAGCTCATGGCAGGTGTGCAGTAAGGGAGCCTCTCATCCATTTCCGGTTCACCTGCCCATCACCCGTGTTTCCCCTCTTCCGGGACTCACAGTGGTTGAGCCATGGCCCTTCCCACTGCCTCGGGGGAAAGACGCCCTTCCTGCAGCTCATACCAGGACCTAACCTGGTCTCTCCATCCAGCGGGGCCTCATCTCCCCCGCCTCCTCCCAGCTTTGGTCTAATCCACCCTCTCATCCCTTCAGGACCCGACACTCCTGCCTCCATGCCTCAGGTGGCACTACTCCCGCCCTGCATGCGTGGGTCCTTCAACACCCAGTTCAGAGGCCAGTGTCTTCACCCGCTTCTGGAGCCCTCTGCCCCCTCCATCCTCTAAATCACGCCGTAGCACGTTTGTAGACTACCCTCATGGCACCAACAGTTCTACCTGTCCTAGTAATATTAATGCCAATACAAATAACACAAGAGCTAACATTTGACACTACAGTGTGTCACTGTTCTAGACAAAAGCAGTAGATTATACAGTAATCACAATGGCCCTATGGGGGACTGCTGCTTTTGGCCAGGACAGAATAGAAAGGATCAAATTACCCACATCACCTGAAACAGAAAAATGAACAACTCCATGAAGCAGTGGTCTTCAAGACACTGGACAGCGGTCAGATGTGGTCCCTGAGGAGTGGGAGGACAGGCATGGAGCCCTGTGACTGCCACCCCGTTCTGCCCCAAAGGGCTTCCAGGCTTCCAGCAGGCAGCTGTGTGGGTGGGTGGACAGGTGGCAGGAGAACCTTTCCAGGCAAAATCTAGCTGGGATCAGGGCCTCGGAGCCTGTGTTAGGAAGCGGGAATTTCCTCCTCTGGGATGAGGGCCTTGAAGAATTTTGCACTGAATAGCAACACGGTTCCGTTTACCTTTGAGAGTGATAAGTGTGGAATGAACAGCTTGACTCCAAAAGCCCTGTAGTCTTTTTTTAAATGAAAGTAGAGTTGATACACAGTATATTGCTTTCAGGTATACAACATAGTGATTCAACAGTTACATACCTTATTAAATGCTCGCCCCTCCTAGTGAAGTTCTATCTGTCAACATAGAAAGATGTTACAGAACTATTGACTGTATTCTCTATGTTGTACTTTCATCCCCATGACTAACTTATATTATTATTGAGTAGACAAATACCATACCATTTTACTTACAAGTGGAATCTAAGAACAAAACAAAACAGCCATAGACCTGTAGCATCTTTGTAAGTAGAGATGCCCCCTGTGGGCTTCAGCTGCATGCTGCAGAGTCCAGCGCTGCCCCTTCGCGAATAGGTGAGGCCTTAATGAATCCAGAGTCCTGAGTTCATGACCACCTGTCGCCAAGTCCTGAATTCATGGCCACCAAGTCTCACAGGTGCTGCCGCTGAGTCGCAGGCTGTCTCCCACTTACCCTCCCTCCACTCACACTTTCTGGCTCCTGGCTGCCCCCCCACATCCAGGTTCGAGGAGAATTGCTACGGGAGAGACGGCAGCAGCTGGAGGCCCAGGAGGGACGCTTTGCGGAGGCCCTTGTCTCCCTACAGTTCCAGAAAGCAACCAGGATGGGCAAGACCCTGTCGGCGTACACCGCCCTCCTGAGCATCCAGGACCTGCTCCTGGAGGAGCTGGGCGAGTCGGAGACCCTGACGAAGTCGGCCTGCACCCGGATCCTGGAGTCCCACAGCCCGGTGAGTCCAGGGTTAGTGGGAAGACAGATGGGTAGGGGCCTGCACCGCATTCGTTGGCTCCTTCCGGTGGCCGCCTCCATGCCTCAGATAGGCGGTCACCTGTCCCATCTGTCCTCAGGGTCGTGGGGAAGTGTAAGGGAGGTAACTTACAGAGAGCACGCAGCCACCCTTGCCACCTGAGACTGCTCGATTTCATTCTCTCAGAGGCAAACCTTTTGAATTTAAACACTTTTAACAGCTCTGAAACTGGAATATGCATCTTACATGCACATGAGCAACAGTGTTGTTTCTGTCATAGTGCTATGGAAAGTAAGAGTGTATCTTTCAATTAATGGAACTTTAGATGCAATGAAATATCAGATTGTTGTTAATTATTATAATTCTAATTATTACCATTATTCCTACATGCTGCATTTTTTTCAAGGCTTGAGAGGTATAGTCATAAAACAAAAGCTTTGAAAGTAAGTGTTTTGAGGACTAACTTTAGGTGCCTTCTGGGTAGATTTTAGAATTTCACACATCATTATTATTATTATAATACTTGTAGTAAGAAAGAGGAACTCCCGTTTATTGAGGGCCGAGTATGTTGCCGGCAAGCACTGACACGCCGGGAATGGATGTGCCCTCACTGAAGTACTCGTAACTCTTAATCATGTATCATAAGATAATCAGTTGTCTGTGATTAATATTAAGTACAATTTTATGCTGCTTTACAATATGTTCGTTGTTATACACCATATTACTTAGTTATTGAGCCATTCTGTAAAGTAGGCACTGTTATTATGCTTAATTCTCAGTAAAGAAATGGAGGTTCCGGCAGGTCAAGGATGCAGGTCAAGGTCTGTGTGAAGTCCATGCGGCTACTAAATGCCAGGACCCCGAAATGCAAGGTGATTGTGACTTCAGCCTGCTACATCGTGTTCATGGACTATCCCAGCTGATCTTGCCAGCAGGGTTTCCCATAAGTCATAAGTAACATTAGATGCTGAAGAGTCTAAGACTGTTTTCCCCGTGAACATTATGCACCCTGCACTATGACAGCTGTTTTGGGGGATAGAAAGGAAGTGGATATTCCAGTACAGAACACCCAGATGCTGGATAAATACTTTTTAATGCTTTGTGAGTTCATAAGAGCATGTGGAAAATCCCCAAGGGCCAAGGATTATCCCAGAGAAAGCTGACTTTAGAGGGAGATGAAAGTAGGTGCGGAGGCTGAAATCCAGGGCCAGAGGCTGGAACCTGGAACGCAGGACATGTGGGATGTTCTGAGGGTGCAGGACACCCAGAAAGCTACCTGCTGCCAAAAGGAACCACCAGGGAAACCGGCTCTCTCTCTTTCCCTGCTTCAGGCAGAGCTGCGGGAGTGGGGGAAGGAAGTGGCTCAGAAGGGGAATATCTTCCTTGAGAATTTGTATTCAGAAGCTTCTGCTGGTGAGGAAGGAATCCAAAAGTACTTTAGCCATTAAGTCAGGAAATATCCAAAATAATAAATTACCATGGTTCCAGGTTGGACAGCCACCCTGATGCATGGCCACAACAAAAGCAAATTCTCTCCAGAGAGAAATATTCTCCATCTGGGCAGCTCGGGATTCTACCAGTGAAGTCCAGCCAAGTATGAGTTCTCAGTTAAAATTAGAAAAAGTTATTGAACACATAAAGAAGCAAGACAAGAGGACCTATTACAGGAACAACAGAAAAATTAACAGATTAAAATCCCCAAAGACTTGAGATGCCTGAATTATCAGTATGGAATATGAATTAATGATTTAAGAAATTATTAAAGATAATACCAAAATGATTTAAAAATTTCATTCACCCAGAGAGCAGAGCTATTCTAAACTTAAGTATAGGTAATAGAAGATCCAAAATAACAGAAGGAAAATTGCAATGGGAAATTGGTAAGTCCGTCATCATAGTGGGAAATTGCAGTGCACCTATTTCCGTGGTTGATTGGTTAATCAAATGAAACACAAGTAGAGATATAAGTGAATCGAATACCACATTGAACAACCTGTATTTAATGTACATCTACAGAATCTCACAGCCAACAGTTAATAAATATATATTTTCCTTCAGCCCACATCGGAACAGTTAAATAATTGACTACACAGTATCATTTGACCACGTTTTTGTAAAAGGGCAATTAAGTTTAAGTCAGGGTTTAAAAATAGTACAAAAAGCCCATTCTTTGGAAGTCTTAAAGCATCCTTCTGAATAATTCATGGGTCAAAGAAATTACAATGGAAATTTGAAATTACCTAGAACAGAAAAATATAAGTATGATACATTAACATTTGCAGCATTCAGCTAAAGCAGTGTTTAGAGGGCAGTTTGTGCCCTAAACTAATATATATTCAACAAGTAGAAAGTCTGACAATTAAGATCACATTAAAAAGTTGGGAGAAACAACAGCACTGAGCCCATAGAAAGTAGAGGAAAGGATGATAGGATAAATAAAATAAGATAAGATAAGATAAGATAAAATAAAATAAAATAATAAAATAAATAAAAAGCAAAATTGGCAAAAAAAAAAAAAACTACCAAAGAAAGAATAAAGTAAAAAGTTGAATTTTCTTAAACAACAAATCTCTGGCCTTTAAAAAAAAGAAAAGACATTTTAAAAAGTTGAGAAGGGATAAGCAAATAATATCAGAAGTATAAAACAACATAACTATATATACAGTTGGGTTTTAAAAAGTTAAATTCTGTGATCAAGTTTATGCAGATGAATTTGAAAACTGGACTGAGAGGGAACTTTTTCTAGAAAAATATAAATTACCAAAATCAACTCAAGCGAAAAAGCAGTGTATATAATTATATTACAATGGAAGAAATTGGTTTTGTAGTTAAAAATCTGCTGACACACACAAAACACCTAACCCTGTAGTTTCATATAGGTGACCCCTGCCAAAGCTTAAGGTAGCCAATTTTTCCAATTTCACATACAAATTATTCCTGATGTTAGAAAAATAGGGAATATTTCTCATTTTATGAAACTCAGATAACCTTAACACCAAAACCAGACGTGAATAGTGTGAGAAAGAACAATTACATTCCAGTCCTTGAATATCTATATACAATCCATAAACAAAACATTATTAACATAATCCAGTTACATATAATTTAAAAAGTTAATGCAACATGGCCAGGTTAGGTTTATCCTAGGAACATAAAGTTGGTTTAACATTAGAACATCTATTTACAAAATTCACCAGATGAACAGATATAAGGAGAAAAGAAAAAAACTCATGATCATTTCACTATAACAGAACAAATATTTTATCAAATCAACACCCATCCAAGATAAAACTCTTAGCAAGTTAGTAACAGGAGGAAACCTCTCCAGGATATTTACCCAAACCCTACAGCAGGTGTCACTCTGCAAGGTGATGGGCATGGAGGTGGGCCACTGCCCTGAATCACAGGTGAAGAGGTGAGGCATTCAGAGGAGGGGCGGGTCCAAGGCCAAGTGTGAAGTGAAGTAAGACAGTAGGAGCCCTTCAGGGTAAGTGCCCTGAGAAACACCCTCAGGTCCGCCCTGAAACGCCTAAGGGACCTTTTTCCTCGAGCCCACCCTGATTTCTACTAGTAACTGGGTAGTGTAGCGCTGGCATGTCCGTTTTACCTGAGAGCCATTTTGAGTATCATCAGAGCTTCCTTATTCTCAAGTAGGTCTAGAAAAGAAGCATTAAGGTGTCTGGAATTGGAAGCAACTGATCATAAGTCAGACAATACTGTATTATTAAATCGGTGGTAAGGTGATGGATATGATGACATTTTTTTCTTGATTTGCATTTGGAAGGAAGACAAACGTGTTGTTTTGCTCCAGATATTAGACTTCCGTTCTGTGAAAACCACTTTCCCATTGGGAACAGGCTTTGAAGCTGTTAAGCATTCAGGAGAATTAAAAAAGCATGAAATGAAATGCTTTGGAAGAAATGACTCTTAAGAAAACTATACCAAATGCACCTCATTCGTTGAAAGGTTTAGACTCGCTTTGTGAAATTGGGACATAGATAAGGCATAATTGAATCACGGTGCCAAGTGGCAGTGATGGGCAAATTTCAATAGGACGGGCTTACCTGTAACAGACAGTGTGACCCCCAAACTGACTGCACCCACTGTATTTGTTTGCATTTCCATTTAAATTGCTTTGCATCCTTTTCCAAGGCTTGTTCCACTTTTCCAAGCCTGAACGGGCGTCTTCCTCGCTTTTAACTTCTGCCTACTGCCCACCTGCCGCTAGTCGTCCAGTCTGGATTCTGCCTAAATTTCCTCACTTCTGATTTTTGCTGCCCAGCTTCAGTGCTGTGATGAATCTAGACCCGAAAAAATAAAGAAAACACTAAAAGTAAGTTGCTTGCAGCAGTTCAGCTCTCATTAAGTTCAAAGCATCATGTGACGTAAGCTTCAAACCTTCCACCAATCCTGTGATGTTTTTATGCCCATTCTACAGATGAAGGGGTGAGGCCTAGAAAGGATAGGTCAGTGCGCCAAGGCCCCACAGCTGGAAAGCAGAGCGAGCCTGCCCCTTCTGCCAGCAGAGCCCAGCTCCTCTCCTAACGTCTCTTTCCACCTCCTGCCTCTGCCTACTGTGGTCCCCTCCAAAATGCAGCCAGAGGAATCTTTCTAAAAAAAAAAGGATCACAGACAGTCCTATTCCCAGGTCCATATTTAAAAATCTCACCACCACCACTTTCAGACCCTGTGGGTTAGCTCCCAGACTTTCTTGCTACTCCTGAGCATGAGACATTGAGGCCTGTGAGGGACCTCTGCCTAGTAAGTTTCCGCAGCGCCCCTTCCATATTCTAAGACAAGCCAGAAGCTGCCTCTGTGAAGCCATTGCGATGCTTCTGGCCCGAGTTGGTGTCTCCCAGTTTTGTGCTCAACAACCTCCCATCCGCAGCCGCTGCCATAGCGGACAATGTCATCTACCACCTTCTGCAGTTTTTAAGTGGCAGAGTCAGAATTTGAGACCAGGCCAGCTGGCTCCAGGGTTTATCTTTAGCCAGCAGGCTATCCTGCCTCTTCTTGGTCAAACAGAAGAAATCTGCATTCTTAGGCCACCAGAATCAGATAAGCAGTATCCGCAGCCTGCTCAGGTAGGTGAGAAAGAAGCAGGCATCGCAGGACTGTTTGCACAGCTGTCTCCCACACCAGCCTAAGTTTCCCGAGTTCAGGGGCCCTGTCCCATTCAGCCCTGAGTCCCTGTACCCAATAAAAAGCTGGGACTGACTGTCTGTCTGTTGGTCGATCTATCTAGTTTATCTGTCTATCTATCTATATCTATCTATCTGTCTGTCTGTCTATCTATCGCCACTACCTACCCATCTATTCACTCATTCCACAGCGCCTCTGGAGTGCTTACCAGAGGCCAGAGACCTGGGAGGTGGGGCCCTGAGTCAGAGAAACCTGAAGTCACTCCTCCCTGGGGCTTTTGCCCAGCACTTTGATTTCAGGCTATTTACTTCTATTCTCTGTGTCACAGCTATCTTATCTATAAAATATGATGGTAACAAATTCCTCCCTTCTGCTGCTTTGTGAAGAATTAAATAAAGTAATTCACATAGACACACCAGGAATCGAGCCTTGCCCAGCGCAGGCAGGCAGTACACACGGCTGCCACTCCCAGGATCATCCTCGTCCTCATTATGAGGGCCAAGATGCTGATGATGTTTACCTCTCTGTCCATGTTCCCTCTATCTTGTTTTTTTTCTGAGCCTTGGGGGGCTTTGAGACCCCTTTGAGAAATTCATGCAAGCTTTGGCTCCTCTGCAAAAGGTCAGTCCATTTTGCACATGTTGTAGGAGGACCAGGGACCACCATCACCTCGTGGAGCCCAGCCAAGCTAAACCCCACCCAGATCCTCACACACACTTAGCACACTGGCGAATCTGACAATAAAAGATTCAGTGTATGCATGATACAAGGCTTGGGACCTGCTGCCCGCCGCTCACCTACCTGAGCAGGCTGCGGTTACTGATTATCTGATTCTCGTGGCCTAAGAATGCAGATTTCTTCTGTTTGACCAAGAAGAGGCAGGATAGCCTGCTGGCTAAAGATAAACCCTGGAGCCAGCTGGCCTGGTCTCAAATTCTGACTCTGCCACTTAAAAACTGCAGAAGGTGGCAAATGACTTCAACTCCCTCCGTCTCTAAATTCTTATCTGAAATGGTAAATAAGACTACATATTCCATAGGATTGTTATAGGGATTCGGTGAGATTAGCACTGTAAAACACTTAGACTCGTGCTGGCAGGCCTTGCGTGAGTTCCTCCACGTCAGCCATGTTGCTGTGCTCCAGAGCAGCCTCTGTCCGTGCTGGAGGCGCGCAGACACCCACGTGTCAGTGATAGGTGCCAGCTGCCAGGCACGGAGCTGAGGGCTGCAGACCGCAGGCTGGAGATGTGGCCCTGCCCCCAGGAGCTCACATTCTAGCAAAACAGGGAAAGGTATGGCTGGCGGAGGGAGCAATGTGTCTGAAGGCACAGAGGTGGGAGAGATCCCGGTGGAGCCCCGAAGCTCTGTTTGGCCTGGCTGGATGGGGAAGGCAGGCAAGAGGAGGTCATGCCAGGCTTCAGGGCCATGCACAGGGGTCAGACTTCATCCTGCAGCCCCTTTTCTGTGTGCTCATCACCTTCCCCCTGTGTGCAGGAGCTCCGGGAGCTGGAGAGGAGGCTGGAGGAGGAGCTGGCGCACCAGGAGGCAGCCCAGCTGCAGCGGGCTCTGGCAGGTCGGCAGCAGTGGGCAGGCGATGGGCCCGGGCCTCTGGACGAGCCAGAGGAGAGCGATTCTGAAAGGCAGGTCTCTGCTGTCCTGCAGCGAGCCCTGAGCAAGCGCCAGAAGCTGCTGGAGCGCCACCAGCAGAGGTGAGCAGAGCGCCTCGTGGCAGCAGGGTGTCAGGCCCCTGCAGGCCTGGAGGCAGGCAGCCTCTCAAATTCATCTGGACGTGGCCCGCTGGGGCTCCCACGCTCCTGTCTGAGGGGCCTCTCGGCGCTCAGCACAAACTCTTAACTTTGGAGCGTACATTTTCCCTAACATCTTTCTATACTTTGTTTGTTTTTCTTTTGAGTATCATTGAAGGTTAACGAACATAGTATTTTTAAACTTTTTATTTTGAAATAATTACAGACTCACAAGGAGTTGCAAAAT
The DNA here is from genome assembly GCA_029783875.1 of Phataginus tricuspis. Classification (NCBI taxonomy): domain Eukaryota; kingdom Metazoa; phylum Chordata; class Mammalia; order Pholidota; family Manidae; genus Phataginus; species Phataginus tricuspis. The sequence goes on along the minus strand of JAQQAC010002594.1, from coordinate 87,221,167 downwards.
AGTGCACCGAGGTTCCGCATGCCCTTTACCCAGCTTCCCCCAAAGCTACATCTTACAGAATCACACCTCACTGTCCAACCAGGAACTGACATTGGTGCAATGTAATGACGACAAGCCTACTGAGATCTCACCATAAACATAGTATTTTATGTCCTGCTCTGGCAAAATTATGAAATAGAACCCCATCATCTTTTTTGGTAGTTCTTTGCATTTTTCCAATTAACAGACAATGAGCCTTTGCCCGTGGCATTAAGAACTGTGGGAAAACAAAATTTTCAATAGCTTCATACTTTTCCACTGTGAACATAATGTTGCTGTGGAAAGGATAGGTGCCAACTATATACCCAGTGTGATTCCATTTTTGAAAACACACAAGCACATTTAATTGGAAGAAAATGAACTAAATTATAATGGATGTGATTTCTGGGTGGTGAAATTATGGGTGATTTTAATTTATTTGATTATGGTTTCCTGGGTAAACATAACATCAAAGTACAATTCAGTTCCAATGGAAATAATTGTATGAGAGGTTTAATCATGTGATCAGAGATGTTGGCTTGATTTAGACCAGGAGTTCAGGGTATATGATACCCCAGTGTGCTCTCTGCTTCCTGGAGGAAATTGTTGACGATCAGGCTTTTCATATGAGTGTGGGTGTCTAGGCCAGCAAGAACAGCAGGATGGATGATCCATGATGTCACCTTTATCAGCCAAGGGATCAGTTAGAAAGACACCCCCTCCCCCCCTGCTATGGAACTGAGGAAGCCTGATGGAGACCCTTGCTGGAAAAGGTGCCCCCGGCCTGTGTGGCCATTACCAGGGCCATGCTCAGAAAATGGTTCAATGCTTCTATTCAGGAGCACATAGTGGACGAAGCCCCCAGACTGTAGTCTTCTTGAGCATGGCGGTGACACCTAATACTGGGAGTTTTCAAATTAGGATCCCAGATCACCCTGCAAAGCCACAGAAGAGTCTCCATACAGCTCCCACGAAGCTTCTTGCTTTGAGGAGCCTCTGGCCTGGTGGGCCCTCTGTGATACATTATTTGCCAAGTAATCTAGGCAAGAAGAGGTAAGCCTCTTCTCGCATCTCTTTCAATGGATTTTTAAAACAGTAGTGTAGATTGGATTTGTGATTCTTTGTTACTTAAATAACGAGATGATCTTCTCATAGTATCACTTTATAACCAAACTGGACTCACGTAGATTTTATTTTCACTCTAGTTTGAGAGAGGAACAAGAGACCAGTGCTGTGCTTGAAGATTTGCTGGAGAAAATGGAGACTGACACCTTTGTGACCCTGTATAGCCAGGTGAGAACACCTTAGCCGGGTTTTCTGCTCCAGCCCTCACCAACAGGCCACCTCACCTTCTTCTCAGAGTCCACACTTCCTGGCCTGTAGGATGGGGATGGTAACGCAGGCCTCGGGGACTGCAGAAAGGTTTTATAGAAAGGCCTGGGCACAAGCAGGCGCACAGAGGACGTTCGATCAGGCGTAATGACCGACAGCAACAATGACCATAGTAATTTTTGCCCTGGTCAGTTTTTTTGTGATTCTACAGGAACCCAAGTGTGCCTCCTCTTCTCAACCCTCAGTGAGTTTACTAGGCACAGAGAGCACATCCCACCAGGAGCAAAGCTGGCCATTGAAACCAGGGCCGCACGAAGGGGCCGGTGAGATCACACCCCACCTGTCAGCCTCTCTGAGTTGAGATGGGCTGATCCGTCTCGTTCTCGGTCAGAGTGGGCAGCTCTCACCGCCCTTTCCGAGATGGAGCCCCCGGCTGTGTGCAAGTAGCCACATGCAGAGTCACTTCCGAGTCTGTTGTTGTGTTTCGTATGCGTCCTGAGGTGGGCTTCCCCGCTTCCGCACATACCAGGAAGCCTGATTTATGACAGCGGCCGATGCCACTCACACCCTGGTGGTGGGTGCTTGCTGACTTAGCGTCGGGAGCTGAGTGATGTCGGGGTCATGCCCTGCAGATCCTCTGGCCTTTCCTCCTGCGGTCCCAGCGCTGTGTCTGTGTTGAGGTGAAGAAGGACAAGAGAACACAGTCTCCACCTGCCTTTTCTTTCCAAGAAAGCAAACGCCCCCACGTCGCAGCAGCAGATTCTACTCATGTCCGTGGGAGAACTGGCCTGTGCGCCCCGGCTCCGAGTCTGGTGCTTCCTCAGCCTCCAAGAACAGGGCCAGCAGGCACAAGGGAGTCCTTTGATGTGTCCAGCCAGCAGAATTGGCCACAGTGTCCACAGGCACACACAGCTTCCCAGATGGCAGTCATTTCTTACTGCTTCTGTAACAGACCACAGACACAGTGATTCCCCAGAAGCACACGTTTATTACCTGATAGTTCAGTAGTCAGAAGTCCCACAGGAAATGCAAGGCAGCTTTGCATTCCTTCTGGAGGCTCTGGGAGTAGGTTTTCTGCTCATTCTTATGATTGGCAGAATTTGGTTCACTATAGACCTGAGGTCCCTGTTTCTTTTCTGGCTGTTCCCAGCTTCTAGAGGTGCCTGCATTCCTTGGCTCATGGCTGCCTTCCGCGAAAGCTGCTCTGCTTTTAAGGACCCATATGATGATGAGGTTGGACCCACCTGGATAATCTGGGACAATCTCACGCCAAGATTCTTAACCTTAATCTCACCTGCAAAGTCCCTTTATCGTATAAGGTGACATTCGGGTTCTGGACTGGGGCATAGAAATAGGGGTGGCTCATTTTTCTGCCAACTGCACTAAAAAAGAAGCCAAGGGTAGCATGAGCAGGCTCAAGGTCAATGGTGAATCTAATGTGCTCTCTCCCACTTGGCGTGAGAGCTGACCTGGATTTGCTAGAAATAACAGAAGAGCACATCCTCTGGGGTAGGACCCAGGCAAAGGACTTGTCATCTCAGTGCCAGGCAGGGGCTGTCATCGTCCCCCTTAAGGACAGGTCCTACAGAGGCGAAATTCTTGTCCAGGTTCTGAGGAGCTAGGGGGACCTAGGCGCGGAGCCCACCTTCTTCCTACCCCACAGCTCTCAGAGAATGGCCTGAGCTCCAGCTGGGGTGGGGGAGGAGCTGACTCGTCATCAGGTCCGCTGTGCACTGAGGACTCTCCTGGGCGCTTCTCTCTGCTACTCATATGCTCCTTGCAGAAAGCTGGGCGCTGGGGAGCATCCTCTCCTTCTTAGGAATTGAGGGCCAAGGCACAGAGGTGGCAGTGGCATGAGGACACGAGGCACGCCGCTGCTCCTGGAGGTTCGGGGCTCAGCCCGGAGCTGGGGTCTACACCGGCTGCATGCCAGTGTTTCCCTGCAGAGCAGCCCATGCCTGGCCAGGTCTCCTACCCCCCACTCTGATTCTCTTTCTTCTTTGTTACTAAGATACTTAACAGAAGGCCAAAGTGTCACATGCAGAATTTCATCCAGGTTCACTTCTGCCCACTCGTGAACTCAGAATTCACCCTGAAGAGTAAATGCTGCTGGCGTGGCAGGCCTGGGCCTCAGGGACCAGTCAGGGGTGTTGTGGCTCTCGCCCTCACCCCAGACCTTGTAGACACTCCCCAGGGAGATCTACTCCACTGCATTTCTTTCTTATCAGCCCCTGTGTGTTAGGGAGGGTGCTCCTGAGAAGCAGAACCAGTAAGATGTGTGTGTATAGAGAGAGTGAGCGGGAGATCTACCTTAAGGAATTAGCTCACATGGTGATGGAGGTGGGCAGGGCTGGCTGGCAGTCTGGAGACCCAGGGAAGAGCTGGTGCTGCCTTTAAGTCTGAAGGCCGTCTGCTGGCAGAACACCCTCTCTCCCTTGACAAGTTCAGTCATTTAGGGCGTTTGGGCCTTGACCTGGCTGGATGAGGCCCACCACATTGTGGAGGGTCGTCTGCTTCACTCAGAGTCCCCCGATTTACATGTTAATCTCATCCAAAAGCATTACAGAAACATCCAGAATACTGTTTGGTCAAATTATGTGGCCTCAGGGCCCAGACAAGTCGACACATCCACCCACCCACCATCCATCTGTCCGTCCATCTACCCACCTGTCAGTCCATCCATCCATCCATCCATCCATCCATCCATCCATCCATCCATCCACCTGTATGCCTAGCAGGATGCTTGGGATGGTGTTTGCCTGATGTTACTGATAATCTTTTCTGGATAGTGGCATTTGGAATAATCATTGTAACATTGATCTTTGTGCTTTTCTGCATTGCTTAAATTCCTTAAAATAAGCAGTGTTTCTTTAAAATAAAGACATGGATGAAATATGTGAAAAACACCCAAACAACAGAAATCCACGCCAAGTGCAGTTGTGAAGCAGAGCAGGAAGGAGGAGGGAGGCAGGAGGAGTCCTAGTGGGAAGAGAAGGCCACGCGACAGTGACAAGCAGAGACTGAAGGGACGCACTCCGGTGGAGGAAGGGCCAGAGCCACGGAGCGCAGGCAGCAGCTGGGAGGCTGGAGAGACGGGCTGTGTCCTCCTCGGCCCTCAGGAGGGGCCGGCCCTGCTCACGACTGCGCCCCAGCCCAGCGAAGCTGACAGCAGACTTCCGTCCCCCAGCACTGAGGGATATGTGTGTGTTGTTTAAAGCCACTATATTTGTGGTGATGTGTCCCAGCTACAACCAGAAACTCAGAGATACCCTAACAGCAGCACCATGTGGCCCTAGCGGGTGCCCAGTGCTTATCCTGCACTGCACTTGGGGGGTTTGGAAAGGCAGAATTCTTTGTAAGAGGAGGTAATGGGAATTCATCTCGAACTAGTATGAATGTAAAAGGAAACGGGCAATACCCCGACTGTTCCCTGAAAGAGCAAGGCTGGGCTCCAAGGGCTGGAGTGGCAAAGGACCTTTCTGGGTCTCTGCTTCTCCAACTCTCCCATTTCTTTGGGACCACTATTAGCTTTTCCCACAGAGGGAGGGACGTGGCACCTGGCAGCCCTGAGCCTATGACCTTTTGGCATCCATCTGTCCTGGCTTTGCTGTATAAAGTGCTTCTGTCCCCCAGCTTTGCTGCATGGAATCCCCGGGAGGAGCTCTGATTGGCCAGGTGGCCAGGCCGACTGCCCCATTGCTGTTGGCCTCCCCAGCTCGGACAGGTTTCTGTGCCCAGCTCATTTTATACTCACAGACCTCTTGGGTGAGGTATTATCGTTGCCCCATTTTACAGACAAGGAAGCTGAGGCACAAAGAAGAATAAGGACATTGCCCGAGGACACAGTGACCGGTCTATGCAGCGGGGCTGGGAAGCCAACAGAGGTTTTCTGGTGTAGAGCCTGTACTCTCTCTCTCTCTCTCTCTCTCTCTCTCTCTCTCTCTCTCTCTCTTATCTTTAATTTTCAAATAATTTCCGGTTCACAGGAGTTTGCAAAGCTAGGATAGAGTTCCAGCACCCCACCCCATGTTTTTCTCTGTTCCCTCCATGGTTGCATTTTACAAAACTGTTGAACAGTATCAAAACGAGGAAAGTGACATTGATAAGAAACGTATGTGTAGTTTTATGTCATTTTATCATGTGCAGACTCATGTAAGCAGCACTACCATCAAGATATAGAACTATTTTGTCACCACAAAGACCTGCCATGGGCCACCCTTTACAGTTACGCCCCCTCCTCCCTCCCCTGCAACCTGGCAACCACGACACTGTGCTTCATCTCTCATATTCGTCACTCCTGGAATGTTATATACATGAAACCATACAGGGTGTGACTGTGGAGACGGGCTCTTCCCACAGGGCATAATGCCCTTGAAATCCACCCAGTTCTTCCTTTTTGTTGCAGAACAGAATTCCGTGGTGTGGCCATAGCGTCATTTCCTTAACCACCCCTAGGCTGGGGACATTCCCGGGCGTGTGCTGGGCCCTGCTGCGGGCCAGAGCCTTAGTGGCGGCCAGGGAGTCGGGAGTAGCTGGGAGGGGTGGATGAGTCTTTGGAGACATCCTGGGGAGCAAAGGTTGCTGACCAAATAGGTTTTTTTCGAAAGCTCTGTGAACTTTGGGAACATGTTTTCAGACTGAGCTACTAAAATATTTATCTCCCTGGGACAAAATGTCCTCAGACTGTAATGCATGAAACTTGTTCAGCGAGGGTGGAGTGGAAGGGCCTGAGCCCACTGCCTTGCCTCCCCCAGGAGCTGAGACTGGCGTCCTACCTGGCCCGGCTGACCATGGTGCCGGGGGCCACGCTGCGCCGGCTCCTGAGCGTGGCTCTGCCTGCGGCCTCACAGCCCGAGCTCCTGGCTGTGCTGGACTCCGTCAGCCAGAAGCATCCGGACCATGCGGTGGACAGTGACGGTGGCGGGGAGCAGGCCGACCTGGGCAGGAGGGGGTGAGTGTGCGCAGTCGGGGCTGCTGCTTTGAAAGCAGCGAGGAGCGAGAGCCCCTGGAGTGCACAGGTGCAGGGAGCCTGGACGCCCGCAGGTGCAGAAACGTTGCTCAGGAGCAGGAGGCGTCTGCCGAGTTGCCGTGAACCCTTGTGAAGTCATGTTAGGCCCACATCTTCTGTCCAGACTGTTTATTTTTTGTCACCAATTTATTTTTCAAGTAGAATCTTAAAATACATTTCCCCAGGCCATAAACATGTCGTACACACACATCAAAGAAAATGTTAAAAATACCTAAAAGGAAAAAGAAGAGGAAGGATATCCATGGTCTACCACCTGGAGAAAATGGCTGTCAGCATTTTGTTACAATTCTTTCTCCAGAATGTGTTTCTTGGCTGGATTTTGTGATTGTGTGCTGTGTGTGTGTGTGAATCTGGAGGAATATGTGTGTGTGCTGCAGTCCCAGTATAAACAGCCTTATGTTCTGCTTTTGAGAGTCCTTTAGCAGAAGCAGGCTCGCTTGTTTCATCTCCTGTCCATGTGCAGAAGTCTGTCCCCACAGTAATTATCACACCATTTAGACCATCTTACCTGCTGCTTTTATTATCAATTAAAATCCATCCTTTTTGCAGTCACTGAAACACCTTCCTAGATTTACTTTAATAACTGAGAGTCCAGTGGGCTTTGCAGTCCAGTGTGCGTAACTTACCAGGCTGTTTGTTCCTTTGGATGCATTCTTTCCCCAACTGGGGATGATGCAGCATAGATACTTTTCTTTAGGATCAGGTTCCAGATGTGAAGTTGGTCAGCAAAGCCACAGGCGCTAAGTGGGAGTGAGGAGTGCCGCGGGGTTTGGGAGCAGCCTGCAGGGCCACGTGACAGTAGAGTTTAGGGGGGACGAGGCTGCAAGGACAAGCCGCCCGCACACCCGAGAGCGGTGAGCGGTAGGCTGAAAGCCAGCGTCTGAGGAGGGCGGAGCGAGCGGAGGACCTCAGGCCTGTGCGAGCAGCGTGCAGCCGCATCATTTTCCTGAGAAAAGGGCAATGTCTTTTGTCGGAGGTGTAAAGAGGACTCCGGCACAGAAAGCTAAGAAGCCCTGCTGGGGGCTTGAGCAGGGCTGGGGTGAGCCACAGGGTGGGAGCGTGGGGCCGACGCGGTGGGGTGGGGGGGGTCCGGTCCACAGAGGCTAGAAAGTCCAAGGTAGTGCGGAAGCTGCGTGGCGGGGGCGTGGCTAGAGTGCCAGGTGTGGGTGTGGTCATGGCTGGATGTAGGCGGGGCTGGAGGCCTTGGTGCACGCAGGGTCAGAGAGCGCTTGTCACAGCCAGGGAGGGGCATGCGGAGGGCAGGTGTCCGAGGTGACCCTGGAGCAGGAATCTGCATGGCCACAGGGGAGCTGCGTCTGCCTACGGGGGCCACCCGTGAGACCTCGTTTATGGAGCTGCACCTTCAGCCGGTTTGGTGCAGTGGCCAGAGATGGGCAGGCCGATGTGGGGCGAGGCAAGAGCTCCCAGGGTGGCTGTCACCATGAGTGGAGCATGAGCAGCCCTCTCTCTGCCCGGCTCCGTGGCCAAGAAGACTGGAGGTTTCGGGAGTCCCAGGCCAATTGCTGTAAACGCTGAGAGCAGAGCAGTCATTACTTGTTTGCCCCAAGAGCCAGGTGTCTGGTAATATAAACAGTACAGGGTTTGGGGTTTCAAAAAACAAACTGACTAATCTCAGCAAGAAAGGGTGTGCGAGGGACCTGTCAGAATCCAGAAGAGCTGAATGCCCAGGTTCTGGGATGGGCAGGAGAGTAAAGGGCATCCTCTCTGGGGTGCTGCCCTCAGAGGACCGTCAGTCTCTGCCCAGGAGTTAGACCCTGTGGGAGAGGGCCTGGCCCAGTGCGGGAGGGCTCCAGCTCCAGCTGCAGCCAGGCAGTGTGAACCAGCTGAGGCAGAGCGGGAGCTGGGCCAGAGCAGGTCCCAGCTGTCCTTATTGACTTCACTTGAGCCCAAAGCCCGGGGACATCCTTTCGCTGTCCTGCCTGGCATCTAGCCTGTCCAGAACCTCACTTCCTGGGGGCATTAGGGATCCCTGCCTAGCCCATCTTCCAAGCTTCCACGGCTTTTCCAGCTTTCTTAATATATTCATAAAACACTGCTGGGCTAGTGTGTGCGCTGTCTTCGGCGGTAGCGTACTGGGCGAGTAAGAGACAGAGCCCTCCCGCGTGGAGCGCCCCTCCAGTTGGGGAGGTGGGCAGTGCTAAGCCGACATGTGAGGCTCCATGTGCACCTTCTGCTGGGAGGCCAAGACCCAGCTCCAGAGTCCCGTCTGGGCAGCTGGCCTCTCTCTGATGTCACCTGTTACCCCATTGTGACCCTTGGCCTGGGGCTCCTTGAGGGCAGAGATGGTGTCTTGACCAGAGAAGGTGCCTGATTAGTATGCACTGAGTGAGTGAAAGAGCAAAGGTCAGTCAAAGGGCATAGAGGGATGGAGCCCCAGGAGGCTTTTTAGGATTATGGATCTCTTAAAGAGTCTATTCTTTTTGAAAATATGCGATATTTCCTTCTTGTGTTCAGGAAGCACCAGAGCTGGTGGCAAGCCTTAGAAAGCAGATTGCGTACAGAACTGATAAGCAGAGGATCGGAAAAGATGCTCTGGGCTCGCCAGAGGAAGGAGAGGTAACGCTGAGCTCCTGCTCAGGTGGGCTGGGGGAAGTCAGCCGAGCCTGGGCCAAGATTGGGGGGGATTGGCGGGACCAGGAGGCTTACTGCAACGTACCATCCTCCCTTCCCTGAGAAATACAGTCTTGATTCAAGGCGGTCTTGGTTTAAAAACTCTGGATAAATCTGTAGCTATCAGTGGGAGAATGTACTCTTATCATTTATTAGCATTTTAATGATTTATTTTAACTAGTGGCTATTATGGGATATCATTAAAAGGAGACTATTTCCATACAGCCGTTCAGACTTTATAGTTTACAAAGCCCTGCCCTGTCTTGTTGCAATGAGCCTCTCAGCCTTCTGGAAAGGGGCGCTGATCAAACTGGCCCTCGGGGAGGTCAGGTGAAGAGGTGAAGAGGCCCCGAGCCTGCAGCTGATATATAGTGGTCGTGGGATTTGGGACCATCTGACCAACCCTTTTATTTCCCTAGAATTCCAGACCAGTGTTCTTTTCACTGTTTTAGCTGTGGGTTTTGAGACCAGAGGAAAATTAGGGGCAGAGTAGTTTAAGATTGCTATGGACAGTTGACCGAGTATGTGCAGAGCTTCCCACTCAAAAAGATTGGAGAAAGAATGACGTCAGGTAGATTCATAGTGGGTTAAAAAGTGATATTCAGTGGGTGCTGTAGAGACAGCAGATGCCCAAGGGAAGTGTCTACACTGACTCACTCCCCTTCCGTAATTTCTCAGAGCTGAGGTGAAGGTGCTGAGACCAAGCTTCACACATTATCCATGATAAAAATCTTGCAGCCATCGATAGTAGGCTAGATACCAGCATTTAGTCCCAAAGAAGTTGGGTCAGGATATTGAGCCCAAAGGAAGAAAACTAAATTCAAGCTGTAGAACTGGAAAGTGCTCCAGTAAGGAGCAGAAGTCAGTTCCTCAAGATTAGAGTGGAGGAGCAAGATTAGCGTTCCAAGCCTGTGCTCATGGAAGTGGAGTGGGACGGATGAGGAGACATGCAGGCCCCGCTCTCCTGGCCGCTGTGCCCGCCTGTGCTCGGCCTGCAAGCACTGGATCTATGGTGAAAAGACGAGAGACTGAAACATTTTTGCTCGGATTCATACTAGCGCTCTGACTGTGGCTGATTTCAGGCTAACAACCTGAGGACAACAGGCTTGCAAAAATTCTAAGAATTGAGCAGTCATGAGTCAGTAAGAGTTGCCTGTAGCACACCACTGCCACAGGCTTCAGCTAATTTTAGAGGCAATCTGGTGACCAAAGAGAAAAAGCTTCCTTTAAAATGACACTTGATCGGGGACCTAAGGAGCCAAGATGGGGGTTCTTCTGGAGAATTCTGTCTGGATACTCAGGAGGTCAGTTGCCAAAACATCAGATCTGATGTTCTGTTTTTTCTTTAGCATATTAAAGAAGACATGCCCCCCTCTCAGAGAGAGGATGAAGTTCTCTGGAAAAGGAAGTTGGCCACACCTGTCCCTGGAGTCTGTCGGCAAGCTGGCCGCTGTGCCAGTTGTAGGAGCAGAAGCCATTGATGTATTAAACACAGGCGAGAAGCTCTTTATATTCAGAAATCCAAAGGAGCCGGAGATCTCATTGCATATTCCTTCCAGGAAAAAGAAGAAGAACTTTCTGAATGCCAAAAAGGCCACTTGGGCCTTGGGCATGGACTAACCCAAAGGAAAGCTCTAGGGAGTCTGAAGGCCATGACGTGTGTGTGTGTGTGTGTGTGTGTTCATAAAGCTCACAGACACAAACTGCACATGGCAGAAGACGCCGACATCCCCAACACCCACACCCATGACTTTCAGGGGCTCGGTTGAATCTGGTGTCATGAATTCCCCGATGGCCCACTCTCCGGCGTCACAGGGACACGAGGACACACAGGTCCAGCTCCTGACCACTTGTTGCTTTCAGTCCCACCTCCCCACAGTCTGGAGGAGACCCTGGCCCCCAGCTCATATCCCTGCCATGCCTGGCTGCACTGTGGGCTGTGTGTCCAGAGCAGGGCTCTCTGTTCTTACATTCTGTCTTTGTTACATATTCTATTTTTATCAAGGGAACTTCTGAAAATAAATGCATTTTCCACAATGCTCTTCTCAATGGAACTCGTTTTTGCTTTATGAAGGAATCATTTAGTTTTCATTGCCTGCCATGTTTTGGCTGCATGTTGTGGTGTTCAACAGAGATTTGCCCTCTATCACTGCAGTGGCCAGAGAAGGTGCCAGCCACTGAGGTATACTATCTCCAACCCAACTCGGAGGCATTTTCTCTTTTTGCAAGTGAGGAGATTCAGGGGCTTTAGGAGGTGGGGTGATTTGTCCAGGAGCATAAAGCCAATGAGGAGCGCAATGAGGATTCACACTCCTCACGGCCCCAGACCCCGTCTTCCGCCCTGGACTTGATCCGTGCTCACAGGGGCTCTCACACCTGCACACAGGTCCTTGTGTCCACAGCGTGCTTCACATGCCTGACCCTCCCCATCCTCACAGCACGGACTGAGCCAGCGATGTCCATTGCGGCTGGGCCAAACCATTGCCTGAGCTTCTCTGAGAGCCAGGCAGAGCCCGCAGTTGCAGTGAGGCTTTCTTGTGCGTAGGAAATGCAGGGAAGGGAATCCTGTCACCCGCAGGGTAAGAAGAGGGATCCTGCTGAAACATCTGTTGCATGGAAGTTGCTGCTAGGCGTTTCTAGCTGCTTTAACCCACTTCTAAATTGTCACTAATACCCCAGCAAAGATATCACTCCTCCCATTTGACAGCCAAGAAGCTGAAACTGAGAGAGCTTAAGGAGTTGGACTGTGATCAGAGCACCTATAAGAAAGGAATCCTGGCTTAGTAACTGGGCCTCCTGACTTGCAAACCCTCATCGGCCACGAGACATTCTGTTTTCACTGGCAACTTGCAGGCCCAGCCTTTGCAGTTTCACAGCAGTGTGCATGCGGCACGGTGCAGGGGGCCTTTGCTGGGGCTTGTACCTCCTTGGTGGAGGGAAAGGGGTACACTGTGTGCACCGTGGTCCCCACTGCATTAGTGCATATTCACAAGGAAGCGGCCCAAATGTGGGAGAGGAGAGGTGATGGGACCAGTTTCCTATCAGAAGGTTCAGTGAGCAGAGAGGTCAGAGAAAGCAGTGATTTTCACTCTCAGTATAGAGGAGTGAAAAATGCATGATCTTTGATGTAAGAGGACTTGAGTTCAGATCCTTCCCTGCTGTTTGGAGCTGTGTGTCCTTGGGAAAATCACTCAACCTTTCTGAGCCTCATGTTCTTTATTAACAAAATGATAATGAAAATCCCTTGTTGTGAGGATTAGACAAAACTGGATTTATAAGCACTTGCTGGTGGTATGGACTGGCCACCTCTTTGTCCTTTTCTTCTCCTCAAAGGTGACTTATCTGCCTTTCAAATAATTTCCTGCTCCCACAAGGGCTCTGCTAGAATCATGCATGGTTGAAAGTACATTGCACACAAGGATTTAAAAAAATAGCTCAAAATTATGGGCTGAAGGCTGATTGAAGAGGCTATTAGCAACCACGGGAGGTGCCCACACTGTTCAAAATACACCATTGGAACCTAATAATAACTCCCTATGTTAACAGACAGAGAAAGACCAGCTATTGGTTTACTTTCTTTACACTCACTGCATGAGAAACATGAAGACACATTGGTGAAAGCCTGTTCTGGAATCAGGTAGGTCAGGTTGTGATCCTGTCTCCACAACTTTAGAGCAAGTCATTTTACCACTCTGACCCTCAGTCTCCCCATCGGTAAAGCAGTGGTCCTAATACTTACCTCAGAGTAAGGATGTCATAAAGAGTAAAGTACTGGGTATTATGTGCAATGTCCAATAAACTTGGTGTGCAGTAAATGTAGCTTATTTATTATGTTTTTACATATTCACAAAACTGAGCTTGTGGTGCCATTCATTCCTGTTTTTACCCTAGGTGAAGACTGTTATCCTTCTAGAAGGGCTGAACCTGCCACAGTACATGGAAACCTACTTAGGAGAGAGAAGCTCCAGGGAACTTAGATTGAGAGGAGCTGAGCTCAAGTCTGGGCTCCATTCCTTCCGAGCTGTGTGAAGTTGAGAGATGGCTAAAGCTCTCTGATGCTCTGCTTCTTGTGGGTTCTGTCTTCTATCTTGGCTGATGGTACCACTGCATTAACCTTCACAGCTGTGCTGTCCCTTCCCCTCCATTACTCCACCAGGGCATCCTCACCTTTCTCCTGGATGGTGCTAGCAGCCTCCTTCCCTCCAGGATCGTCCCAGCCAATGTTTCCATGGTATCCATATCTGTCTAAGCCACTCCCTTGCTGAAAGACCTCCAAAGATTCTCCATTGCCTCCAAGACCTCCATGAATTGTCCTCTGATTACCTTCCTGGCAGTGTCTATAGGGGAGCCCCTACTGCCCAAGGAGCCGCTGAGTGTCAGTGAGACACCAAGGATAAGGCGGATCTGGGTCGCCCCTTGGATCTGCAAAGTTACCGTGTGGCCCTTGGGAGGCCACCTAACTCCCGAGACCATCTGTTTCCTCACCTTTCTTACAGAATTCATGAAATGACCCCTGTACTGTTTTTAGCACAGGAAACTCACGATAAGTGTTAGCTGTTATTATTGTCTTAGACAGTTTTTAAACAGAGGAGTGATTTGTTCTAGAAAAGTGATGCTGACCGCGTTGTGGAGGATGGACCAGGAGAAGAGGCAGCTGCTCAGGCCTTTCATCAATTTGCTCCTCCCACATGCAGCCGCAGGCGGGGAGTGAGGATACGGAGACCTGTGCTGCTGCCTCATGTGCGTCCGGCTTCGCTGGCCTTGGCTTGCCCAAAGCAAGAGGCAAGGGCGCCGCCATCAGCGGCCACAACACTAACACCAGTACCCTGGAGTTTGCTCCTCTGGGTCAAGCACATCACTTGAAGTTTTATCTAAATTTTCTCTAATCATCAAAAAGAGTAAGCAGAGGAGAGGCTATTCTCATTTGACAATGACATGCTTTGAAACAATCCACCCATTATCGATGACCATTTCTCACTAACTGATAGCACCCCCCAAGTTTATAGCACCCCAACTTAATTTGGACAATGAGCTCAGGAAGAGGGGGCTCCTCCCCCACTGCAGGGAATAAACCACTGGTTCCCCACAGGCTGTGGGGATGATGCTAACAATCTCTGTCTTTTACCTGGAGTGTTTAGACCATTATATTTAATGCATTTGTTGATAAGGTCATGATTGCACTTCATTTTACCAGATTGCTATTTGTCTTTCCATTCTTTGATTTGTTGTTTGTTGTCTTTTTCCTCCATGGCTGCCTCTTTCACACTGAGCATCTTATGATTCTGTTTTACCTTCTCTATGGGATGACCATACCTCTTTTTTAGAGGATGCCCTAGGGTTTACCAGGTACATCTTTTACATACCACATTCCGTCTCCAAAGAGTATTATGTACATTCACATATACGAATGTGTAAGAATCTTACACAATATACTTCCAAGTCCCTTTTCCATCCTTTCTGTTATCGTTGATCACATTTTGCTTCTGTTTGTATTCCACTGCATGTGCACTGATATTACTTTACTTTTTAGAAGCAATTACCTTTTAAAGATATTTAAAACGAGGAAAATGTATTTTATATGTATGCAAATATTTACAACATCTGGTGCTCTTTTTAAAATGGAGGCCCATATTTCTATCTTACATCATTTTCTTTTTACATAATGCCCCAGTGTCTCTTCTAGTGTGAGTTTTCTGGTGAGGAATTTTCTCAGTCTGTGCCAAAAGTCTTTTTATTATCTCTTTTTTGAAAGGTATATTTACTGAGCATAGAGTTCTCGGTTTACAAGGTTTCAAATATTTTCTTTCCCCACCTTAAAGGCATCACTGTGCCTTCAGGCTTGCATTGCTTTGCATGAAATGTTTGCTGTGTTTGTTTAATGAGCCTCTCTATTATATGTATGCTTTCTCTGTGGCTATTTTAAAATTTATTATAAAAGCAGACTTTTTCTTTATCAGAAGTTTTCAGTAATCTGACCATGGATGCGCTCTTGTGTTGTTTTCTGCTTGGAGTTTGTTGGTCTCTTTGGATTATATAGTTTTTATCACATTTTAGAAAATTTTTGCCCCTTATGCCTTCAAATAATTTTTGTATTTCACTTTCTTTATCTGCTCCTTTGGAGACTCCGATTATACCTATGTTAGTCCACCTAGTGCTGTCCTGGAGGTCACTGTGCTTTGTTCATTTTTTTCATTCTTTTCTTTCTTTCTAGTTTACTTTGGATACTTTCTATTACCATATCTTCAAGCTCACCAATGTTTTCCTTTACAGTGTCTCTTCTGTTTAATCTGCTCTCAACCCCATCCGAAATATTTTTCATGACCAATATTGCATTTCCACCTCTAGAAACAAATAACATAGACTCTTATATGTTATGTTGTAGCAGAGTGAAAAAACTTGGAATCGCTGCCTTCATATTTCATCTGTCTCCTTTGCTGCCTTAATCTTTGGGCCCAAGATCTTCTGCTATACCCCGAAGCCCTGCACATGAGCTGGTTAATCATCAAAAGGAATTTTGTTCGTGACTTAAGATTAATGCAACCAGCTTGTTACCTGAAACTCACCTTCCCCATGGAGATAAAGAGGTATGTATACAAATGATGACTGGATCATCAAGGACTTCCAGGAACATCATGGCCTGACCTATGGGAACAAAATGACTGGAGTCAATCAATCAAGGACAAGGAGTTTCACCACCCTCCTCAGACCCTTGCTAACATCCAGATGTCTGAGGTTCAGGTGTCACCTCCTGACCTCAACCCCCTCCTGCTCCCCCTTCCCTAATATAGAAAAAGCTTGAAGTCACCCTCAGTTAAGATGTTGCTTTAGGACATAAGTCTGCCACCTTATTGGTCTGCTGGCTTTCCAAATAGTCACTTTCCTTACCCCAACACCTTGCCTCCCTACTTAATTGGCATGTTGTGCAGTGAGTGGCATAAGCTTGGACTCAGTAACAATGGGTTTTTGAGAGGAATACCACAGAAGTAAAGTGCCATTTTCATCACATTATTTCAAGGGAAGATACCATTGACTTATCACTGCAAGGGTATGCTATCCACATGTCGTGTCACTGTGGGTGCCGACCTTGATTGCCTGGCTGAGGCACTGTCAGGCTTCTCCATTATAAAGTTACTGTTACCCTCCCTTCTGTACTGTACCCTTTGGCACACAGTCACAGTGCACAGACCACACTTAAGCAGTGGACATTTGTGCTCTTGGAAAGTGGATAGCTGTATAAATTATTTGGAACTCTTCTGCATGGGATGTTTTTCTCTTCTTCCCCACTAATTTGCTTATTTGAATACTTATATCAATTTAGACTCGTGGTATTTATTGTATACTTTGGGTTATAATCCAATACTGCATTATATATTTTGTCGCTCAAATTCTTCCAGCTTTGGCCACTGGGAATTCTTGCAGTTGGTTCCTGTGTCCCTTTGATGTACCCCCGTCACTGTGGGTGTTTCGTTTGTCGTGGAGCAATTCACTGTTTTTTGCACTACACGATACTCCAGGCTCATCTTGTGTACTGCCCGTCCCAGTCTTAGAATTAGCCATTTCTCCAAGTCCTGGTTCCTTTTATTGGTACAAGAAACCAAGACTTGGGTACTGGGTGAACTCATTGCTACGTGCATCCTTGCTTCCAGAGTCTCCCAGCTCACAGAGCAAGAAAATAATGTGTGCATTCTAACCCTTTTATATACAGATATCTATAGGTATTTCGATATGTAACTATCTGTTACAATATCAAGTTAACATGAGTTCATACTGATAGCTCCAACTCTAATCCACTACCACATGGAATATTCCATCCTCTCCTTGTTTACCTATAAAATCCCATTACACAGTGAGAAACCTACCATCTGCCTTCCATTTACTTAATTGTTCAATTCCAGTATGTACTCATAGCATTATCTGAATTGTTAACCTCTACGTCTGTGGGAAACAACTTATCAAATAGAGAACAGTATTTATTTATAGTTTCTTTTGTGAAAGTTTTACAGACACTATTCATTTCCAAAACTACTTAAGTCAGCACCTCTTTTCTGCACCCCCTCCAGTGAGATTGTTTCCTATATTAGCAATACAGGTGGATCCTCTTGGCGCAGCTTGCATTCCTTCCTGGGATCCTCTCAACCTTTCAAATGATTTTTTTTTGCTATTATTAATGTACGATTACATGAGCAATATTATGGTTACTAGACTTCCCCTATTATCAAGCCCCTACCACATACCCCCATTGCAGTCACTGTCCATCAGCGTAGTAAGATGCTATAGAATCACTACTTGTCTTCTCTGTGTTATACTGCCTTCCCCATATCCTCCCACCCCAACCCCATCCCTGCTACATTATGTGTGCTAATTGTAATACTCCCTTTTTCCCCTTATCCTTCCCTTCCCACCCATCTTCCACAGTTCCTTTCCCTTTGGTAACTATTAGTCCGTTCTTGGGTTCTGTGAGTCTGCAGCTGTTTTGTTCCTTCAGTTTTTGCTTTGTTCTTATACTCCACAGATGAGTGAAATCATTTGATACTTGTCTTTCTCCACCAGGCTTATTTCACTGAGCATAATACCCTCTAGCTCCGTCCATGTTATTGCAAATGGTAGGACTTGTTTTCCTCTTATGGCTGAATAATATTCCATTGTGTATATGTACCACATCTTCTTTATCCATTCATCTACTGATGGACACTTAGGTTGCTTCCATTTCTTGGCTATTGTACATAGTACTGTGATAAACATAGGGGTGCATATGTCTTTTTGAAACTGGGCTGCTGCATTCTTAGGATAAATTCCTAGGAGTGGAATTCCTGGGTCAAATGGTATTTCTATTTTGAGTTTTTTGAGGAACCTCCATGCTGCTTTCCACAGTGGTTGAACTAATTTGCATTCCCACCAGCAGTATAAGAGGGTTCTCCTTTCTCCACATCCTCTCCAACATTTGTTGTTGTTTGTGTTTTGGATGTTGGCCATCCTAACTGGTGTGAGGTGATATCTCATTGTGGTTTTAATTTGCATTTGTCTGATGATTAGCGATGTGGAGCATCTTTTCATATGCTTATTTGCCATCTTTATAGCTTCTCTGGTGGTGTCTTTTCAGATCATTTGCCAAGGTTTTAATTAGGTTCCTTGTTTTCTCATTGTTGAGTTTTAAGAGTTCTTTGTATACATTGCATACAAGTTTTTTTTATATCAGATATGTGTTTTTCAAATATTTTATCACCGTCTGAGGTTTGTATTTTCCTTCTCTTTCATAACAGTGTTTTTTCATAGAGCAGAAGTTTTTAATTTTTAATTGTACTCAAGTCCAGCTTATCAAGTTTTTTCTTCAATGGATCAAGTTTTGATGTTGTCTGTAAAATCTTGTTCCCAAATTCAATGTCACCTAGTTTTTCTCCTGTTTTCTTGCAGAATTTTTATAGCTTTGCATTTTACATTTAGATCTGTGATACATTTTGAGTTAATGTTTATGTAAGGTGTAAGGTCAGTATATAGATACCTTTTTTTGGCATACAAATGTCCAGTTGTTATCATATCATTTGTCGAAAAGACCATCCTTTTTCTACTGGATACCTTTGTTACTTTGTCAAATTTCAGTTGACTGTATTTATGTAGGTCTATTTCTGGGCTTTCTCTTCAGTTCCACTGACCTATGTGTCTATTCTTTCACCAATACTATACTATCTTCATTACTGTAGCTCTATAGTAAATCTTGCAATCAGGTGTTGTGAATCTTCCAACTTTGTTCTTCTTCTTAGTATTGTGATGGTTATTTGTCTGTCTTCTGCCTTTCCTTGTAAACTTTAGAACAATCTTGTCAATATCCATAAAATAGTTTTCTGGGGTTTTTATTGGAGTCACACTGACTATGTAGATCCACTTGGAAAGAACAGACATCTTAATTATACTGTGTCTTCCAGTTCAAGAACATGCAATGCTTCCCCATTTATTTAGATCCTCTTTGATTTCTTTATTAGTTTTACAATCTTCTATATATGGATTCTGTGCATATTTTGTTAGATTTATACCTACGTATTTTTTTTTGTAGTTGTGGCATTTAAAAATTTTTTAATTCATATTGCTTATTGCTGGCATGTAGGAAGGCAATTAAGTTTGTATATTAACCTTCCATCCTGCAAACTTTCTATACTTGTTTATACAGTTTGAGATTTTTGGTCAGTTCTTTTTTCTACATAACAGTCATACTGTCTGTAAAAAGGGTTTTCTTTCTTTCTCCCAGTGTGTATGTCTTTTATTTTATTTTTCTTGTGTTATTGAAATGGCAAAGCTTTCTAATACTATGCTAAATAGTAGTGAGAGCAGACATACTTGTTTGATTTTCAAAATTAGAGGGGAAGGGTCAAGTTTCTCATGATTAAGTATACTAGCTATTGGTTTTTGGTAAATTTTTTTTTATCAAGTTTAGTAAGTTTTCCTCTAATACTACTGCTAAGAATTATTACCATGAATGGGTGCTTGATTATGTCAAATGCCTTCCCTCCATCAATAGATGTGATTTTTTTTCTTTAGTCTGTTGATGAGGTTCTCCATGTCAATTGATTTTCAATGTTGGACTGGCCTTGCATACCTGGAATAAATCCTGCTTCTTTGTGGTATGTAATCCTTATATTACATTATTAGATTTGATTTGCTAATCTTGGTTGAGGATTTTTGCATCTGTGTTTATGAGAGATATTTGTAGTTTTTCTTTTCGTATAATATCTTTATCTGATTTGGGTGTTAAGGTAATGCTGGCTTCACAGAATGAGTTAGGAAGTGCTTTCTTTGCTTCTGTTATTTCGAAGATATTGTAGAGAATTAGTATCACTTTTCCTTAAATGTTTGTAGAACTCCACACTGAACCTATCTGGGACCACCATTCAACCTTGTGTGTTTAGTATATTTATAGAATTATGCAATCACAGCTATAATTTTGGAAAATTTTCATCACTCCAAAAATATACCCCTTAGCAGTCCATTTCCATAATCCCCATGGTCCCACCCATGCCTCCCCCAACGCCAGGCAACCACTAATCTATTTTCTGTCTCTAGGGATTTGTTTAGAGTTGCTTTTAAGCTTTGGACAAGGATGAGTGGTGGCCCCAGAGGGGTAAGCATGTTGGCCCTTTTAGGAGTTCTGATAAATTCTGTGAGCATTGGGAAATCAGGGTTCCTTGTAGGTAGCTGAGATTCCCATCTCAAGTATAAGTGTTGGGAACTTTCTATGCATGGGCCATTTTCTTATTGTTTGTCCAAGCCGGATCCACCCAGTAGCTGGTGCGTTGTAGGAATCAGTCAACATTTGTTGAATCGACTTGATACAAGCTGTTATTAATGTTCCTTCTTCAAGGGCTTTAGATGAACACAAGAATCTCTACTGTCAAACCTGTGTGAGCACATTAAGCACAGTAACAGAACCTAGCATTCCTAGAGAGTTACAGGTGAGTGACAGGGTCCTGCGTGTTGATGGCGGGTCAGAGCTCCGGGAAAGAAAGACGTCTCCTATATTGAGCACCGAACGGAGGGAGCAACCTTCTCTCAGGTGGGTGCGTTTAACTCTCATTACCTTGTGAGATGACTATTTGGCTCCATCAATGTTGGCCCTGGCCTTTCTTTCAATTCCTTGAAGAAAAGTGTCAGTGTCTGTTCTACTTCAGGGTCTTTATACCTGATCTGCTTCTACTCCCTGGAATGTTTCCCTTTCCAAAACATGCATGTGTGTGCATGCACACACAGGCTCACGTGCATGTACACACACACTAAACAGTTCTTCTGTCTGGATAACTCCTTTAGATCCCACTTACTGTCCCTTCCAGGAAGATTCTCTAATCTCCAGACCCAATCTGGTACCCTCCTTATACTCCTGAAGCCCACTACGTGTCTTGTTGGAGGTACACATCACCTGGTAGTTTGTAGCTGTCCACATGCCTGCTGGACAGAGATGCGGGGAAGGCTGTGGCTTTGTCTTACCCACCACCATGTCCTGAGTACCTCACTCAGGGCCAGTTACATGATAACTGCTCAATTCACACTTGTTGTGGGAGTGAGTGAATTCTTATCATCTCCATTTTCACAAGACGAGAACAAGGCTCAGAGATGTGCCGGCACCAGCTCAGGGTCGCCTGACTGGCAAAAGCATTGCCAGGTGGGGGACTCTGAGCTCACAATGGCAAAAACATCAACAAGTGTTGAAAAGATTTGCTTCAAAGCCCTGTGGAAATGTGGGAAGGGGGAGAAGGGCATGGAAATCGTTTCTGCATTCCAAATCTGTACAAAGAGCATAAAACATATGCTGAACAGGAGCTTATTTAAACCCTTCCAAACTGTCTTATTCCGACACTTGCTTTCTCCAGGTGTGAGCTCCAGTGGCACCTTCCACAGAGCTCTTTGAAATAACCGCTCCCTCTGAGCTTCTCCCTTCCCATCCCTGCTGATTTTTCTCCACATACTCATCACTGTCTGGCGCCCTACCTATTTATCTGACAGGTTGTTATGTCTGCAGCATGGTGCTGGGATGTCAGCACCTAGTACGCTCTCAGTAAAGAGTTGTAGAAAGAATGAAAAATGAATGAATGAGTCAATGACAGAATATGCATCTTCCTCTCTTATAAGCCTCTATTTTCACAGTGCAGTCTTATTACAACTGTTAGACTAAAACTGCTGTCTGGAAAGGTCAGAGGCAGCTGGAGTAGCTAAAATTAAAATTTAAAAATTCATTAGCATGGATGACTTTGTAGTGATGGGGAACATTCAGACACTGGAGGTGGGAGTATATAAGTTGAAAGACCTTCTCTGAAAAGCCTGCCTACCCATAATCTTGCCAGCAGTATATGTTGTCCAAGTTTTAGAATTTTGTCAATCTGATAGAGGAAATTGCATATTAAGGTAGTTTTAAAAAACTGTTTTGAGGTATAATTGACATGTAATAAATTGCACATATTTAAAATGTACAAGCTGATGCATTTTGAAATATAGATACCACTGTTATACCATCACCAAAGTCAAGATAATGAACATATCCGTCCCCCCCACATTTCCCTGTATCCCTTTGTAATCTCGCCTCTAAAGCCGCCCCCTGCCCCATTCCCCTGCAGTCACTGGCCTGTTCTGTCATTGTAGCTGAGTTTGCATTTGAAAGCATTTAAATAAATCGAGCCAAATAGCATATTTTTTTTTGTTTGACTTTTTTCACTCAGCAAAATTATTTTGAGTTTCATCCATGTTGTTGGATGTATCAATAGTTCATTCTTTTGATTGCAGAAAAGTACTCAGTTGTACAGATAGACCACAAATTAGTTACTCATTTACCCATTGATAGAAATATGAGTTGTTTCTAGGTTTTGGCTATTACAAATAAAGCTTCTGTAGGCATTCACATACCAGTCTCTGTGTGGACATATGCTTTCATCTCCCTTGGATATATATCTAGGGGTGAATGGCTAGATTATATGTTCTGTTTTCCAAAGTGGTTGTACCATTTTACATCTCCACTAGCACTGTAGTTCCTCCACACCCTTAGCGAAATGAATATGGTTAAGCTTTTTCATTGTAGCCATTTAAAAAAGTGAGTAGTGATTTCTCACTTCATTTTAATTAGGATTTCATATGTTTATTTGCCAACCCTACATCTTCTTTAGTTAAATCATTTACTCATTTTTTTTACTGGATTGTTTGTTTTATTGTTTTTGAATTTTGAGTTTGTTATATACTTTGGATACAAATCCTTCATAAAATATATGGTTTGCAAATATTTTCTCATTCTGAAGCTTGTCTTTTCATTGTTTCAACAGTGAATTTTGAACAGCAGAAAATATTCATTTTGATGAAGTCTAATCTGTCAATTTTTTTCTTTTATATATTGTGCTTTTGGTATCTAAGAAATCTTTGCTCAACCCAAGGTCACAGTTTTTTCTGTTTTCTTCTACATGCATGTGTGCACACAAACACAACACATATATATATACACACACACACACATATATATATAGTTTTATATATTTGTAGTTTCATCTATGATCCATTTTGAAGGGTTTTTTGTATACAGTGCAAATATGGATTATGGCTTTTTGAGGGTTTTTTTTGGCTTATATGTGTCCAATCATTACAATATCATTTTTTTGAAAAAGCTATCTTTTCTCCACTTGAAATTCACCCTTTACACCTTTGTTGGAAATCAGTTATATACATATGAATCTCTGCACTCTTTATTCTGGTCTATTGATCTATTTGTTTATTTTTGACACCAGTAGCAGTTTCTAAATTACCACAGCTGTACTGTCTTAGATCAGGTAGTGTTGGATGTATAAGTTTGTCGTTCTTTTACAAGGTTGTTTCAGCTATGACACATCCTTTGCATTTCCATACACATTTCAGAATTACTTGTCAATTTCTACCAAGACACCTGCTATGATTTTGGTTCAGATTGTGTTGAATTCATAGATCAATTTTGGGAGAATTTACATCTTAACAAGATTGAGTCTTCTGACCCATGAATACAGTGTAGCTCTCCACTTATTTAAATGTTTAATTTCTCTCAGCAATGCTTTATAGTTTTCAATGTATTTTTGTCAGATTTATCCATGGTTTAAATATTTTGGTTATCTCTATAAATGATATTGCTTTTTAAAACTTCAATTTTTGTTTTTTCCCCATTGATAGTATACAGAAATACAATTGATTTCTTGTTTGTTTATTTGTATCCTGTAAACAGGCTTATTAAACTCATCAGTTTTTGTGGCTTTTTTGTAGATTCCATCAATTTTTCCATTTAGACAATCATGGAGTTTTTGAATAAAGATAGCCTTACATCTTTTTCAACCTTTATATATTTTATTTATTTTTCTTGCCTTATTGCAGTTTCTAGAACCTCCAACAATGTTTAATAGAAGTGCTTAGAGCAGATATAATTGACTTCTTTCTGGTTCAGTCTTTCACCATCAAGTATGTTCATTGCAGATTTTTCAAGGATGTGCTTTATCACATAGAAGAATTTCCCCTCAACTCCAATTTGCTAATAGTTTTAATCAGATATGGATGCTGGATTGTACCACATGTTTTAGTTTCCTCGATTGAGATGATCATATAATTTTTCTTTTTCATCCTTTAATACGGTGGATTACATTGATTCATTGTTAAATATTAAATTGACTTTGTATTCTTGGGATAAACCCAACTTGGTCATGATACACTATTATTTAAAAATATTAGTTCCCATTTGAAAAAAAACTTGCTAGCAACATTTGCAGCTAATTTCATGAAGAATATTTGTAGTTTTCTCTTCTTGGAATGTCTTACTAGTTTTGGAATCAAGATGTTGCTGGTCTCATAGAATGAGTTAGAAAGTATATTCTTACTTTTCTGGAAGAGTATGGGAAGCATTGACTTACTTCTTCCTTTAAATATTTGCTAGAATTCACTAGTGAATTTTGGGGACTGCAGTTTTCATTATTGGAAAGTCTTTAGCTAAAAATTCCATTTCTTTAAATATATAGAACATATTAGGCTATCTGTTTCTTTTTGACTAATCTTCGGTAGTTTATGATTTTCAAGGAATTTTTCCATTTCACCTAAGTTGTTTAATTTATTGGCATGAAGCTGTTCATAATACCTCCTTATTATCTTTTTAACTTCTGTAGAACCTGTAGTGATGTCACAGTTCATTTCTTGACTCATTTTTCTCTAGGGTTTTTCTTCCTCCTATGATTTAGAAACTCTATAGGGATATATTTATGTATTAGGGATAATAACTTTTTGTTATTGTGATTTAAATTCCAAATATTTTCGAAGTTTAACATTTCTCATTTTGATTTTTATGTTTTTGCCATGCAAATGTTTTTTTTTAGTTTGATTTTTTTAAATTTTGCTATTATTAATATACAATTACATGAGTAACATTATGGTTACTAGACTCCCCCTATTATCAAGTCCCCACCACATAACCCATTGCAGTCACTGTACATCAGTGTAGAAGGATGTTATAGAATCACTACTTGTCTTCTCTGTGTTATACTGCCTTCCCCATATCCCCCCACCCCAACCCCATCCCCGCTACATTATGTGTGCTAATTGTAATACCCCTTTTTCCCCCTTATCCCTCCCTTCCTACCCATCTTCCCCAGTCCCTTTCCCTTTGGTAACTGTTAGTCCATTCTTGGGTTCTGTGAGTCTGCAGCTGTTTTGTTCCTTCAGTTTTTGCTTTGTTCTTATACTCCACAGATGAGTGAAATCATTTGATACTTATCTTTCTCCGCCAGGCTTATTTCACTGAGCATAATACCCTCTAGCTCCATCCATGTTGTTGCAAATGGTAGGATTTGTTTTCTTCTTATGGCTGAATAATATTCCATTGTGTATATGTACCACATCTTCTTTATTCATTCATCTACTGATGGACACTTAGGTTGCTTCCATTTCTTGGCTATTGTAAATAGTGCTGTGATAAACATAGGGGTGCATATGTCTTTTTGAAACTGGGCTGCTGCATTCTTAGGGTAAATTCCTAGGAATGGAATTCCTGGGTCAAATGGTATTTCTATTTTGAGATTTTTGAGAAACCTCCATACTGCTTTCCACAATGGTTGTACTAATTTACATTCCCACCAGCAGTGTAGGATGGTTCCCCTTTCGCTACATCCTTGCCAACATTTGTGGTTGTTTGTCTTTGGGATGTTGGCCATCCTAACTGGTGTGAGGTGATATCTCATTGTGGTTTTAATTTGCATTTATGTGATGACTGGTGATGTGGAGCATCTTTTCATGTGCCTGTTGGCCATCTGAATTTCTTCTTTGGAGAAGTGTCTATTCAGCTCCTCTACCCATTTTTTAATTGGATTATTTGCTTTTTGTTTGTTGAGGTGCATGAGCTCTTTATATAATTTGGATGTCAACCCCTTATCGGATATGTCATTTATGAATATATTCTCCCATACTGTAGGAAGTCTTTTTGTTCTACTGGTGGTATCCCTTGCTGTACAGAAGCTTTTTAGTTTGATATAGTCCCATTCATTTGTTTTTGCTTTTGTTTCCCTTGCCTGGGGAGACATGTTCATAAAGAAGTTGCTCATGTTTATGTCCAAGAGATTTTTGCCTATATTTTTTCTAAGAGTATAATGGTTTCATGACTTACATTCAGGTCTGTGATCCATTCTGAGTTTACTATGGTGTACGTGGTTAGACAGTAATCCAGTTTCATTCTCTTACATGTAGCTGTCCAGTTTTGCCAACACCAGCTGTTGAAGAGGCTGTCATTTCCCCATTGTATATCTATGGCTCCTTTATCGTATATTAATTAACCATACGTGCTTGGGTTTATATCTGGGCTCTCTATCCTGTTCCGCTGGTCTATGGGTCTGTTCTTGTGCCAGTACCAAATTGTCTTGATTACTGTAGCTTTGTAGTAGAGCTTGAAGTCAGGGAGCGTAATCCCCCCAGCTTTACTCTTCCTTCTCAGAATTGCTTTGGCTATTCAGGGTCGTTTGTGGTTCCATATGAATTTTAGAACTATTTGCTCTAGTTCATTGAAGAATGCTGTTGGTAATTTGATAGGGATTGCATTGAATCTGTAGATTGCTTTAGGCAGGATGGCCATTTTGACAATATTAATTCTTCCTAGCCAAGAGCATGGGATGCATTTCCATTTGTTAGTGTCCTCTTTAATTTTTCTTAAGAGTGTCTTGTAGGTTTCAGGGTATAGGTCTTTCTCTTCCTTGGTTAGGTTTATTCCTAGGTATTTTATTCTTTTTGACTCAGTTGTGAATGGAATTGTTTTCCTGATTTCTTGTTCTGCTAGTTCATCATTAGTGTATAGGAATGCAACAGATTTCTGTTTATTAATTTTGTATCCTGCAACTTTGCTGAATTCAGATATTAGATGTAATAGTTTTGGAGTCGATTCTTTAGGGTTTTTTATGTGCAATATCATGTCATCCACAAACAGGGACAGTTTGACTTCTTCCTTGCTGATCTGGATGCCTTTTACTTCTTTGTGTTGTCTGATTGCCATGGCGGGGACCTCCAGTACTATGTTGAATAGAAGTGGGGAGAGTGGCATCCTTGTCTTGTTCCCGATCTTAAAGGAAAAGCTTTCAGCTTCTCGCTGAAAAGTATAATTCTGGCTATGGGTTTTTCATATATGGCCTTTATTATGTTGAGGTACTTGCCCTCTATACCCATTTTGTTGAGAGTTTTTATCACGAATGGATGTTGAATTTTGTCAAATGCTTTTTCAGCATCTATGGAGATGATCATGTGGTTTTTGTCCTTCTTTTTATTGATGTAGTGGATGATGTTGATGGATTTTCAAATGTTGCACCATCCTTGCATCCCTGGGATAAATCCCACTTGATCATGATGGATGATCTTTTTAGATGTATTTTTGAATTCGGTTTTCTTATATTTTGTTGAGTATTTTTGCATCTATGTTCATCAGGGATATTGGTCTGTAATTTTATTTTTTTGTGGTGTTTTTCTCTGGTTTTAGTATTAGAGTGATGTTGGCCTCATAGAATGAGTTTGGGAGTATTTCCTCCTCTTCCACTTTTTGGAAAACTTTAATGAGGATGGGCATTAAGTCTTCACTAAATGTTTGATAAAATTCAGCAGTGAAACCATCTGGTTACAGGAGTTTTGTTCTTAGGTAGTTTTTTGATTATCAATTCAATTTCTTTGCTGGTAATTGGTGTATTCAGATTTTCTGTTTCTTCCTGGGTCAGCCTTGGAAGGTTGTTTTTTTCTAGAAAGTTGTCCATTTCTTCTAGGTTATCCAGTTTGTTAGCATATAATTTTTTATAGTATTCTCTCATAATTCTTTGTATTTCTGTGGTGTCCGTAGTGATTTTTCCTTTCTCATTTCTGATTCTGTTTATGTGTGTAGAGTCTTTTTTATCTCTTGATAAGTCTGGCTAGGGGTTTATCTATTTTGTTTATTTTCTCAAAGAACCAGCTCTTGCTTTCATTGATTCTTTCTATTGTTTTATTCTTCTCTATTTTATTTATTTCCTGCTTTAATCTCTATTGTGTCCCTCCTTCTATTGACTTTGGGCCTCATTTGTTCTTCCTTTTCTAGTTTCATTAATTGTGAGTTTAGACTGTCCATTTGGGACTGTTCTTCTTTCCTGATGTAGGCCTGTATTGCAATATATTTCCCTCTTAGCACAGCTTTCGCTGCATCCCACAGATTTTGTGGTGTTGAATTATTGTTGTCATTTGTCTCCATATATTGCTTGATCTCTGTTTTTATTTGGTCATTGATCCATTGATTACTTAGGAGAATGTTGTTAAGTCTCCATGTATTTGTGAGCCTTTTTGATTTCTTTCTAAAATTTATTTCTAGTTTTATACCTTTGTCATCTGAGAAGTTGGTTGGTAGGATTTCAATATTTTTTAATTTACTGAGGTTCTTTTTGTGGCCTAATATATGATCTATTCTTAAAAATGTTCCATGTGCACTTGAGAAGAATGTGTATCCTGTTGCTTTTGGATGGAGTGTTCTGTAGATGTTCGTCAGGTCCATTTGTTCTAATATGTTGTTCAGTGCCTCTGTCTCTTTACTTATTTTCTGTCTGGATGATTTGTCCTTTGGAGTGAGTGGTGTGTTGAAGTCTCCTAAAATGAATGCATTGCTTTCTATTTCCCCCTTTAATTCTGTTATTTTTTGTTTCACATATGTAGGTGATCCTGTGTTGGGTGCATAGATATTTATAATAGTTAAATCCTCTTGTTGGACTGACCCTTTTATCATTATGTAATGTCCTTATTTGTCTCTTGTGACTTTCTTTGTTTTGAAGTCTATGTTGTCTGATACAAGTACTGCAACTCCTGCTTTTTTCTCACTATTAGTTGCATGACATATCTTTTTCCATCCCTTTACTTTCAGTCTGTGTATGTCTTTGGGTTTGAAGTGAGTCTCTTGTAGGCAGCATATAGATGGGTCTTGTTTTTTTATCCATTCAGTAATTCTATGTCTTTTGATTGGTGCATTCAGACCATTTACATTTAGGGTGATTATTGATATTTATGTACTTATTGCCATTGCAGGCTTTAGATTCGTGGTTACCAAAGGTTCAAGGGCAATTCCCTTACTATCTAACAGTCTAATGTAACTTATTTTGTATACTATTACAAACTCAACCGAAAGGTTCTTTTTTTTTTTTCCTCCTTTTTCTTCCTCCTCCATTCTTTTTGTGTTATGAATCATATTCTTTACTGTTTGTCTTCCCTTGGGTGACATTTATTTAGCCTTAGGAATAGTTCCATCTATAGGAGTCCCTCCGAAATGCCCTGTAGGCGTGGTTTGTGGGAGGTAAATTCTCTCAGCTTTTGCTTATCTGAAAATTGTTTAATCCCTCCTTCAAATTTAAATGATAACCTTGCCAGGTAGAATATTCTTTGTTCAAGGCCCTTCTGCTTCATTGCATTAAATACATCATGCCACTCTCTTTTGGCCTGTAAGGTTTCTGTTGAGAAGTCTGATGATAGCCTGATGGGTTTTCCTTTGTATGTGATCTTTTTTTCTCTCTCTAGCTGCTTTTAAAAGTCTGTCTTTATCCTTGATCTTTGCCATTTTAATTATTATATGTCTTGGTGTTGTCTTCCTTGGGTCCCTTGTGTTGGGAGATCTGTGCTTCTCCATGGCTTGAGAGACTATCTCCTTCCCCAGATTGGGGAAGTTTTCAGCAATTACCTCCTCCAAGACACTTTCCATCCCTTTTTCTCTCTCTTCTTCTTCTGGTACCCCTATAATGCGAATATTGTTCCATTTCGATTGGTCACACAGTTCTCTCAATGTTCTTTCATTCTTAGAGATTCTTTTTTCTCTTTGTGCCTCAGCTTCTTTTTATTCCCTTATTGCTTCTAAATTATTAAATGTATTCATTTAAAAACAAACTATGTGAATAAGCATATTAGGTGGAAATCAAGTAATCCAGATAAAGTCTTTAAGAATCCTTGGGTGAGGGCATGGAGGTTCTGATATAATAGCTAGACTGTCAGTAGCCAGATTTTTTTGGAGAATAGTATCTTTGAAATATATATGTATTGAATATTTGCGTGCATCTATGTTGGAAATCAGTAGCTACAGTTGTAAGGGGAACCTCTCTATGCTGAATTCAGTTGTTTCTTTCAAAGCTCTGGTTGGACTGAAATGGTCCCTAGGAAGAAATTTTGCTAGAGGTGACCAGCAGGGGTATTTGGACATTGTTCCTCGATACTGTAGCTATCAAACTGGATCTTCAGGCCCTTTTGGGTGTCTGGGAGCTCCCTAATATCTTTAAATTGGTGATGGGGGAATCTCTGACTATGCCCATTATTTATGTGCTTGTCAGCAAGGAGACACATTCAAAACTTGCAGTTTCCTTACAGCTGACAAAAAAAAAAAGAGAGAGAGAGAGAGAAATAAGAAAAAAAATGCTCCTTGTTGTCCTTAGAGAGTAGAGATGAGAGATAGTAAAGCCATTGTGTTATGACCACCAACTGTTCCCTGTGTTCGTTGGAATAGGAATATGGCATCTTCTATGTACCAGATGCTATGCTAAGTGACAGATCACTGTGAGATGTAGGAGAAAAACCAGTGTATCAAAACCCTTTGACCAGTGGGGATTTAAAAAACAACAAAGCCTCCAGCACTCAGTGCAGTCCCATCCAGAAAATAAGCATGTGCAGGCTGCACAGGGTGAGACGTTTGAAGTTACTGAACACAAAGCCCAAACATGCTAATTTGATAAATTAGCAGGTGGTTACTTACCACCCCCAACAAGATCACAAGATATTCATTAGCACTGAATGACAACAC
Source organism: Phataginus tricuspis (assembly GCA_029783875.1). NCBI lineage: Eukaryota > Metazoa > Chordata > Mammalia > Pholidota > Manidae > Phataginus > Phataginus tricuspis. The sequence goes on along the minus strand of JAQQAC010002594.1, from coordinate 87,190,370 downwards.
TCTATAGAAGAAAAATCCCCAGAAGTGATAATGAACACTTTTAGTTCCCACTGCTGTGGGTTAGGTTCTCTTAGGAAAGGCATTACACTTTGATGGTCAGTGCAAAAACCCAACCCTCTCACCTTTATATGGTCCTCACAATTTTCAAAGCGTGTTCATTCATTCATTCACTCACTCACTCAACCCATAATCCACGAACATCTACTGTATGCCAGGACTGTTCTAGAATCTGTGAAAGGCAGTGAACACTACCCACAAACCCCTACCCTCTGTGCAGTTAACCCTCTTATATCATATTCTCATGGCATGTGCAACCAACCACTGTCTTAAGTAACCATCATTTTCTATATGGAGAACTGAGGTTGAGGTAGGCCCTTCCCCAGTCTGTTCCCCATGAAGCAGCCACACTGATCTTTTTAAAAATGCAAATCACTCCCTGCTTAAAATCCTCCAGTGGTTCCTCCTCACTCTTAGTAAAATCCAGAGTCCTTAACCATGGCCTGAAGAGCCTTGAAGAGCTGGGGTCCTCTTTGACCTCATCTTGCAAGTCTCTCCCCCTTGCCTACCATAATTCAGCCACATTTGTCTTTTTTCCCTCCTTCCAATACATCAAGCAGTTTCCTGCCTTAGGGCCTTTGCACCATCTATTTCTGAATGCCCTAGTTTCCATATATTTTCTTGCCACCAAGCAGGTTTCCACTCAAATATTACCTCCTCAGACTTGTCTTCTTACCTAAATTTCCACACAGCCATCCATTTTTCCCCCAACATCTGTTCTAGCTTTCAGTCCACTTTCAGTCACAAGCAGTGGAAATGGACTCTGGCTGATACGTGATGGTGAAGGGGAACCACAGCCTTCACAGTTAGACACACTGGCCTGTCCTATCCCTTACCAGCTGTATGGCCTGAGACAAACTTCTTAATCCCTTTGGATCCTATAAAGATACGTCCCTGTAAAGCCATACTGACTGGACCATTACTTGTCTGGCACCTTCTCCCACACCTCTCTCTCTCCCTCTATTCCAGTCACTTTGGCTCTGGCTGTGTCTTGAGCAGCTAGACATACTGCTGCCCCAGGACCTTTGCACTTGCCGATTGTTCTCTTTGCAATGCTTTTCTCTCAGCATCCACGTGGCTTGCCTCCTCACTTCTTTTAAGCCTTCATTCAAATGTTGCTATTCTTAATAAGACCTTCTCTGTTTGGAAATTGCATCCCCACCCTACCCCCCTCCACCCCATTCCCCTTCCCTCAATTCCTACTTTATTTTTCTCTGGAGCATCCATCAGCTTGTAACATACTGTGCCATTATGTCCTTATTTACTTGTTTATGGTCTGTCTCCCCTCACTACAATGACAGCTCCACAACAAAGGGTTTTGTCTGTTTTGTCATTGATGTAGTCTAGCACCTAGAGTGTGGGCACCAGGTGGGCAGATCTGGGCTCAGTCATACTTAAAGAGCCACAGTCCTGGAACTTGGTCTCAGTAGATCTAGTTCTACTATCTAAGTGATATATGGTGTGATGGTTAATTTTGTATATCAGCTAGGCTGGGCCACAGTGCTCAGATATTTGGTCATATGTTTTCTGGATGTTTCTGTGAGGTGATTTTTGGATGAGATTGATATTTAAATCAGTGGACTGTGAGTAAAGCAGATTGTGCTCCATAACATAGGTGGGCCTCATCTAATCAGGTGAAGGCCTGCCTAGAATAAAGGACAGACCTCCCCTGAACAAGAAGGCATTCTGCCAGCAGACAGATTTTGGACTTGAACTGCAACAATGCTTCTTGCCTGGTTTTCTAGCCTGCCTTATAGATTGCCAGTCTCTTAAAAGTAAGTTTCTCTATCTCTATCTGTCTCTGTCTATATTCATATCTATTTATCTATCATCTATATCTATCTATCTATCTATCATCTATCTATCTATCCATCTATCTATCATCATCTATATCTATTTATCATCTATCTATCTATCATCTATCTATCTATCTTCTATCTATCTATCTATCTATCTATCTATCTATCTATCTATCTATCTATCATCTATCCATCCATCTATCTATCATCATCTATATCTATCTATCATCTATGAGTCCTGACAAACACTTTGGACAAGTTTCTTTATGACTCAATGAAACTGACACTCAGTTTCCTTGTCACTAGTGAGGCACTATGGTTAATGGGTAGAAGCACAGACTATCACCAGCTGAATTGGTTCCCTGTGACCTTAGAAAAATTACTGAACCCCTCTGTGCCTCAGATTCTGCAAAGTAGGGAGGGAGGTAATCATGGTACCTTCTTCAAGGGGCAGTGTGACAGTTAAGTGAGTTAGTGCCCATGAGAACGGACAGGCCATTCCGTCACGGGATGGGCACTGCCTCAGAATGCATGCCCTGGAGAGGGGCTGTGAAACTGCAGAGCCGTGGCAGGCAGCCTGCTGAGTCAGCAGGCTCACTGTGGGGTCTCAATTCCTGTTAGATGATATTACTAGTCCAGTAGTTACCCATACACTAGTGAAACCTTATTCATGATGTGAGTATGAATCTAACCCAGAACCACAAGAAGCTTCAAATACTTCTTTAAATAGGAATTTACCCTTTGAGGTGGTCAGATGTCTGGCAACCAGTCATCTGGAATTTGCTGGCAAACCCAAGTATTGAGAAATGCAAGATATGCACCATCCAAAGCCACACAATTGAGTCTGTGGAAATCATCCTGGCTTCTCCTCAGGTCCCCAGCGCCCCGAAGCCGCTGGCTCAGTGTGGTTTATAAAATGAAACATCAGAGAATCACTTCCCTTTCAACCCCGTGGGGTTTCATCTTGCTCGGCTTCAGAAGCTTGATAGTCAGCCTAGCACCTGTCATCTGGTGAAGACTTACACTTCTGTTGAGTTGCATGTACCGGTAAGAAATTAATATCAAAGAGAGGAGATTGATGAATCTTTAAAACTAAAGAATTTTAAATAGAATGGCCTAAGGCCATTTTTATAAGGCATTAATCAGTTCTCCTCATTTTCATAGCCATCAATGACATGCATGCATCATATGTAAGTTCTGGAAGGCATATTTCCAATTAATATTTTCTATTCAAAGAGCCAAGGTGGTATAAAACTCCACTAGGTGAGAATAGTCCTAAGTATTAAGCTCCCAATCTATTTTGTCTTAGAAGCATTTATTGCACACCTACTGTTTCTAGTAGCAGGTCAATTCAAATAATGTTTAAGATACGTTTTCACAGTCTAGTTGGGCTGGTGTCTCACAGTGTACATTAGCATGCAAATAAATGGCAGACTGCTACAGAGCTTCACAAGCGGATGGGATCATTGTGGGCTACAGAAAGAAGGGGAGGTGAAAATTAAATGGGATGATACCATGAGGAATTTGTGTCTTAGAGGCAAAAGTAACATCTAATTTTGATCTAATTAAGACACAGGCATGTGACAGATGCAGATGTGAATATCATCTTCAAAGGCTGGACCTGGTCCATGTACCTGGACGGAGTGGCCACAAGAGTTTCCTCCTACTTTGATCCCTCTGTACTAGGCAGATTTGGCCAGTCACTTAGTAATTCACACAAATGAGATGAGTACGAATGTAACCCAGACCTGGCCAGGGAAGCTGCCTGACCGAGCACTCCAGGCAGCTTGGGATGTATCTGAGATGAGTATGCCCCAGTTTGTGGGCAGCCAGAGACTCTGCTCTCATAACTCTCCCCCCTGGGGAGTGGAATGGAAGTTCTCTTCTATGGAAATACTAGGAGTGGAGAAAAAACTTCTCCTTGCAAAGCTAGTAAGTCATGGTTGGCTGAAGTTTAGGTTGATTGGGAAGTCTATAACAGAAGCAGTGAATTCAGATGGGTATGTTAACACCACCATCATCATCAACAATAATGGTAAAGACAGTATTTCAGTAACCATAGTGATAGCCCCACCACCACCAGTCCAAGGGAGCATTACAGCGTGTTGACGTGACATGCACCATCTTCTTTAACCCTCAGAATTTGCCTGAACAGGTGGAATGGCGGGACAGTGGGTACAATTAGATACCTGAGATATCTGTCATCCAGGAAAAAAGAACTCAGTCTTTGAGTAGACAGGCCTGGGTTCTTAAGCAGGTTGTTTTACTGCCTGAACAACCCTAAGCAAGTTTTATAACCTCCCTGAATTTCCACACTTAATCTCTAAAAAGGGGGACAAAAGGAATCCTAGGCTCGTTGTGAGGACTAAGTGAGGTGATATGTGGGGTATGGGCATGCTGGGGTCGCCCGGTGAGAAGGCACTGTCAGATCAGACTCTCAGGGACACTCCTGGCAGGCTAAGGTCACATTCTTCTCACACACTCTCTTCCTTCGGTGCCCTTGATTGTTCGTCCTTTGGTTTCTCCTGGCTGGAAGCTGTCAGAAGAGCTCAGAAGGGTGGGAAAAGACAGCTTTCATCCCCTAAGCTTGTCATCTTCAGCTTTTCACTGATGCTCAGGTCTGTTTTCTCAGGAAAGATGAAAAAAGAAGCCTTCACAAACAAAACCATCAGAAACAGCAGTACTTATTCAAGACAGAAGGAATTATATATCTGTCCAACTAAAGCCTTGTTTATGTGTTGGACTCTGCATGTTTGTTCCCAAGAGAATTAGCACAAAGGCAAAGGGGCCTGGGGAACCCCAGGGTGGGCCAATCACCTGATATCAGATGTCAACACACCTTCTCTGGGCTCCACACCTGAAGAAGTACAGTGTCTGTGGATCAGGGGTGGCAATATCCATCAGGAATGTGCACGTATGGAAGATGGATGAAGCAATTACGCACCTTTGACTGGCCACCAGAAACATAGGAACTCATCATAAACATAGGCACTCAGCCCTCCTCAGTCCTGGAACACGATAGGTACCAGCCAACAAAGTTATAGTTCTTTGTCTCCATTAGATTCCTGAAGTCAGGGACTGCATTGTTTGCTTCACCACTGTATTCCTAGTGACTATTTTTCCCCCTTAGGTCAGATTGTCTCAGAGGCAGAGCCTGAGTCAAGGATTTGAGTACAAATGATTTATTAAGAAAGTGCTTCTGGGAAGTTGCAGTATTTCCACCCTGGTCAGTCATCAGCTATGGGGTGGAGCAGTGGAAAGGGCCATGCTCTTCTACAAATCCATACAGCAAGATCCCCTTCACCTATTTTACTCATTCCCCCAACCCCTTCCCCTTTGGCAACCACCAGTTTATTTTCTATATCTATGAATCTGTTTCTGGGTTGTTTGTTCATTTGTTTTATGTTTAGACTCTACATGTAAGTGAAACTATATGGCATTTGCCTTCTCATCTGAATGAATTCACTTAGCATAATACCCTCTACATCCATGTGACATGTTGTCACAAATGGCAAGATTTCATTCTTTTTTATGGCTGAATAATATTCCATCATGTACATATACAACATCTTCTTTATCCATTCATCTACTGATGGCCACGTAGGTTGCTTCCATATCTTGACTATTATAAATAATGTTGTAATAAACATAGAGGTGTATATATCTTTTTGAATTAGTGGTTTGGTATATTTTGTAAATTCCCAGAAGTGGGCTTATTGGGTCTTCTAGTGTTTCTATTTTTAATTTTTTTAGAACATCCATACTATTTTCCATGGTGGCTGTACCAACTTACACTCCCACCAACAGTGCACAAGGGTTCCTTTTCTCCACATCCTTGCCAACACTTATTATTTCTTGTCTTTTTGATACTTGCCATTCCCCCTGGTATGAGGTGATATCTCATTGAGGTTTGGTTTACATTTCCCAGATGATTGGTGATGTTGAGCATCTTTTCAGGTGTCTGTTGGCCACCTATATGTCTTTTTTTTTTTTTAAGTATGTATTCAGTTTCTCTGCCTATTTTTTATACAGATATTGTGGGGATTTTTATTGGGGATTTATTGTGGGGTGTTGAGTTGTATGAGTTCTTTATTTATTTTGGTATTAACCTCTTATTGGATGTATACTTCGTGAATATAGTCTGCTGCTCAGTAAACTGCCTTTTCGTTTTGTTGGTGGTTTCCTTCCTTGTGCAGAAGCTTTTTGGTTTGATGTGGTCCCACTTGTTTATTTTTGTGTTTGTTTCCCTTGCCTGGGGAGACATATGCAAAAAAGAACTGCTAAGGCTAATGTCCAAGAGTTTGCTGTCTTTGTTTTCTTTTAGGAATTTTATGGTTTCAAGTCTTACATCTAGGTCTTTAATCAGTTTAGAGTTTATTTTTGTGTATGATCTGAGAAAGTGGTCCAGTTTCATTCTTTTGCTTATAGTCCAGTTTTCCCAGTACCATTTACTGAAATGACTGTCTTTTCCACATTGTACATTCTTGCTTCCTTTATTGAAGACCGATTGACCATGTAAGTGTGGGTTTATTTCTGGGCTCTCTATTCTGTTCCACTGATATATGTGTCTGTTCTTGTGCCAGTACCACACTGTTCTGATTATTATAGCTTTGTAGTATAGTTTGAAATCGAGGAGCATGATAACCCCAGCTTTTTTCTTCTTTGTCAAGATTACTTCAGCTATTTGGGGTCTTTTGTGGTTTCAAACAAATTTTCAGATTATTTTTTCTAGTTCTGTGAAAAATGCCATTGGTATTTTGACAGGGATTGCCTTGGCTAGTATGGATATTTTAACAATATTAATTCTTCCAATTCCATTTTTTTGGGGGGATTTTCTTCAATATCTTTCATCATTATCTTCTGTACTGTCAGAATACAGGACCTTCACCTCCTTGGTTAGATTTATTCATAGGTATTTTGTTCTTTTTGATGTAATTGTAAGTGGATTGTTTTCTTAATTTCTCTTTCTGCTGGTTCATTATTAGTGTATAGAAATGAAACACATTTCTCTATATTGGTTTTTCTATTTGCAACTTTACTGAATTTACTTGTTAGTTCTAATACATTTTTAGTGGAGTTTTTAGGGTTTTCTATATATAGTATCACGTCATCTGCAAATAGTGACAATTTTTACTTCTTCCTTATCAATTTAGATACCTTTTAGTTCTTTTTCATGTCTGATTGCTGTTGCACTCATTTTCTTAAGGAGGGTCCCCAAGTTACACAACTTCAAAATCCTCAAAATCTGTGTCTGCCCCATTAATTTTATAATGTCAAAGTTGTAATGTATATACACTATATACATATAGTATAAACTATACTGATGAGATATAATTACCATAGTATAATGAGGATGATAATAAGCTCTATTTCTTAGTCTATCACTTAAAAATTGTGCTTATAGACTCCCATTATTAAAATGAGTTGCTTGGTGCCTTAAGAATTCTCTCCATCTTTTCCCTTCATTCCTCCACCTTCTGTCTTCTGTTTGCTATAACACAATCACATTCTCTTTATTAAATATAAGGAAAGCACCTGTGCTTTGCCCATAGTTTGATTCTAAAAGTTTAAAAATAACAACAGCTTTTACAGTATTATGTTTATTCTCATGTCTGGTGGGTAGGCTGACCAGTGTAAAGACCCAGGCAACACCCAGAGCCCTATAAGATATGGAACTAATTCTTCCGGCGGTATAGATTTAAAATGTAATACAGAAGAGCACGTCTACCATTATGCCCTGGCTCTGACCTCAAAGAGTGGTGAGGATGGGAAATTCTGTGGAAGGAGATGTAGAGGAAGTGAGTGGATACATCTTGGGCTTAGTTGATTTGGTCTCTCTGATAGAGCAGAACTCTCTAACAGCTTAGCAGCTAATGGAAAATAATTTTCACATGTTTTCCCCTGCCAGACTGTGATCAACCCTTTCCCATTTCTCTTCCGACTGGTTAGAGCCTGGGCCAGTGAGAGGGCCCCTGTTACTAACGGTGGGCCTGCCGTGCTTGGCACTCTTGAGCTGGCCAGTGCCAAGGCCAATTTTAAGAAGAGTCAGGGGTCTTGCTAAGGCTTTGATCCTGGTATTCTTGCTTCAGCTTGAACTTCTCTTCAGGCTCTCTGTGGGGCTTTCGTCATTCCCTGATTCCTATTTTACTCTGTTTCCTGAGCGCCCTTGAAAATCTGGAGTGATGGGATTTGGATGTTTCGCATCCTAGCCACACCACCATCCCCAAACCTCCCACTCTTACCCTACTTGTTAAGAGTTGAGTGAATATGACATGTGACATGAATTTCTATCAGGAAATACCATTTAATTAAGCTTGAAGATTGTTGTACAAATAGATTCTTAGAGTTAGGATGATACATGGAAGGCAGCCTCTATTCCTGGGAAGGGTCTGTGTGTAACTCACCACTCTCTCTGCACAGAGGAAAGCATTAGAAATTGTAGCGGAATGGGAAATACACACGAAGTGCAGAGCTATGCAGAGGGAAATCCATTCATCATGTTTGTCTGCGATCACCCAGGAAGAGGCAGCTACTTGTTCTTTGTGACAGTTAGTAATTAAACACTTGGGAGACCTGGCCATGATTCCATGTTCAAGGTTGGAAAAGGAAATGGGACAGACAGAAAATAGTGAGAAGCACAGTGTGTGGGCTGAGTCATCAAAGTGACAGGCATTTGCTAAATGCGGCCCAAGCTGGGCCCCAAGGCGGGAGTGTCTGCATTCCTTCTGTGTCCATTGAGAACCTGTCTTAAGGCAACTCTATGCTGGGGGGCTGGTTGTACACAGCTCCTCCTGCCCCACCATGGAGTTCACAGCCTGGAGTGGGGCGAGGTGGAGCACATAGTCAGTGTGGTAAGTGCAGAGGAAATTAAACCATTCAAAGCAGAGATGCTATACAGAGGGCTGCTGGGAGGATCTGCTAGCATGGGTTGATGTGGGGGAAGGAGGACAGAAGAGGATGACTGTCAATAATACCCAGTTGGGAGGGGGTTATTGACAAGGGTCCACAGTTGGGAAAAAGCCCAACAGTGAACCCATGAGGGAAAATGGACTGTAGATTTCTTTGCAAATTCTTCCCCACGGGAAGCTAGCAGGACCGAATTACCAGTGAGCAAGGCAAATGTGTGTTCTCAGCCTGCCCACTTAGTGGTGTGTTCTGGATCAGAGGTCAGGAAGCTTTTCCTGTAAAGGGCCAGGTGGTACATATTTTCAGTTTTGCAGCCATGTAACCTCTCTTACAGCTACTCCATTCTGCGGCTGTAGTTCTAAAACAGCTGTAGACACATGGAAACAAATGAGTGTGTCTGGGGTGGCCTGAGAGAAGATTCTAGATCCTTGATACTTCAAGTGTGGTCTCTGGTCCAGTGTTATCAGCATGCCCTGGAAGCTTGTTAGAAATGCAGAATCTCAGGCCCCACCCCAGACCCGGAGTCAGAATCTGCTGTGCATAAGGATTGTTCCTGGGACCTCGGCAGATGTCACCGCTGTATACAGTGGCCCCATTTTTGTCATATGTAAAATGAAGATGGTTCATACATCCAGCAGGCTGGGTGGTGTGAGGATCCCAAGGGCTCGCAGCTTGAAGATGTGGGGAGACAACTCTCCCTGGGCCTTGCGTCACTGCTTATCTGAGAGGTGATATTGATTGCCCTTCTGTTCCTGATGATCTTCCCAAGGACATTGTGCAGTGAAAAAACATGACCGAAAGAGACTGTGTCTCCCTCAGGAGCAAAGGGCAAGCATGCTCACTGCCCACTATGCTATGAAACAGCTGGGTTCCCTGAGCTCTGGTGCCTCTTCTGCAATGCACCCACTGCATGAGCATGTCTACTGGCCTTCTTCCCATCATCCTGAGGGAAATGGGTCATGGAGAGCCAACACAGAGCCTGCTGATGTTCTGACACTGCTGTTGTTTTCAGTAATAAGGCCCTTTGACCAACACAGTCTCTTGTCACCCCTCCCTTCCCTGAAGGGAAGGGAGCTTCCATAGATGGGTCAAAGCCAAAGCTTCCAGGCAATGTCTTCCAGTCTATTGAGATGCCCTTGATTCCACAAGAAAGGAAGGAGGGGTAGTCCTTACCTTTTCTTTTCCTCTGTCCTTGGCTGGCCCCTGGGAATCTGTGGGGTCCTTGGAGTCAGAAGTGCTAGGCCTGAGTCCTGACTGGGAGATTCCAGCCCCCTGGCCACCCTCCCTCTCCTCTCTGGAGCAAGGGGCCACAGATGACCAATGTGCGGGCAAGTCTCTTAAGCCTGGCCCACAGCAGCTTGGAAGAGGGAAGGAAGCTGGCTGCTGTCCCAGCTGAGATGGTCCTCTGCCAGGTGCTTTTCCTGCTGGAGGACGGTCTCCTGTGGTGACAAGCAGCAGGGTGACTCCAGGATCTCTACAGAGAAGGGACTGAGGGCAGCAGTCCTGCTTGGAGGGGATGGGGCAGCAGAGTGGCAGGTTTGCCTTAAAGCTGCTTAGCTAGAGAGTGCTTTTCGGGTGGTTTTGTGATGCTGATGGAGATTGAGAAGGGGTCCCCAAGCCACTATGTTAGAATAGAAAGTTCATGAGGTTTGGATTCTGAGAAATAGCCCAAATACTAACTCTGCCACAGAGTAGGGGGGGGCCTCAGGCAAATTAGAGGTCTTCTTAGAAGTTCATTTTCCTCATCTCTAAAATGCACATACAGAATTCAAACCAGGTCCAGTTCCCAGCAGGGTGTGGGCATGCAATGGGGGGACTTTCCCGACCCCTTGCCCCTGCTAAGCTGCGGCCCTTCCTGGGACTCCTCAGGGAGCAGCAGTCTAGCTGCGGCCCACAGGGCTTTGTCGGTGCCTGGCCTTTGCAGTGGCTCTGGAAAGGCCACTGGTACATATTTGACCTGAAGCCTGAACTAGGGCTGCATGGGGAGGGGCAGAGAAGAGGATTTATGGACGGGGTAGGTGGTAGAGATCACTTCCTACAGAGATCAACTTGGACAATGGTGGGAAAAGCTTCATGAAGTGAGAAGTGATGTCCCTCTGGGTTAGGACTTTGCTGTACAAGGAGCTCTATGAGTTAATGGATGCCCTCACTCAAGCCCAGAAGTTGACCTTCATAACTGCTGTGTGAAATAGGCAGAGTGGGAATGACCAGGTCCTGCTCACAGGTGCAGAAATGATGCTCAGAGATGTGGGGACTGCTGAGGGCCACATGGAGGGCAGAGGGCCATACAGTGAACGGTGGGTTGTGATTTGAACCCAGATCTCCCACCCCAAAGCCCACACTCCCTGGGCTATCTCAGACTGGGTGGTCTTGTGCTCTCCAAGAGGGGGCCATTGTGCCCAGGGGCAGCAGCCTTCCAACCGTCCTTGGAGGTTTGGGGACATGGAAGCCACTATCTGCCTCACGAGTGACATTTGTGGGCTGAGGACCCTGTAAAGGGAAGTGGACCAGCCCACGCTGGGAGTGTAGATGGGCACAGAACTCTGACAAACGGGGGTCCGTAGGAAAGCTAGACTAAGACAAGCCCTGGTTAGGGGATAGTGGGGCCTCAGGAGCAGGTGCCCCAGGGTCTGTGTGATGCTGCACGGGACCCTCCCCGAACCAGCTCCACCTTGGGCTCAGGTGCTCCGAGGAGGCACAAAGAGATTAGTTGCCCATGGCTCAAGAGCTCTGGGTCAGAACCACCTTTAAAAGAGCTGGTTATACCAAGTCACAGCTGTGTCTCTGCTGTCTGGAAACAGAAAAGGAATGGAGGTCTATGTTCTAGCAGAATCTTGGAGATGGGGTTCATGATTCATGGGTGTCCAAGAGCCATGATGGCCAATGCAGCAGAAGAATGACTTTATATGGCTCTCCTGTTTCCCATTCCTTAGGGCCAAAAAAGTGGTGGGCAAGGGCACCTTCCGGTGTGTGACAAAATGCTATGGCTGCTCAGGCAAATTCGGGGAGGGGGATTCTAGACAATATACTGTAATAGCTACCAATAAATGGGAAGGGACTCAGAGCATCTAGCTTTGGGTTTCCTGTTACTCTAAACTTGACTCTTAATTTTTGCTTACTGGTATGAGAAACCTGAGATATATTTCAGTGGGGACAGGGAAGCCCTGTTGATGCCGCCAGTCCACAGCTTGTCCTACTATGTCTGAATTTCAAGCCATAAGGTGATCCTAATGCCAATTCTTGGTTGGGTATGAATTTCCCTAATCAGATTGCTTTCTCACCCACACTGGCCTTGGCTATGTACCCTGGGGATGGGGGTTCAAATGAGAGAGAAAGGAAGACTCCTTTGGAACTTGGGACTCGGGAGAGATGGCTCTGAAGTTGGGGTGGGGATCGGACACTCCATTGGTGGAGGGCAGCCTCTGGGAAAGCCCCAGGACCCAGAACTGAAAAGGCAGCGGGACCAGACAGGAGATGGGAGGATGCCAAAAGCAAGATTCACCCACTTAGAGAATTTGTGTTGGGCTTGCAGTTATTTCATTCATTCAAAAATTGATGACCTCTTATAAGCCAGGCATGGTTGGTCCTGGAGGGTGGGATGAGGATACATCCATGAAGAGGTCCTGGTTTCTCTGAGGAGTTTCACGGAAGGAGGATGAGCCATGGGTAGAGGTAACCCTCTTGTGCTGTTGACAGCAACCAGAGCTGTGAGAATGGGACTGGAAGATGCATGCAAGAGTGCTTGGAAAGGATTCCACCTGGTTTGGTTCAGTGCTGTCAGGAGGCCCAGAAAGCGTCGCAGGAGGAAAGGAACTGGCCCTCGGGAGGCATGTATTTTGACATGTAGAGACTGGAGTTGAAAGGCATTGTAGGTAGGGAAAACAGGGTGGGTAAAAGCAGGGAGGTAGAAAATCAAGAAGTCCATGTGTCCTATATAAAGGTTTGAGGTGTAATTTGAAATTCTAAGAGTGTTTTCCTTTAGGTAGAGAATTTTCTGTACTTTTTCCCCAGTGAATATAAAACTGCAATATTTCCAGAATCTCTCGGCTGTTTTTGGTGCATCTCCATATCAATAGGTGTTTCCAAGGGGTGAAGAGAAGTAGTCTACCTCTTTATCAATAGGTGATTAAAAAGGGGGTGGGGAGGGAGTGCACACCTGGACCGGAGAGGTATTTTTGGGATCCTTTTGCAGCCGGGTCGCGAGAGACATGGGCGAGCAGAAGTAGACAACTGCTTGTAATCAATAAACGGATTTCTCTCACCTTATTTCTCCCTTTGACTGATTTCGGCTTCAAAGGTTATTTGCCCTGGGCTGGGAACATGTTTACCCCTTGAGATACACCCCTTTATAAGTATAAAATAATAATGGTGATAATTATAGCAGTAGTAGTAGTAGTAATAATTAATAATAATTTAAATCGTGATCAAGTTGGATATCTCCTTGAACTGGCAATTGGTTTTATTCTGTGAGCATAATCTCCACATTTCTAATTAAACTTGAGCCTCTTGACTCTAAGAGGTGTATTTTCCCTATCCTAACCAAACCCTGAATTACAATAAAGTTGTAAGAAAGAATGTTCAAGAAATAGTTTATTCTGAACAAGGAACAAAGCCGACTTGAACAGCACCGGGAAGTCCCGTGTCTCTTGGGCTACTCACAGCCGCTGCCTCCCAGTTCATAGACTGAGCCCTCGGAGAAACCGTAAGTGCTGCCGGGGTCACAGTGGAGAGAGAAGCAGGTCCGGTCTTCCCTGGGGGGGTAGGTTGGTGCCGACGGGGAACAAGGAGTGAAAAGTGTGCAAGACAAGGAGACTTTCCACAATCTAGAAATAGCCTTGGTTCGAAGGAGGAAAACAGGGACCATTTCTTTTTTTTTTAAATAAAAATATAAAACCACACAGTACATTAAAAATGTCTCTTAAATCTAAGATATGACACTGACAGTCCCAAGGATTGATTTATGATATAAAAAAGGGAAAACTGGGAGTTGGATAAACAAAAACTCAAACTTTAACAGGGATATGCAGATATCAAAGACTCCAGGAAGAAAAGTTCAAAGAATCCTAAACATCACGGTTCTATCTACAGAAAACCAGCTTGTCAAATGGGTAAGACAGGAAAGTTCCCGCAAAGGATGCTGCACACCGACAAAAAATGGCTGCCGTTCAGTGAGGGTTGTGTGAAGGGTGCTTTACACACAGGAGGTTATTTAATCCTAGAATAACCCCACAAGGTCAGTTTTATTATCCCCATTTTAAAATGGGGAAATGGGTGATTCTGTGATTTGCCTAAGGTCTTCTGGTTAGTAAGCAGCAGGACTGGATCCTGCATGCACGGCCTGACTCCAAACGTAAACTTTACCTTCTGGGCTACAGTGTCTCCCGACTTGAGGAGAAGTGCTCCCTGAACAGACTACAAAGGAGTTTGCTTTTTGTGTGAACCCACTGCCCCAGAGTGAACTTTCCAGCCCCTCATGCTCCCTACTTTACCAGTGTGACGCTGCCCAGTCAGTGGAAGCTGGGGACCCTAAGAAAAGGCTGACAAGAAGACTTTACACCTTTCCCAGGAAGGGACCCTGGAAGGCAGTGGACACTCAGAGAGTAGCTGTGGGCCTGGGTGACACTCAAGGAGGGTCTGGTGGTCAGTGACCTGACCTTCCGAACGGGCATCTTACATGCCATCCCATTACGGGGGGGACGGGGAGGGGGAGGCTTGCTGAAACTAAAGGTGGGGGCCAGCTGGGTGGGAAGGGGAAGTGCCCTTGCAGCACCAAGGCCTTGGGGACGGGGCTGGTCTCCGGGCCATGCCATCACAGAAGGTCGGAGACTGGACTGGCAGGATGCAAATGAAGACACTTCTGGTTTTGCTCCAGAATCTGGGGACGGCTTTCCCGTAGAAAAGCAAACGCATCAGATGTGTACTTTGCTGTTGGGCTGCATTTCCAAGACTACTATCTAAGGAGCCAGGAGGGAGTGAACTGCCATGGTGATGGTCTAATTGTTGTCAGGGATGAGAGTGCACTTGAAATATTAATGTTATGCTTTGCATGTGTAAACAATTTTATAAATGTCAAAGGTTTTGCTTCTGCTACCCAGCTGGATTCTCCCAATGACCTTGTAATTACGGGTGGGGCACAGTGCTGCTAACCCCTTTGACAGATGCAGGAAACAGAGGCACAGGACGGGCAAGGTTGTCCAAAGTCCCACAGGGAGTCAGTCGGGCAGCTGAGACCGGAACCCAGGCTCGCCAGCTCTGCACCCAGGGCTCTCTCTGCATCCAGGTCATCAGGGGTGAGATAGGGACCATCATGACACAGAGGGGCTTTTGGTGGCCAGGGCAGAGATGTGTGCCACCCCGCCTGGCAGTTGTGGTTGATGGCTTAGCTGCTGCAGCCCCGGGAGCAGGGGTGAGTGAGAATGTTGTTGTTGCAGCCATCCTGCAGCTTGCTCTGAGCCTGGCTCCCAGCACGGCCTTCTGCGTCCATGAGCTGCCCGCTCTGCCCCTGCTGCCTCCTCAGCCTGCAAACAAGTACAGCACAGACTGAGTTAGTGACGGGGAGCGGGGGGGCAGCGGATGGCCAGGAGATGTGCCTGGGCACACAGGCGCCTGAGGGGCCTTCCCCTGGCCTGGAGAAGCATGACCAAGTCATCCAGAGTGTTGTGCTCTGAGGCCAGGCAGGCCTGAGGTCAAAGCCTGGCTCAGGGGCACTTGGGTGAGTTCTTTAACACAGAGCCTCAGTTTCCCTATTTGTAAAGTGGAGATAACTTCCTGGCACATGGTCCCCTGTGAAGTCCATAGGACATCACGCATGTTATCTGCCTAAGCTCACACAGTCGGTAAGCCATGCCTGGGGGCAGAGGAAACTGGCGAGCAAAGCAGTCACATTCCCTGACCTCATGGAGTTTACTGTCTAAGTGGGGAGATGGGTACTGATCAGGTTGACCTGTAAGTAAATTATCCAAACACATGAGCACCCAGACTTACAAAACAGCCCATGGGAAACTTAAGGGAGTGTGATTCTGAACACTGCATTCAACAGCTGGCCACCTGGTCACCTTCCACTTCACATGTCAACATCCTTCTGATCTTCAAGTCAAATTCATGCACTGTCCCATAGCTGTCACTCCATGTGGGTGGGATGTGCAGACAAAAAATGAAAGTGAGGCATTTAAGGGGACAGGGAGAAGTTTGAGAGCAGGGAGAGCTCAGCTCAAACCCTGGCTCTCAACACTTGCTACTTGGAGAACGTTATTGGTCAAGTTGCTTATCTTCTTCTGAGCCTCAGTTTCCCTACCTAAAACCGGGGATTATACCATTCACTTGACTTCAGGCAAAGGGGATCAGAGAGACTATATGTGAAATATCTAGGACAAGGCTGGAAATAATACAATGACTACAATTCTGCCTTGTTCTGAGTTCTGAAAGGCACAGGTTTCAGCCTGAATGTACTTTTTACCCATTCTGTCAAACAGAGTACAGACCTATTGCCATGTCTAAATGAAAGAGTTGTTTCACCCAGCAAACATCTGTGTGCCCTCATCACACACAGGGCACTGTGGACAATTATCAGAAGAATACAATAGTCCGTAGCCTCAGATGAATTACAGTTGTGTGTATGTGTGTGTGTGTGTGTGTGTGTGTGTGTGTGTGTGTGTGTGTGCGCGCGCCTAGTGTTCGCAAGGGATGCTATTTGAGCAAGTCCTTCAGGTGACAAGGAATTTTATGACAGTGAGCTTGGTAGCTATTGCCTCCTGCCCTTTGTCCAACTGCAGGGTCTAGGACCAGGTGTGCAGCCCCTCTGCCCTGAGTAACTGGGAAAAGTGGTCAAGGTCAAAACACATCCTCCTAGTGGAGGAGGGGTCGGGACCCAGAAGGCAGGGCTTGGAGAGGACAGAGCAGGTGGGGAGCGGAGAGTCTGTTGTCGAGGGAAGGACTTTTGAGGCAGGGCTAGGGATTGCCTGGGAATCTTCCTCCCCGTCCTTTCTTTTTCCTCCCCTCCCTTACATGAAACTCTCTCAGGCACCTCTGGAAAGAAAACCAGATCCAAGAAGGGCAAACTCAGATGACCAAGAAACTAAAGAAAATGCTTGCACTTCCAGAGTAGGACACCACTGTTTAGCTCCCAGCTGTAATGCCACGTAATTCTCTGGGTATATCCCAAGATAAAGACGAATCCCATTAAGGTTTTCCTTTGAATGCCCAAACATAGCATTTAGCATTGCTATCTCTAGGCTCCTGTACATCTCTAATTATAAGACAAAATAAAGCTTCAAAAGCTGCATAATAGTGGAGCAGATTCTGAAATCTTGCGTGGATCAGGGAAGGCTTCCTTCAGGAGGCAGCATCTGAGCTGCACTTTAAGGATTGGTATGGAATGTGGGTAGGTGGGGGAAGGGAGGGAGGGAAATTTGAAATAAGGGGACATGAGCGAGGTAAGGTGCGGAAAGCGGAAAAGAGCACAGCCCAACTGACCTGACCCTCCCCGGAGGTGACGGTTGCAGCCCCTTTGGCGCCTCCTTGTGGCCAGAGCTATTTCAAAGACTAGACCTAGCTGTTTCGAGTCTCCCTCCTCCATATGTGGAGTGTCATGTCTGAATGCCGAGACTAAGTACTGGAGGCCTAGAGCAGTGACTGCTGGGTCATGCCCCTTGCAGCTTACTACCAGGTTCAGTGTAAATCAAGGTGGCCGAATCGAGAAAGAGCCCTTCTCTAGGCACCCACGCGCCACCGGCAGCCTTCAGAGCTGGGATTCCAATCAAGTTCTGGCAGGCTCCAAGCCTGCATTCTTCCCACTGCTCTGCTCTCTCCGCCCGGCCACCAACCATTCACCATCCATCCACCATCCACTCATGAATCCCCTTTCTATCCACCTGCCACAGATGCATATATTTACTTACCCAGCTGCCCACCCATCTCCCCCATCCGTCTACTCCCATCCATCTACCCATCGGTCCCACCCTCAACCCCACCTGTCTACTCCTACTCCCCTCACTTACCTACTTTTCCATCACTCAACCACTCACCTATTCACCACCCACCCATCTACCTCTCCCACACATACCCATCCATCAATACCTCCCTCTATCCACCCATCTACTCCTCATCCTTCCAATAATCCACCAATTCACCCATTCATTCACCTATTCACTACCCACCATCCACCCACTCACCACCACCCACTCATCCACCTTCCATCTACCCATCTATCCAACCATCTACCCACTCCCATATGTTCAGCCATCTACCCTCAACCCCACCTGTCTACCCCACCTACCTGCCTATCCATCTCTCTTCCACCTATTTATTCACCTGTCCACCTCCCATAGACCCATACATGCATATATCCACCCACCCATCCATCCATCCACTTGTCCATCTCATCCATTCATCATCGATCCATATATCAATCCATCCATCCATCCTCTACCCCATCTATGTACTCATCCCCCCACTCACCCATTCCTCCATTCACTGATCACCCAACACTGAGGCCCCAATACCCCTATTTACCCATCCACCGGCCCTCTGTCACCTATTCATCTACTACCCATCTGTTCATCCTTTTTTGCATCCATTCACTCATCTACTCCCACATTTACATTCATCACTGCCATCCACTCATCTGATCAATTCCCATCCACCCTCCACCGATCTGCCCATTTATCCCCCTATTCTTC
This sequence comes from Phataginus tricuspis, assembly GCA_029783875.1. Taxonomy (NCBI): domain Eukaryota; kingdom Metazoa; phylum Chordata; class Mammalia; order Pholidota; family Manidae; genus Phataginus; species Phataginus tricuspis. The sequence goes on along the minus strand of JAQQAC010002594.1, from coordinate 87,171,931 downwards.
CACGCATCCTTCCCACCAGCACTATTTGTGTGCTAGGCTCACAGTTGAAGGGGATGAGGAGCAGGACAGAGAGTGAACAGTGATGAAGTCTCTGCTGGAAGGACGGTGTGACATCAGGGACTTGGGCTTAGAGCCAGGCTGTTTCTGCTCCTGCGTCTGCCACTTACTAGCCATGTGGCTTTGAGAGACTGGATTCAAAGCAAGGGCTGCCTCCAAGATCCTTGCTCTTTCCACTGAATCCTATGCCATCCAACCTGGACACGGAAGAGAGCAGGAATGATTTTTTCTACACTTGAAGGAATTAGAAAGGCTTGCATTGCTCAAATCAGAATCCATGAACCAAGACAGAGATATGAAACCATTACGGTTGGCCTGAGAGCTCACTTATATGACTAGCCCAGAGCCCAGTTATCTAAAACTCAGGAGGAAATGAAAAAGGATTTTACATATCCTGCTAGGCAGAGCTCAAGTCTCCCGATGCAAATTGGCTAGTTATCACTGCAATGGCACAAACATTTAATTTTCTGAGCCAACTTATCAAATTAATTGTCAGCTCTGTGACCAGAATGCTGAGTGACAGGTGTGAGGGCTCTCAACCTCCCGAACTCAGCCACTAGATGCCAGAAGGAAGTGCTCAGCGAGAGAGAACTTCGATCGATGGGAGTAGAACATATATTAAAATTCATAATAAATTGGGATGGAGGCATTTTTCAAAGGCAAAGCATCTGACAGGCATGAAATAAAATGGTTTTCAATTGAAGTAACTTCAAATCAAGCTATTTCACACACCCAGGATGGGGGTCAGTTGAACACAAACATCAGTCAGTAGCGGACTATGGAGGTGAGGCCTGGCCCCCTGGGAGAGAGACCAGCTCTCGTTTGTGCAGCACGGTTTACAGAAAAACATTTTTAAGGGCTTTTACACCTCTTCATGTCTTCTCACTGGTTCTTCCGATAGGTTTCCTGACTCGTGTGGAATTTTGGGCAGCAGCTTGGTGTGGTGGGAGAATGCAGGCTTTGGAGCGTTACAGAATTAGACCAGGACCCCGGCTCTGCCGCTACTGGCCGAGTTGCAACTTGTGGAAGCCTCTCTTTCCTTACCTGTAACATGGGCACAAAAACACCCCTGTAAGGGAGAAAGTGAGTTGATGCGTGCTGTCTGCCCTGCAGCAGGGACTTTATAAAGGGCAGCTATTTTTATGATGATTGCGATGCGGAGATACACCCACTTTGCAGATGAGGAAACTGAGGATCAGTCAGTAAAACTTCACTTCCTGCAATAGTTCTGATGAATATCTCCCCGTATGGAGGCCCCCTCCTCCTTGCCCCCACCTCCTGCCTCAGATGGTTCTGCAGGCCTCCCCCTGGGGGGTCAGGGCAGAAGCCCTGGAGGAGTGGAGGGTACTGGGATGGGGAACACACAGAAGAGCTGAGGGTCAGGACTGGAGGGGCTCAAAGGGCAACAGGCAGAGGGGGAGGGAATCCGGCCCCAGGAGTCACAGTGGGGTCCAGAGGGGCCTGCAAACTAGGGAGACCAGAGCATGGAATGGACAGCTTGGTCACCTGCCAGGTTCTGGGTCTCCCCTCCGCCAGGCAAAGGCACACGGAACAGCATGGCAGCTGTTGCCCCAGCACAGCGACCAGTCTGGGGCAGGTGCATTATCAGTGTGCCCTGGAAGGGTGGGAGGCCCAATAAAGGAATAAATGCCCAGCCAGATTTCTCCCTTCCTTAGCAGGGCGTTGGCACAGGCTGGCAGGATCCGGCTCAACATCCCAAGGGAGAAAGGAGGTCAGTCTTGATTAAATGGAGGGACAGGGTGTCCTAGCTATCTGGACAAAAATTGGGTTTTCATTTATGGAACTGGAGACCTCACATCCCTATGGATGACAAGTCATGTGAGTTGACGTGCTACCTGGAGCTGCTTCTCCTGTGGCTGAGTTTAGATAGGTTGTTTGTTATTTTGTGTGTATGTGTTGGTTAAAAATTGAGACAAAATGTTGTTTGACACAGCATTTCACTGATTGGGCACTACCTTGGTCCAATAATTTTGTACATAATATTATCAGCCAACACTTGGCTAGTCCTGACTGTGAGCTAAGTGCGTCACATGCGTTACATCATTTGTCCTCCCAGCAACCATACGACATAGATCTTAACACCCCGTTTTACAGATAAGGAAATGGAGGCCCTAGTATGTGGTCCAAGGTCACAAAGCCAGCAAGGATCAGGGTTCAAACTAGGCAGTCTGGCTTCAGAGTCTGTGCTCTCAGCTGTTAGGTAGACTACCTCTCTATGGTTCTAAGAAACCAGTGTTGAAATCAGAGGAAAGTTCTGGAATGGAACACACCCAGTTGAACAGTGGGTACCTGGTTGGCGTGGAAGGGAAGAAAGCAGTCACTGACACCCTGCCAGAATCCGCTCTCCAGCGTCCCCACAGACAACCAGCAGTCTGACCAAGGCCTGCTGTCCATCTCCCATGAGAGCCCACTCTCTTTGCGAACGGCTCAGATCCTTAAAACGTTTCCTTCAGGCAGAATGGAAACCGAGAAATCTGAATGGTCCTGCCCATTGGCCCTGGGTGTGCTTTCTGGAATTATTCAGGCAATTCTCACTTCTCTCTCTCAGGCCACTCCTTCAATTTTTAGAAGTCCCTGGTAAATTGGGGCTTCATAGAAGTCAAGGCATTTCCCTGGGCTGATGTCTTCCATTGTCGCTAGACCCACTCGGCCCCACTTGGGGCCTGCACTGCAGCCTGGGGGCCTGACCATCAAAGGCTCCCATGCCCTGGGGCTTCTAGCTGGGCCTATCCAATGGGGAGCCCAGGCAGACACTGGAAGGAGCAAGTGGAGTCTGGTGGGGGCATCTGGCCCCCAGTTACCTCCTTACACCGTCAGTGGGCCTTGGGAACTCTGGAGGTCGCTGCTCCAATTGAAGCGGCCCTCTCCTTGGGTAGCCTCCCTCTCCTCATCTCTTCCAGCCTCCAGGTAGAAACCTCTGGGCTTCTATGAAGCCCCAAATTACCGCACTAGCCTCTCAGGCGCCCTTCCCCTCACACCTGTGTAAATGGTCCATTGTAAATAAGTTCTCCTTGCAGTGTTTTCTCTGGGACTCTGACTGATACAGCATCTTTCCAGTCTCCCAGGAGCTGTCTCTTCCTTAAGTAAAAAGTCTAACTGGCTGCTCAACTTTCAAAGCTCAGCACTTACTGGAAAGATCACCTTGTCTGCAATTCTTATCTCACAAATTCAATAACAGCCTTTGGCCAGAGCATTAAAATCCCGTCTATTTTATCTGCTGTTGCCTGAAGCAAAACCTATTTTCAGGGAGTCTTCAGACAGAGTCGGCTACACATTAGGTTGTGATGCAGCTGACTGCAGAGGATTATCCTACCAGCCTCCCTCTCTGCACACCTTTGCAAACGGATCAGCTCTGGCCAAGCGGAAGGAACGGAGTCTCAGGTCTCTGAGAACGGGAGACAGATTGTTGAGCACATTGTGATGCAACACCTCCCCATTTAATACCCACAGCCACCCTTCTGGATAAGAAATAACAACACCCGTTCTGAGGGTGAGCAAGGGACATACGAGGATGAGCAGGTCAGGCAGCTTTTCAGAGGGGAGCCCTGGCTCAAATGGACGACTTTGGTCTTTCTGCCTTCTTAGCTCAGGGCACCTTTCTGCACCCTGGCCTAAGTAGCTTCCTCTCTAGATTTACAGGCGAGGCTGATCTTTTGTGTCTGAGCCGGCTTACGACTGAGGCTTGCTGGGTCCCTGCTGACATGCCCTGATGGATGGGCAGTCACCAAACAGCCTGACTTGCCCCCCTTCTGGCACATGGCAGGACGGCCCTTCCTGGCTCCCTGGGGCTGGGTGGGGCCATGCAGTTAGCTCTGGCCAGCAGGTGTGAATACCGTCTGGCTGGAGCATTGCCAGTGTAAAGCCCTCTCCAAGTCTCTTTCCCTCTGTCATTATCACTGTGATGTTCCAGATGTTCTATCAGTCTGGGCCTATGGGTGAGGAAGACAACAGTGATGTGGGCGCAGCAGCCCCAGCTGGCCTCTGTGGACATACGGTGGGAACAAGAAACAAGCCTTTGTTGTAAGCCCCCGAGATTGGGGGTGTGCCTGGGTATAGGCTCAGAGAGGGGGACTGGAGGCCCAGAAACTGGCTGGTTGGTAAAATAATGGCCTCTGTCCAGTTCTGGGACTGAGAATTCCCAGGGGGACGTCCTGTGGTTCCAGATAGGACCGACCTCTTTGACAGTCCAGGGGCCTGAGCTCGTGGCCCCTGTGGGGCTGCCCCCTCCCTGCCTGGGCGGCCAGCCCTTTCTGTCCCCTTACCCTCCTGGCCCCCATCCATGTACTGTTACCATGTTCCATCTGCTCAGAGGCAGAGAGGAGGCCAGACAGGAAGCCAGCAGAAGCACCTGCCTCTTCTTTATTAATCGGTCCCAGCCCTCGACACCTGTCTCTCCCTACCCTTTCTGTTAACCCTACGCTGTCATCTTTACTTTTCAAGTGGAGTGGACACTGAGGTTCAGACAGGATCTGCCGCCTTTCCTCCCTGGTCAGAAATTTATGCTCTTACAAATCTGGAGGCTGGAAATTTGAAACCAAGGTGTGTGTAGGGCTCCAGGGGAGACCCTTCCTTGCTTCTTCCAGCCTCTGGTGGCTGCCAGCAAGTCTTGGTGTCCCTGGGTGGTGGCCACAGCACTCTAGTCTCTGCCTCCACCTTCACAGGGCCTCCTCCCTGAGTCTGTCTGTCTTCAAATCACTCTCTTCTTATAGAGACACCAGTCTCTGGATTTAGGGTCCGTCCTGATCCAGTACAACATTATTTTAACTTGATGACTTCTGTGAAGACGCTTGTTCAAATACAGGTACTGGGGGTAAGGAGTTCATCATATCCTTTTGGAGGATATAATGCAGCCCACCATGGAGGGGTGTCTGGTGGAGAATTTATGGCTTTTTCACAAGAAGCCTGAATATGAGAGGGCAGCTAGATTAAGCAGTGGAAACCAACATTAAGGAACAAAAGAGAAGTTACTAACTGCCCCTCTGCCCTTAGTTCAGGACGTGTTACTGTTTATATTTCATTTTCAACATACATTTCTAGCAGTACCATTTGTTGACTTCACTTGGCTGTTTTAATTGAAGGTTCTATCTATGTAAAAAGTTAAGAGTGAGATTCGGAGCAGTATAGTGGAAGGGTTATGATCTTGAGAAACCCCCAGACCTGTGTGCAATCCCAACCCCATGTAGAACACTGACTGGTGACCTCAGGCCAGTGGTCTTTCTCTCTGGATGTCAATACCTAACAAATCGAGGCTGTAGGGAGAGTTTCTTTTAGATAAAATGTAAATGAATATAAGACAGCAAGCACAGTGCCTGGCAGATAATGGGTTCTCAATATAGTCAACCAATGGTAGTAGTATTTCATTTAATTGGCTAAATGAGATCTTTACATGTACCAGAGAGAAAATTAGGCCTGGATTAAAACAAGCACAAATATTTATTCCAAAACAGACCATGAGATCCTATTTATAATTTTCAAATGTATATCCAGCCTCATTTCACAAAGGATTTAATAAGGCCTATAAATATTCATATAAAAATAAGGCTCCTCTTTTTTATAGTTGAAACTGATTGAAGGGAGAATAAAGATGGGACATGAAATGATTTAAGACCGAGCAGAGGAGCTGACAGCATGTGCTTCCGAGAGCGACAGGGCTGCATAAGCTCAGGGCGATTCGCCAGGGTCTCCCTGGCTCCCCTCAGCCCACTGAAAACCTGCAACATTTTCTTTTCCATGTCTTTTATTGGCTGCAATTAATATGTCAGGATCAGTCACCCTATTTTAACCAGACTGCAGTTTCCTTTGATTGAGACCTGAGTGGAACTGACAGAGACCCTGATTCCTGTGCTATTTCTTGGTTTAGAGTTTTCATGGAGCTATTAGGATGCCGCAGTCTAAGTGCCGGTCACCTCTACTTTCCTCCGCCGCTGAAATTCCTCTCGCTGCTCCAGGTCACTGAGCTGGTTTTCCCTGGCTGTTTTCTTGTATACTGGAGAAGCTTTGTATATCAGGGTTCCCAGAAAGTTTCTAGGCTCTCCTGAGATTCAGAGCCACCACTGCAATCAGAACTGGGGTTTTTGTCAGTCTCCCTGACTGTGAAAAGGGAATAAAAATACCTCCAGACAGAACCCCGGCGGTGAGCATCAAATGACAGCCTGCCGGCCGTGCTCCCCCCAGGGCCCGGAGCACAGGAAGAGCTCTCAGCCGTTAGCCGCCTTTCCCTTTGATCCTCACATATACAATTAGGTTTGGGTGACATATTTGGAATATCAAAAACTGGTGAGAACCTAAATGCACTGGCCTTGACTGCAGAACTCTTGAGTCCTGGAAGTCTGCCTCTTCCTAGCAGTGGGGCTGGGGAGGTGCCAGAGAGAAAGGTTTTCTTCATCTTACAGATGAATCTGTGAGATGCAGGTGTGACCTTCTCCTGCCTTCCCCATGGGCTGCTGAAGAGATGAGAAGGATGTCAAAGTGCACGGCAAACGGCACAGACCTTGGTAAAGTCAAGGACCCCTGCTATCCAGGTCAGCCCTGGATGGCATAGATGAGGAGCCTGACGGTCAGAGAGGTTGAGACCCCACCATGCTCACACACTGAGAGTAGCAGGATAATGCCCTGCTCCTTTCATCTGGTTCCCAAGCCTGAAATGAATTACACCCTCATGCTTCTTTGCTACTGGCTCCGAGTGGCTCCAGGTCAGGATGGACGGTCCCCATTTCACTGCCCAGGGGGCGCAGATGAAGTCAGCAAACTGAATATGTTGTGATTGTTTACCTCCCCATGGCCTTGGGCTAAGTACCCAAGTTTGTCCCAGCTGAGTCTGGTGGGAGGTGAAGGGGTGGCTTTCTGCTACTGTGTTTTCTTACAAGGAGTAAGGACAGACTGCTGTCAATTTGTATGATTGTGCACCTGTAGTGTCCGGTTTCACCAACAGATGGTGTGTACAGGGCCGGCGGTGATTCCTCGTGTAACATTTAATGTGCAAGGTGAGGGCCAGTTTTGCATTTTGAAGAGTGCTTGGTCTCTGGAGCCGGATCACCTCCATGGACCCCCAGTCTTACTGCCTCTTAGCCGTGTGCCCTCAACCAGCTCTGTGCCTGCCTTCTCCTGTAAAATGGGAAATAAAAGTAACCCGCGCTCTGGCTGGATAGACAGACCAGTGGCATAGAGTGGGTACCCAGTAAAAATGTGCCTTAGTGGCCATCTGCTCCGTGCAAGCCGCTGTACCAGCTGGATGCCCAGGGCAGAAATCAAAAAGGTGCCACTTCCGGAGAGTAATCCCTTCCTTCCAGTCATCGAGTACAGCGTGGGAGTCCCATGAGAACAGGGTCCTTGCCCCTTCCTGTGTCCCCTGCGTCTGGCCCTGGGGAGATGCTGAATAGCCATCTGCTGAACAGCTGGAAGAAAGCAGTGCAGCAGAAAGAGCCCAGAATGTAAGGGATGGAAGGTCAGATTTCAAGTATCTTGTATTTCAATTAAAAGCTGCAGGACCCTGGGGATGCTAATAGCAGCGACCTCAGGAAAGTAAGGTAAGGAAGGATTAAAGCTGAGGTTCTCAACTGGGGGACACTCACCTGCTGAGGAACATTTGGCAATGTCTGGGGCCCTTTCTGGTTGTCACAGGATGGAGGTGCTGACGGTATCTAATGGGTGGAGGCCACAGATGCAGGTAAACATCCTGCAACAGCCAAGACCATCTCCACATCAAAAAACTGATGTTGACAGTCACCAAGTAGTAACAAGGTTGAGAAATCTTGGATTAAAGGAACATGATCTAAAACCATAAAAGCATATACAAATATTGGCTATTATTAATAGTATTATTATGTGTTATATTTTTAAGATGGAAAGACCTTTTGGAAAAATCATCTTTGCTCTTATCTTTAGCCAAAAATAGGACAAGCACATGGTGCATGTCTCAAACTAATGGAAGCTTCTGCTGCCAAGGCCTTCAAAGCCCTGGACCAGTCCCCTGAAGCGGGTGCTCCACCTGGCTCGGTGGCCTTTTGACAGCTGAGGCCATTAACCCATAATAAGGTGTGCCTCCAAAATATTAGGCGGTGCTAATTTTGTTTTGTTTAGAAACTGAGGTCCAGAGAGGTCAGACCCAGGGCTCCACCTCCATGGCCCACAGGGGCCCGTGCGTGCCTGCATCCCAGCGTCCCCCGTGCAGGCTGCGAGCATCCTGAGGTCATAGGCCCTGCAAAGTCACCCCTGGGTCCCAGGGCCCAGCCCAGGACAATGGTGTATCTGTTAAAGGACCAAGCGAGACTCTCCTGCCGACGCTGACTCGAGGGATACCCTGCTGTGTGCCCTTGGCCCTGCAAGCTGACGATGGCTTCCCCATCACACGGGGGGTGGGGGGAGCCTTTTCTCTGTCCTTGAGCTTTTTCTAGCTGAGGAAGCACACTTGGTCCACACTGGAGGCCGGTGGCTGTGCAGGGCAGTGAAGGCCCTCAGGAGCATCTTTCAGATCACAAGGGCTCGGAGGTGAAGGGGACGCCCCTGGGCAAGGGAGACAGAGGGCTGGAGGGTTTGCAGTTTTGGAAGAGGATTCTTGGGACTCAGCCTAGAAACAACTAGAGGTTGCAGCTTGGGCACACCTGGACTCCCCCAGCAGAAGCTCTCAAACTATTAGGCGTCAGAATAGCTCGAGGAACATGCTGAAATGCAGATTCCCAGGCCCGCTCTCTCAGCTGCTGATTCAGAAGGCTGTGGCTTGGGTTCCTGAGGCAGCTGTCATGCGGTACCACCAACTGGGAGGCTCAAGACAACAGAATTTACCTTCTCACGGTTCTGGAGTCCAGAGTCTGAACTAGCACAGCTGGCAGGCCTGGCTGCTCCCGGAGGCGGTGAGGGAGACTGCGTTCCAGGCCCCTCCGCAGCTCCTCGGGGCTGCCGGCAATCCATGGCGTTTCTTGGCTTGTAGCCGCATCGCTACCATTCCCGCCTCTGTCCTCACATGGCCTCTCCCGGGTCTCTGTGTCTCTTCCTTCTTATTAGGACGCCAGTCATACTGGATTAAAGGTCCCCTGCTCTGGTATGACTTCATTTTACCTAATTCCATCTGCAACACCCTGTATCCAAGTGAGGTCGCCTTCAGGGGTCCTTGGCACTAGAACGCCAACCTATCTTTGGGGGGGACACAATTCAGCCCACAGCAGGTGCAGCAACTCTGAATGCTATACCCCTCCCCAGGTGATGTGGGTGTGCACCCCGGGGGCCCCAGCGCTTCCTTCTGAGTCATGTTTTGCTGGACTCTGCACAGCGGAGGCCTGTACCAGCCACACATTGAGCAGGACCAGTCTGTTGTGGGCTGATGGCTGGGTAGGTGGGGAATGAAAGGAGACGACCCCTGGGGATGCCAGGACAGTGTGGCCCCAGGGAAGTATGAAGGGGAACCTGGATCTGTGTCCCAGTCACCTCCTCCATCAGTCTACTGGCCACCCAGCTGATGTCAAATATGAAAGTACTTGATTTAATGTTCCAACCACTCAAGGGCCAATGCAGGAGGCGCTTTAGACACAGGACGGCAGGCCACGGGCAGCATAAATAGGTCCTACATTTTTCTTGGTTTAAAAGGAAAACTTTTGGTTTGGGGCACATTGTCCTCATGAATGGACTTCTCACAGGTACAGCAACAGGTCGGCCCAGGTGGCCGCAGTGTGGCTCCTGTCCCATGTACGCTGTGGAGCAGGGATGAGGTTGGGCAGGGGGGTGTCACCGTGACGCTGAGACAGCATCCTGGTGGATCACACCAGCCCTCCACCTGCATGGAGGGTGGGCAGAGGCTGGGGACATCGGCTCTGGCAGGTAGCCTCTCAGCCTTCAGACCCCTGGGGGAGCACCTCAGACAGGCAGAGAGCTGAGGATGAAAGATAAGTTCAGGCCCCATGCCCACAATTCCCCTAAGGTTACCTTGGTCCAGGCCTCCTGTTTTCCCATATGCTGATCCCTGACTCCCCCTTCTGGAAAACAACTTCTACCTTCTTTATTTTGCCAACTCCTTCCTGTTAAGTGTGCCAGCCTCCCTGCAAATCCGTGACCACGAATCTCAAAGGGGTCCTCAGCATGGCTGGGCGAGCCTGCTACGTCTAACTGATCAATGCACTTTCCAAGTGAGAAAGAACATCTAATTGGTTGAAGCTACTATATAGTGGGGTTTCTGCTAAAAGCAGCCAGATGCAACCCCTAAATGATACAAGGAGGATATCTCATTTTCATTTTCTTTTAAAATGAAACAATTTGGATCCTTCGGATTCCAAACCGAAGTATCTTCTGGCACACAGCACAACGCGAAGCGCAATCGCTACCCACTTGCGTCATCAGCCTCTAGGCCGGCTCACATTTGCCTCCGCGCGCTCTCTGAGGACCCCGCAGTCCATGCCTAGGTGATGAAGGGCTGAGTCAGGGCTGCCTGGAGCCCGAGGTCCAAAGTGCCCAACATAGTGTGAGCGGAAGTTCCCGGGACTGGGTTTCCGAGGCCAGGGAGGGACAGTGAGCCTCGGAGCAGCAGGGATGCAGCGCAGTCGATAAGCTCTGAAACCACCACCATATCAGCCCCCACCTTCCCCGAGTCTGATGGGCCGCGGCCGCAGAGGAGCACTTCCCATTCTGCTGGCCAGAAGAGCAGACCAAGCAGACGTGGTTCCCCAGTGGGTGAGGCTTGCTGCCCCGGCCTGGTGTGTGTGTCAGGGCTGACCTGGGCACCCTCTGGCCCTACAGCTGTAGCCACCCAGGACTGGTGACAGGCTGCTGTCTCTTTCACCTTCCCCAGCACCTCAATGGGAAGGGGGCTTGCCCTGCCTACCAGTCCACTGGCTGGAACCCAAATAACCCTGCCCTGAGTCCCTCACCACCTACTACTGCCTGACCTGTGCATGCTCTGATAATTCAAACTTCTTAACCAGCTGAAGGCCCCTACGCCTGCCATGCCATCTTGCTCCTTTGTGGGTTGTCTGCAGGGCTCAGCTGGGCAGGGAGCCTCAGGAAGCTTCCCTGACACCAGGCTGAGCTGGCACCTGCTGTGGGGCCACTGCCTGGCCTGTGCTTTTCTGCAGCATGCGTCCCCTGTGCAGCTGTCATCAGCTGGGAGCCGAAAATGCATACGGGTCCACATGATATTTATCCCTCCTGGAGGGCAGAAAGCATATCTGATGTCTCTGCAAGCCCAAGGCCCAGTTTAGTGTCGGTCAAATGGGGCCGATCTGCTGTCAGGCCTGCCTGTGGGGCATCAGCTCCCACCCCAGGAGCCCACCCCTGCCCTGCCCCTAAGCAGACACAGCAGGATGAACCCCAGCTTGGAATGCTGGCTGGGACCAGGCCTGGGCCCTCTGCTTCTGTTGCTGACTGGTCAGTCCCTCCCAACTCTGTGCCGTCCTGCCTCCTGCCAGCCCATGATGCTGGGGGTCCCCGCACAGCCCACACCCCCTCACCCCATTATATCATCACCGTTTTTCTGCATACCCCTACCATGCCAGGTATTGTATCGACTGCTTCTTTTAATCTTACAACAAACACATTGCCAGGGAGCGATTTCTATTTTGTTGATGATGAAGACGAGGCTTGGTGAAGTTAAGCAGCTGGCGTGCCTCCAGTCACTCTGGCAGAGGCAGAGCCAGGACTGACCCAAGGCAACGTCGTCCCCAAGCTCAGGCACGTCCCACCCATGAACCTCCTCTCTGCGCCAGCCTCCCCGTGTGCCAGCGCGCTCTGCCGGGGCGGCTACCCCATTTCCCATGAGGACCCCTGGGGCCCAGAGAGGGGACGGCAGGACCTTGCCCAGACCGTGTGGCAGAGGCAGGATCAGGACACCAGCCGCCTGCCGCCTCCCTTCCCACACCGCGGCTGGCTTCCCTGGGTGGCTGGGGACTGTGATTCTCCCAGCCTGTCGTTGGGATGGGCTCTGCCCAGGGAATGCGGGGGAGGACTCACTTCTCTCTGTTGAATATGATGAACTCCTTGCGCACGGTCTCCAAGCACTGCTGGAGGTGTCCGTTCTGTCAGAGAGCAGAGAGAGGCGACTGTGAACGGCGGAGCACCATCCAGGGAGCGACGACGAGCAGGTGGCTCTAAGTGCACTGCGGGTGCTCGGGGCTGGGGAGGAGCTGGGCGGCTGCGGCAGCCCTGATGGTGCGGGCGGCTTGCCAAGGGGAGCCTGGCAGAGGAAGGTGTTTTTCTCAATTCTAAGCCATTAAGTCCAACTTAAAAGCCATGTTCCAATGGAATGGATTGGAAATCATGAGCTTGGTTTCCTGATCACCTGAATGTTCATTAGGCCTAATGAAGGGGTGGGGGGTGGGGACATTTCAGACCAACATGCAAAGGTGCTCATTCTCTTCATGAACAGGTGCCCAGGGCCGCTGTCTCACAGGTACTCTGTGACACAGGCCGCCCGATGGGTGTACACTGCACGTCTGTGCAGGCCCCAGCCCCTCGTGCACCCTTACTGACATGCGGTCAGGGCTCTCCAGGCCAGCTTCCTAGGCTCAGCGGGTACAGAACCTGGGGTCCACGCTGTGTGAGGTGGCTCCAAAGAAGTTGTCATTTCTCTTAAAATTAGCATTAAAAAATGAGCTTTTAGCATTGGAAGTTATATTCATCTTCATACTCACGTGATTATAAATACAATTTTAAATACATTTTAATGTGGGTTGAATTGTGCCCCTCAAAAAGATCTGTTGAAGTCCTCCCTGCCGTCCCAGCTCAGTTTTCCAGTCTGATTTTTTCATTTATTTTATCATCCTCACATTCCCACCTCATTACTATCTTTTCTGTCAATATTTCTTTATTTGGAAACGTGTCTCTGCAGAGGTAACTATCTCAGATGAGTAGGGTCAGCCCTAAATGCAAAGGCCGTGTCCTTAGAGGAAGCCACGGGCAGATGCGGACGCAGAGAGGAAAGCGCCATGTGAAAGTGGGGTGGGCACTGGAGTGAGGGGGCTGCAGGCAAGGAGTGTCAAGGTCGTGGGCCACAGCGGAAGCCGCGAGCGGCAAGGGCGGTCCTCCCCACCGCCTTGGAAAGAGAGACCATGGCAATGATTTGAACTTCTGACCTCCAGAACTGGGACAGAATATGTTTCAGTTCTTCTAAGCCATTAGACGGGGCTCCTTCACTACAGCAGCCGGGGAGACTAACAGAGGGGCCACTGTGCCTTGGGCCCCACGGAAGTCACAGTGCAGCCCTGGCGCCTCCAGAGCGTCACTTCTTCCAGGGTGCCCGGGGCAACTTGGCACAGCATTGATGTCACTCGGGACTGTTGCTTCCACTCTTGTCCAGAGACACCTGAGGCTCCTGCACTAGGGAGAGTGTAATGCGGGTGACCAGAGCAAGGGCGTGTACGCTTCCAGGGCCTTGACCGTTCCACACTGTCAGAGACCACTGGCTGCGTGGAGGCATTTTATCCCCGTAAACGAAGGTATTTGGAAAGGGGAGGGAACAGGCCTCCGTCTGGCCACAAAGCGGCTGGGCTCAATTATATTCACTGGACTCTCGGGCTCCTGTTCTCCCGGACTCTGCTCCCGAGGCAGGGCTCACCAGGGGACAGCTGTCCTTTGGGCCGTCTTTGGACCTGTTCTTGGCCAACCTCTTCTTCTTCTTGTGAAGCGGCTTGGATTCCAGGATCATCTCTTCAAGTTCGAATGTGGGATCACAGTTCAATCTCCCTTTCTGCAAGGAAGTGCAAAAGAAAACATGGTCTGTCTTTGCCCCACCTCTCCCTGAACGACTTTCATCCATTCCCTCACTCAACAGGTGGTGATCAACCACTACTATGGGGTGCATCCGTTGCCCTCCTTTCCTGATGAGGAAAGAGGGCACACTCTCACCGCCTACACTGTCACCCACCCCCGGGGCCTCGCCCTGGTTGACACCCATACATTTTCTGTCTCCTTTCTTAGGTGTGTTCATCGGGGCTGAGTTCAGTGTTCTAATCTGATTTTTTCATTTATTTTTATCATCCTCACACTCTCACACCATTACTATGTTTTCTGTAAATATCATTTTAAGTAATTTAATTAAAAAATGCCACTTTTGGTCAAAATGTGCCCAATCCCCTCCCTTGGCTCCCCGCCCCCTCTGCGGCCAGAGCCAGCTGGCTCTCCGGGGGCCTCGCTCCAGTCCAGGCTCTGCCCACTCTGATCAGGAGGAATTCCGTCTCCCTTGACTTCCGCGCTTTGGGCCCGAGATCCCAGGGGGCCGTTTACCAGCCTGAGGCCCAGCCCTGGTTGCCAGCCCCCTGGTGGTTCCATGAACCACACTGGAGGCACACAGGGCTCTCCCCCAGCAAGCAGGTGGGATTTGGGGCCCAAGTCTTTCCTGGCCTGACTTACCTGCTAGTCATTCATTCATTCATTCATTCTAACACAGGCTCTCCACCCAGACGGTGTGAGGTCACTTTCTCACTGAGTACTCATGGGCAAGTTACTTAACCTGAGAATAACTTAGGCTGACAATACCAACAGGACCCACTTTCCCGTGAAACTTGTATGAGATACCGGGTATGGAATTTTCAGACAGCGCCTGGTATGAGGACACACTCAATTCTGTTGGTATTATCATTCTTACTCGTGTGACAAGCACACACCTTGGCCTCCTAGGGCCTTCTAGGGCCACCCATTGCTCTGGGGTCTCTCAGGTGGAGGCCTGACAACACTGCACGGCCCCACCCGCCAGCGCTCTTGGGATGGCAGATGCTCTGTGACAGAATGTTTCTGACTGCTTACATAGACCTAGCCACCTGTCCGGGGGGACCAGCGAGGCTGCACTCCACTCTAGGTAAGCAGGTGGAGGGCGGGCCGGGGAAGGGCCACACATAAAGTGCCACACACGGGCCCTGGGGGCCCCCGGGGCATCGGGCACCCAGCCGTGGGGAAGGCTCAGACTTGACAAGGGAAAGGATTACTGGGCAATCTGCCCGGGTGAAGGACTGCTCCAGATGGCTGGGTTTTGTCTACCCAGCGTGAGCCCGGCAGGAGGGCCCCACTGAGAACGCTAGCGCTTTTCTGTGGCATTTCCAGAGTGCGCCTTTGGAGGGAAGTCAGCCAGGGGAGTGCAGAACAGACCTGGGTGGGCTTACGAAATAAAACGGCAACTACACGGGTGGCATTACTGGGGCCTCACTGTGTGCCGGGCCCTGCCCTGCGCCTCTGCGAGGCTCTTGGCCCTCGCTCCTGTCACGCTCCACGAGGGTCTCTCCTTTTGCCCCAGTTATAGGTCAGGACCTCAGCTCCCAGCACACCTGAGATCACAGAGGTGGCAGCCGATCTCCAAGGCTGTGCTCCAGCAGCCGGAGCCTGTGGGCTCCTTCCAGGACCCAGCCCTGGGTCATTGCTTGCACCACTGTGTACTTATGGGTTCCTGTTTGCACAAACCCCTGGTCCAGGGGCTGTCGCCAGGCAGTAGGTGTTCCCAGGGGAGAGCTGGCAATGAGCGGAGGCGCTCCTGGTGCCTCGTGGGTAGAGCCCAGGGGTGCTGCTGAACGGCCTCCGGGCAGGGCAGCCCCCCCCACCTGGAATCGTTGGCTCTGACGTCGATGGGGGCACAGCTGAGCCCTGTTCTCCTCGGCAGCTTCCCTGACAGCCGGCACCAGGGCCGGGCCCTTTCCTGTGGATTCGCCTCATGGCACACACATGCCTACACATGTGGTGCTCACTGAAGACAGGATGCATGGGGCGATGCCACTGAAGTCTATGCTTTCCCTATTACCGACTTGTTTTCACTTGCCCGTGAGCTGTGGTGGGAAATCGGCCCAGAGGAAGCTGCCCCCCCCTCAGAGCGGGGCCAGTCCCTCTGCAGCTGATGCTATGCTAAGGCCCTCTGTCTACCTAGACAACACGCCCACGCACAGCCCCCTCACACCACTCACATACAGCATACCACACCCATCTACACATGTGCACACCACACCCCCCCACATACACACAACACACACAACCCGCCCCTCACTCACCACACACATACTCTCCCAGGCTCGCCATTCACACAGAGGGAGCTCCAGCCGGCCAAGCCAAGTCCCCACAGTCTTACAGTGGGAGCAGGGGAAGGGGCCTGACTGAGCAGCCACTCCGCTGAGCCTGCCCGGCCCCTCGTCCTCACACCCCTTCCTTCCTCGCGGCTGTGTGGGGGTGAGTGAGGAGGCGGGGAGCCCTCTGAACCCGAGGCAGCCTTGGGGTGTGGCAGCGGGTCAGGGAAGGCTTCCTCTGGGGTGGGGTCCCTAAGGAAGGCTGGGCCAGGCAGGAGGGGGGCAGGGGCCAAGGCCCGGGGGACAGCGGGGGGCACTGTGAGTGCTGGGCCAGTGTGTCCAAGCCTGCCCCCCAGGGAGCGGGCAGTGGGCCGAGGACCCCGCTGCGCTAGACAGCTTGCTGGGGGAAGATGTGGACAAACTGGTGTTTCCCAGGCTTTGGATTCAGAGGATTGAGTCTAGAGCCAGGTTGGGCTGCGGGGAGACCTGCACTCAGAGAACATGCTCTGTACTGTCTAGTAAACTTGAGGCCTTGGGTTCTCAGAAAAACCAATTCAGGGAAACACTATTTTTGCACCAACGGGTGCACTGGAAGTCATTAACAGGATCCGACATTAAACCCTACTCTGGGCGTCTGCGGTTCCCACCTACAGTCAGTCTCTTCTGCTTTCTGAACCGGAGTGTCCACTTCCATTCAGACGCCAGAGGTGGGGACAGGTAGCACAGAGGCCGGCTCCGGACCTGTGGTGAGGCCTCCCTCCTTCACACCACCTCCACCAGGCAGGCGACCGTGCTCCAGCCTTCCCATATGGACAAGGCGGGCCTGCCCGTGGGTGCACCCTCCAGGGTGACAGAG
The DNA here is from genome assembly GCA_029783875.1 of Phataginus tricuspis. Classification (NCBI taxonomy): domain Eukaryota; kingdom Metazoa; phylum Chordata; class Mammalia; order Pholidota; family Manidae; genus Phataginus; species Phataginus tricuspis. The sequence goes on along the minus strand of JAQQAC010002594.1, from coordinate 87,155,038 downwards.
AGAGGAGGTGGCCGAGCTGGAATGCCGTCAGGATTTCTGTCCCATGCATCCCTATCCTTCGGGTGCCCCCTGCAAACTCCTCCAGGAGAACTGAAACCACTGCTGGCGGCCGAGCCACGCTGTCTCCCATCGGCCTTTGTGGGCATCTGTTGCTCAGCATGGGAGGGTCACAGGGCTTTTTAGGCTCCAGGTGCTACTGTCTCCCCTAGGGGCTCACGAGCCTCCCAGCCGGCCTCCTGGTCTCCTTTCCCGCCCCTACTGTTCGTCCCTCAACACCAGCAGAGCCCCCCTGAAGTGCAGATAAAGGGCATCAGGTAGTGAGATGCGTGATCTTGACGCCGCCTCTGCCTGGAAGTTTGGTCTCTTCTCCGCATGCCTGGTTTCCGCAGCTCGTTCAGATCTCTGCCAACTCTCTAAAAAGGCTCCTGCCTCCTTATCCGTCACCTTGACCATGTCCATCTCACTACCTGATGTCACGTTCTGTATTTATTGGTGTGGTGGTCCACTGTCTTCCTCTGCTGGATGGTCAGCTCCATGAAGGCAGGGCTCAGTTTGCTAAGATTACCCTGCTCTCTCTCCCTAGCAGTTGGACCTGTGCACACAGTGGGGGTGACTCTCCCTGGTGCCTGGACCTGTGCACACAGTGAGGGCGATTCAATAAGAGAAAGGGGGCTTTGAGCCCCCAAGGACCTGCTACAAAGAGGAAAGCTTCCCAGATGGAAAGTTGGAAATCAGGTCCAAATCCAGCCTGAATCTCATTGAAACCTGGACTCTTTGGTGCTCAAGGGGCCGTAGTCCGTAGGGGCCTCACTGGCTAGCCTCTGGGGGCTTCCTCGGCACCAAGTCAGGGGTCCCTGCAGAAGGGCGACAGGCCATCGACGGGACCTCCACTCACATTGGGAACAAAGCCAGGCGTCAGTGCCTTCTCAGACACTGCGTCCCAGTTCATGTCGGCCAAGTAGGGGGCACTCTGGACGTCACCAAGGCTGGACAGGCGGCTCTCGGGGTCCTTGGTCAGGAGCTGTGGGCAAAGAGAAAACGTGCTTGCTTGAGCTGCGCGGCTCACTGAGGTTCGCGGGGACTCTGAGGGGGCGCTGGGGAAACTGGACACGCCTCTGCCCCAGTACTGCTGTGCCTTGTCCTGGCCGCTGTCATTGGACGCGTTCCCTACGCGCATCTCTTTATAGCTGGGGAGGGACTGAGCGGCTTCCGAAAGGTCATCCCGCCAGAGGCTCTACGGCAGGACTAGATTTCAGCCACCGTGGTCCCCTTGGGGACCCGCGCCCCGTGACACGCTGCCTCTCCCTGATGTCTGCAGAGGCTTCCAATGAAAAATAAACAGAAATAGCCACCTTGTGTTGGGACCCTCAGATTGGTGATGGGATGTTCAAAATTGTAATACAATGTATCTTTGAACAGCTATGAGATGACCTCTGTGGCCTGATGGACTGGCCTCATTTGTAGCCCAGGGGACAATTTTTAGCTCCTGAAATAGAATTTCTGCTAGTAAGAGGTGATGCAGTATAAAAAACATCCATAGACTATCACCTTGCATCCAGATGGGGCTTTCTGCTTTTCAGAAACATTCTGGCTCATCTAATGCAAAGAGCACTTGGGCTAAAACACAGGATGGGGCCTCAGTGGGGGCTGGCCAGTCACTAGCCGGTGGCCCTAGGGGAGCTGCTGAGGGCTCTGTGCTTGTTTCCTCATCTGAAGGCAGCAAGAATATGGTGATTTGTCCACTTCCAGCTCATGGTGGGATGAGACCCAAAGGGGATGGCCAAGGACCTGCACACGCTAAAGGAGGGTGTATCACCCAGCTGCCAACAGGTGGGAGCTAGAAGGCAGAGCCACCCTACATTTGTTCCCACCTGTCATTGCAGAATCTTCTAGCTGTGCCCAGCGAGTGGTGGGGTCATGCCTAGCAAGGGACACCTGCCGGGTCCTGTCCCTCAGCATGGTGGTCACTCTCTAGGGCCTGCCCCCAAAGGGCAAGTGCAGATTTAAACAGAGACACCACCTCACTGGGGCTGAGTCACTGGGGGTGGGAGGTGGAGGCACTGGCATGCGAGTAGGGCTTCTGGGGGATTCCAATCAGCAGCCGGGGTTAAGGGCCGCTGACTTCTAAGGACCAGGTGGTGAATGTCTTCTAACGTCTTGTAACTGATGAGAACTTCAACAGGTCACTTAACAGCCACGTAGGGAGTCGGACCCGGCACCTGGAGGTCAGAGGCTTGGCTTCAAATTCTGCCTGTGCTCTGCCAGCTGTGGTACTGACTCACTTCACTTTCTTGAGCCTCGGTTTCCTCATCTCTAACATGGGGGCAATGACAGCCATCTGCTCGCAGGGCTTGTGGGGACTAAGAGCCCCCGTGTGACGGACACCTGGCAGGGCCCAGGACACAAAGGCCCTCAACCAGAGCCGCTGTGGGCATCGCCGCCCTCTCAGTAAGAATGACTGGGTGCCAACCGAGCAAGGCTTGACCCTGTGCATCGCGGGGTTCCTAGAGGGCACGTGGGATACCAGCCTCCCACAGGGGCCACCGCAGCCTCTTGCCTTTGCCAAACCCAGTGGGTATTAGAACCACCCAGAGAGATTCTCAAAACACAAAACATGGGGCTGCATCTCTAGAACTTCTGATTCCAAAGGTCTGCGGTGGAACCCGAGAACCTGCATTTCTGCAGGTTCCCAGCTGCTGCTGCTGCTGGTTGAGGGGTGAACTTTGAGAACCACTGCTTTATCCTAAGAGCAACGCTTCCCAGAAAAAATCAGGAGATACCCAATTTCTTAAAGCTCAGCAAGTGAAAAGATCATTTAGAGCAAACATTTTGAAAAGGTCTATGCATCAGATGTTTGTTTATTAGGATCTTGCAGCAGAGAGAGAGGAGCTGGGGGCTTCACCGCGACCCGTGTGACCCCAGGCCAGGCTTGGCCATTGGGGGGACCTTGCGAGCTTGTGTGCGAGAAGGGCAGACAGTCTCAGATGCAGTGCAGAGTCCTGCCTTCTCGACCACCTCACCACTGGGCCTCCGGCGCCCTCACCCTGCTGTGCTGGTGCGCCTGGTCCCGCACAACCCACGTCAGCCCCCAGGCTCACCTTCCTCAGCAGGGCGACCATGCCCTTGCACCACGTGGAGGAGTAGTGGACACGCTCCACCTTGAACATGCTGAGGATCTCCTCGATGGGGGTGGCCGAGTGGATTTCATAGGGCCTCTGCAACCAAGGAAAACGGGAGGCGTCAGAGAGCTGGTGGGAAGATGCCCTGACTGGGTTAGAGCGGTGTGATTAGCAGGGGTAGTGTATTCTTCACTGCAGAGCAGGTCGATTTTGGGGGGGCCCTCAAAGGGGGAGTCCTACAGGTTCACCTCTGGGCTCTCAGGGCCCTGAACAGTGTCTGCCGTCCAGCAAGGACTCCAAGGATGATGAATCAGTCCATCCACAAACACAGACTGAAGGCAGTGCCAGCCCAGGAGCTATGGGGTCCTGAGCCCTGGTGGGGGGGCTACAGTTCCCTGGAACAAAGGTGCACCTTTATCTTCCCCAAAGAGGGGTCCCCTGGGGAAGACATCTGCCCACGGGGTGCGCCCATTTCCTGACTGGCTGTCTCCTCCCTCAACCGTTCACTGAATCGGGTACTCCCCCTTCTGCCCCATAACATGCAGAGCAAAACCAAACCTGTGGGCTCCCTGGAAAGACCAATTCACTTGATATAGCCTCATTTTAAGAGATTTCTTCAAACATTTTTTTTTCATTTTAAGGAGTACAGTTCCAGGAATGAGCATTCTAAATTCCCACCCGAAGCTGGTGTCCGCTTTTGCATTCGCAGGACTCCTTTGCACTTCACCAGCGACAACAACTTCCACCATCAGAATAGCGAGAGCGAGCATTAATTGGGAGAGTTGTCAGGTGACTCACGGGCCCTTCTGAGTTAGCTGCCGTGAATATGTGGACCAGAGGCTGCCCGAGAGCCGGGAAGTGGGCACCACGGGCAAAGCCCAGGCAGCGGGAGCCCAGGGCTTGCCCCTGGGCACTACTGTCATGGCTGAACTGTACCCCCCAAGTGCATATGTTGAGGTCCTAACCCCCAGTACCTCAGAATATGACTTTGTTTGGAGAGAAGGTTTTTACAGAGTAATCAGGTTCCCACGAGGTCACTGGGGTAGCCCTGATCCAGTATGACTGGAGTCCTTATAAACAGGGAACCTTATAAAAAGTAGGAACTAGGACACGGAGAGAGACACACACAATGAGAAGACTGTGTGAACACACAGAGAAGGGCACCATCTGCAGGCTGGGAGAGCCTGCCCTCACAGACCTCGGAAGGGTCTGACCTGGCTGGCACCACCTTGACCTTGGGCTTCCAGCTTCCAGGACTGAGGGAAGAAGCTTCTGTTTAAGCCTCCCGGCCTGTGGTGCACAGCCGCCTGGATACATGAGTATAACTACCCTCACTGTCCACATGCAGAGCTTTGATTCATGTGTGCCTGCGCCGCGCTAATGCCCCCTGTAGACTGGGGCCCCAGGTGAGCAGGACAGACTGGTCCCTACCCGACTGAGCTTGCCCAGGGAGCCGGGCAGCAAGGGTCTACGGGGGTGGGATGCATGCTGGGAGGGACGCTGGGCACATATGACAGGTGGGAGGGTGCTGCCTTAGGGTGGCAGGGAAACCAGAGATCAGGGCCACCACCTGGAGACAGGCCAGGAGCTGAGACTTCAGTTTCTGGACTATTTAGGGAGGCTTCCTCATATCTTTTGGCTTCTCAAACCATTCCTCCCACCTCTGTCCCAGCTTCACTCTGGAAACCTATCTGCCGCCGGAGGAAGGACCTGGGGAGATTGATGAAGTCTCAACTGCTCATTTTAAAGACAGGGAAACAGGCTGGGAGATGAAAGGTGGCTTTCCCAATGTCCCACAGAGACCAGGTTCTCACTGCTGCTCTTTCCCCAGGGCTGCTGGGAGCCCACGAATCTGAGCACCCAGCTGGAGAACCAGCCAGCAAAGATGTGAAGACTTTTCTTATCATTGACACTGCATTCCCAAGTTCCTTTTAGGCATTTACTCCTTTGGCTTTTCCATCAGACCTCTAAATGAGCCACTATTTCCCTATAACTTTCTCCATTTCTGGAGGGAACCAGACCAATAAAACTAACAATGATGATCAAGAGAACTATATGAAGCCATGAGGCCAATACAACAGTTAAATATATTTAGAAACAAGTTGGAACCCTGTGACTAGAGTAAGTTCTGCAGCTTTAGGCTTCAGGCTCGGCCCTCTCTGTTTGGGTAGCTGTAGAGAAGCCCAGGTCCTTCTACAAGAATATTGGCAAATACGAAGATAGATATTCCGTCTGCTTGCGGGAAAGAATTTTATTGACACGTAGTTCTCGCTCATTGGCCTTAGGATGTGTTGACTCAGAAAATCCAGGGGTATTTATAAGGTAAGGTAATGACATGGGCTGCTGGTGTGGGCGAATTTAACAGCAGAGCCCTGGATATACTCATTGTGGAGGGCAGGTGTGTCTCTATTCCAGGAAATTCAGTTTACACAAAATGGCAATTTACCAGGAAATGGAACAGAGAAGAAAAGAATGCCATAGACCTGTTATTTTAACTGCTGGGCCTTGGAGACCATCTAATCCAATGTTTTTGCACCCAAATCTTCTACTCAAAATTCCCCCTCACCCCCGCCCCACCCCCAGAATAGATGCGAGTGAAGAACACAGCCTCGGCTAGCACACCTCCAAACCTTAGAGAAACGTTTCCCCTCTGGAACTGCTGAATCACTTCAGCAGGGACCTACAGGTCCAGGGAACACAGCCTGGAAATGATGAACAGTCCTAGGTCTTTCCCTCCCTTTATGGAGAAAACCTAAAGGGGGTGGATCACAAAGTCCATTCCCTCCCAGGTTTCTGACTCCTGGCCCAGCACTCTCTCCGTCTGCTTTACAAAGGGCCAAGAAGGCGGTGTTTGACCCCACCTCTCTCCTTCTCTGGGTGTGCACAGCAGCACCTTCCTCCTTTCTGCAGTGGACGCTGCCCACCCGGCTGGTGTGCCCCTTGGGGTTCTCACTTCTGCACGCGGGCCGCCGGGGGGAGCTCCACACACCCTCCCTCTAGTCCTCATTGGCCTCTCTGCACTCCCAACTTCTCTGTGACTCACCCCAAGTAGAAGTGCTGCCTGGGGTCAGAGGCAGCAGGTAACCCCAGATCAGGGAGGTGGCTGGGGTGAGCAGAGAGGGCAGAAGTCCTCATGGCACCATAGTTTGGGCTCCCAAGGCTGCACTGTAAATCAAAGGCCACTCTGTGCAATGCATCAACAGCCTAGTGTTAGCATCTCACTCAGTCCTCTTGATTACTCTATGATGGTCGCTCTCAGTGGGGACAGTGTGACCCTAGGGGACATTTGACAGTGTTTGGAGACATTTTGGTTGTCATAACTGGGTGTGGGAGGTTTCTGCTAGCACGCAGATGCTGCGAAACATCCTACATTGTACAGGACAAACCCCCTCCACTCCGCCACCCCCACGAAAATCACCCAGCCCCAAATGTCCAGTGCTTATGTTGAGGAACCCTCCACTTTGGACCTGTAGCTACGGTTCCCCACATTCGATAGATATGAAACAGGCTCACCCCAGATCATCCAGCAGAGCCCAGAAATACATGATTCCAAAGAATACCATTGCTTAACCACCATGTTGTCACCGCTATGGACGGCACCACACTGCCCACAGGCTAAAGCCAGGTGCCTCTGGCTGACCTCAGAGTCTTTTGCAGACTGGGCCCTGACTGTCCTTGTGACTGCTGGGCAGTCTAAAATGTTTGGCATGTCAGCCTCAGCTGCCGTCCCCCATCAGCGCCCACACTGTTCCCTCCAGCAGTTCGTATGTGAGCCAGCTTACATGTCTCCTCCCTTAGATAGTCTTCCAGGATCCTCCAAGAACAGGTCATCAGCATTTTATCTGCATCGACCTTTCTCAGACTCAGAGTCATCACCACGTGCACAGGTACCTAACAACCAGCATGCCTCCTGCGTGCAGACACTGCCTGCACTCTGCTCACATTTTCTCACATAGCCCCTGCAGAGACTCCTAAAGCCCATTTTATGAAAGAGGCAGCCGGGCCTCAGATGAGGTCAGCGACTAAGCATGGAAGCTCACCCGGTGTGGATAGCTACATGGACCTCTGCTCACGGGCCCTGGGCCTTCCCATTAACGGTCAGCAGCCAGGAGAGCCCCAGCCCCACTCCCAGAGCCTGGTTCCAGTGCCGAGAAGTGCTAAGTTGGGAAGGATGCAGGCCTGCCTGCAGGCACCGCAGGAAGGGCTCACAGTGAGAAGGTGAAGGTTGGTGACATTAACCAAATGCTGGTCATTAATTTATCAGTGCCGGAACTGGGTAATTTGCATCATCGGAGTCACTTAATTCTCAAAGCAACCCTGTTGGGTAGATAGTACTACTAATTTTTTTTTCAGTTAACAGATGAGGATTCTGATCACTCGGTCTGTTTATGGGCCCTGCTTAATATCACAGAAGGGCGCCTCGTAGAGCCAGGGTCTGAACATGCGCGTTCCTGTAAGATCTTCTCTCTGTTAGGAGGAGGCAGCTTTCAGTTGAGTGAGGGAACACCGGCCAGCCATTGGAGCTGTCGAAAATGAAACAGGCTCTTTCTAGAGGTAAGGCGCTCCCTGATGCTGAGGGCAACTGGTGAACAGGTGGGTGGCCACCTGCCAGCGATGTCGTCAGGGAGACCGGCAGTGGGAGGGGGGCGATGGCTGGGCTGAAACCCCTACATCCTGTGGGTGGGAACCCCTTCTCACATCTCTCCCCACGGTGTTCTTTCCAGAGAGTGTGGTCCCAGTGCCAGGGTGACCAGGGTAAACATGCTGTAAAAGGGACTTTTCCTTCCACTCAGCAGGCCTATGCAGATGAGAACTGAGATTCCAGTTTGGGCTGAGGTCCTACCCATGCCCCCAGTGCAGGCTCCCCCATCCAGCCAGGCTCATGGGATTCTCTGCACTGAGAGTTCAAGCCCACTAAGGACTTTCCCTTCCTCTGCTCTCCCTGCAGAGCATTTGGGGAGAGATGGATGTTCTCTGGGCTAGGACTGGAGCATCCCTGGGTCCCTGGCCAACGAACTGTATTAATACTATCGGTTCCCCACCCTTCATATCTCTTTCCAACTTTAAGATCCTTGAATACATACTGGAAAATTCCCATTATAACTTTCATCTTTTGGAGGTAAGAAGCTCCCTGGATCATGAGGGCCTAAAGGAACAGACGCATGGTCACTGGTCAGGGACATGATGGAAGAATTTTGGGGAGGAAGGGTAACTTCTAAATGTACATACTCCATGGATAAATATGAATGTTTTTCCACACAGCTTTTTCACTAAATGTAATTGTCTCCAGAATGAAAAACAGAGAATAAATTATTTGATTAAACCCATTGTGCTTCAGGTCAAAGACTAAGCCAGACCAAGATATTTGTTAGAAAGATTCACACTAGCACGTAACAGATATTCTTCCATTTCATTACTTTGTCCCCATGCCAAGGGCCCTGAGCCAACATTTGTCTCTCCGCCTTCCACTGCATGTAGCATTCGGACGTCTGAGCAGAAAACTTGGATGAATTAAAAATGAAACAGTTTATTTTTGAAACAGCAGGAACCACTCCATCCTTGGGGCTTTTTGCCAAGTCATCCTCTTGGACAGTTATGACCCGTGAGGAAGGGCAGAGGATGGGCTGTGTGCTACCTCCGTCCAGCCATGCTGAGGTCCACTGCTGCCCAGGTTGTTGGTATGACTGATTATGTACAATAAACCGCGTCTGGCAGATGCCCATGTCCTCTGGCTCATACAATATCATGGGCCCTCATATACTCTTCCTCTGGTCATGTTTATCAACAGAACTGGTGGTCGGCAGTGGAGCCAACCAAGAGTAAGTAAGCCTGCGGGAGATGCATTTTTTGTTTTTTTCATTCTGTCCCTGAGAAAAGTAATGAGTTCATATATTTTTTTTGCATTATAAAAACACCATGTATAGTAATTATATTTTTGAGGAATTCAGAAGAAGTCATTGAGATCACCAGCAGACAATAATTACTTAAACTACAGGGCGAAAAATAATAATACTCGTTTGCACTCGCATAGCTTTGACAGTTGATAAACTGCTCTCATTGCTATTAATTCGTTCATTGATCACCCATTACCACACGCATGGGGTAGCCCTGCTCTTGGGGGCGCTCTGTCTCCTGGCCTGTCTGTGCACGTCTACAAAGGACTGTTCAACAATTAAAACTGCAGGCCAATGGGCTCTGTGTGAGCACTGTGCTGTAAGGGGAGGAACCCGCAAACCCAGGGGCCTGCTCCAGAGGCACGGGACTCCCATGAGGACCTGAGCTCAGCAAATAGGCCGGAAGTTAGGATCGCCACTGAACGGAGCCATCATTTTCAAACAATACTTGTGCAAAGAAAACATGCCTTGAAATTAGTTTGTCGTAATTCTTTCTGCTAAAATAAAAATACCACTGATTAGTTATGAACTAGCTCTATTAGCTATCTTCAGCTATTACATTTACATGAAATAAAAACAAAAATACATACTGAACACCCCATTTTTATAGGGCCCTGAGCTATGTATTTGAGGAAAGTATGGAACAAAAAAAGAGGGAAAAGAGCATAGTCCTTACATTTAAGGCTTCAAATCAAGCTGGAAAATCAGGCATGGATGCATCATGTTGTGGGTTGACAGGACAGCATTTGAAATCATGGAGCCAAGGTGCTTCAGGCCTCTGAGCTGCCATGATTAGCTGCTGACCTTTGCACAAGTCCTTCCCCGTGAGCAGGATGGAGGAGGAGGGCTGGGCCAGCAGCTCACTCATGGCTCTTCCAAAGCTCGGGGTCCTTAGAGCTGGCACACAGGCCGTCAGGGCTGACCCCAGGGCCTCTGGCTCTTCATACTGTGATCCTCTCCAGCACCGTGGGGCCTTCCCAGCTGCATGGCCAGCTGGCTCCAGCCAAGCCTGGCTGGATCGGAGCACCCCCCTCCAGGGCCCCTGTGTTCACCACACTGATGCACGTCTTACCCAGCCCCGCAGCAGCTCGTAGGCCGTGATGCCCAAGGACCACCAGTCAACGGGGTACGAATAGCCAGGGCCTCCATCCACATACACCTGGAACACTTCTGGGGCTGTCAAAGACAGGGCAAAGAGAACGTCACCACAGGTCACTGTTTATACTCACCAGCCCTTAGCAAGGGGACACGGAGACAGGAACCCAGCCTTTCCAACGGCAAAGCCAATACTCCATTCATTGTGCCATGGGGTTCCTGCTGTGCGTAAGCCAGGAGCCGACTGGAGAACAAGTAGCAGGCATCCCAGGAAACACTGTGTGACAACTGGGGGCAGATACAGATGGGATACTCCGAGCGCATGGCAGGGGGCCGTCTGCTAGCGGAGCGCCACAGCAAGCCCCTGGGGGAGGCGGACTGCAGAGCATGACGCTCAGCATGGGATGGGTGTGTAAGGTCTGAGTCAGGATAAAGGAGCTGCAAACCCAAGGGGCTGAGAACCATGACAAATGTCACTCTGCTTTGGCACCGACACCGGGTCAGGTGTCCTGAACACCAGAGGCAGTTAGAACCCTCTGCCTCTGCTGCCTAGCTCAGGACAGTTTCATTATTGCATTGGTGGGCTCTAATAAGAAATATCCAGAACAGGGAAACCCACAGAGACAGAAGGCAGCTGGGTGTTGCCAGGGAGGGGAAGACAGGGGGCAGTTGTGTAATGGGTGTCCTTTGGGTTGAAGATGTTCTGGAACTAGAGAGAAGTGGTGCTTACATGACTTGTGAATTGCCACAGAATCGTTCCTTTAAAACAGTTAATTTTCTGTTATGTGAATTTCACCTCCACTGAAAAAAGTGAAGGATGGAACCCAAGTGGTTTGGATGCTTACTCTTTAGGACATTAGGCCTCTGGGTACTGGGGGCCCCTGCCCTGTGCTCTCTGAGGGGCTGACTAGTGGGCGACTCTCATGGCCTCACCCCAGTCGCTAGGCCAGGATGGGATCTAGGCCCCCACTGCTCATATCCTTCCAGGAGAATTATGTGAATGTGGGTCATTTCTAGCAAATTAATTTACAGACATAATTCCATTTTGCAGTTGTCACAGTGCCAAAATCTGTCCCTTGGAACCATAACATGTTGTGATTAAAGATGTCTCACTCAGTGTTCAGACTGGCACTTAGCGAAGAGCCTGGACTGGGAAGCCATTTTTTTTTTAAATTTTTAAAATTTTGGTATCATTAATCTACAGTTACATGTGCAACATTATGGTTACTAAACTCCCCACTTCATCATGTCCCCCCCACTTACCCCATTACCCCATTACAGTCACTGTCCATCAGCGTAGTGAGATGCTATAGAATCACTACTTGTCTTCTCTGAGTTGTACAGCCCTCCCCGTGCCCCCCCAACATTCCATCTGCTAATCGTAAAGCCCCTTGTTCCCCTTGTCCCTCCCTTCCCACCCATCCTCCCTAGTCCCTTTCCCTTGGTAACTGTTAGTCCATTCTTGGGTTCTGTGAGTCTGCTGCTGTTTTGTTCTTTCAGTTTTTTTCTTTGCTCTTATGCTCCACATATGAGTGAAATCATTTGATACTTGTCTTTCTCGGCTTGGCTTATTTCACTGAGCATAATACCCTCTAGCTCCATCCATGTTGTTGCAAATGGTAGGATTTGTTTTCTTCTTATGGCTGAATAATATTCCATTGTGTATATGTACCACATCTACTTAATCCATTCATCTACTGATGGACACTTAGGTTGCTTCCATTTCTTGGCTATTGTAAATAGTGCTGTGATAAACATAGGGCTGCACCTGTCTTTTTGAAACTGTGCTGCTGCATTCTTAGGGTAAATTCCTAGGAGTGGGATTCCTGGGTCAAATGGTATTTCTATTTTGAGTTTTTTGAGGAACCTCCATACTGCTTTCCACAATGGTTGGTTGAACTAATTTACAATCCCATCAGCAGTGTAGGAGGGTTCCCCTTTCTCCACATCCTTGCCAACATTTGTTGTTGTTGTCTTTTGGATGGTGGCCATCCTCACTGGTGTGAGGTGATATCTCATTGTGGTTTTAATTTGCATTTCTCTGATGATTAGCGATGTGGAGCATCTTTTCATGTGCCTGTTGGCCATCTGAATTTCTTCTTTGGAGAAGTGTCTTTTCATATCCTCTGCCCATTTCTTAATAGGATTATTTGCTTTTTGTTTGTTGAGGTGCGTGAGTTCTTTATATATTTTGGATGTCAACCCCTTATCGGATATGTCATTTATGAATATATTCTCCCATACTGTAGGATGTCTTTTTGTTCTACTGATGATGTCGTTTGCTGTGCAGAAACTTTTCAGCTTGATATAGTCCCACTTGTTCATTTTTACTTTTGTTTCCCTTGCCCAGGGAGATATGGTCATGAAGAAGTTGCTCATGTTTATGTCCAAGAGATTTTTGCCTATGTTTTTTTCTAAGAGTTTTATGGTTTCAAGACTTACATTCAGGTCCTTGATCTATTTTGAGTTTATTTTTGTGTATGGGGTTAGACAGTAGTCCAGTTTCATTCTCTTACATGTAGCTGTCCAGTTTTTCCAACACCAGCTGCTAAAGAGGCTGTCATCTCCCCATTGTATATCCAAGGCTCCTTTATCATATATTAATTGGCCATATATGTTTGGGTTAATGTCTGGATTTTTTATGCTGGTCCACTGGTCTGTAGGTCTGTTCTTGTGCCAATACCATATTGTCTTGATTACTGTGGCTTTGTAGTAGAACTTGAAGTCTGGGAGCATAATTCCCTGTTTTATTCTTCCTTTTCAGGATTGCTTTGGCTATTCGGGGTCTTTTGTGGTTCCATATGAATTTTAGAACTATTTGTTCCAGTTCATTGAAGAATGCTGTTGGTATTTTGATAGGGATTGCTTTGAATCTGTTGATTGCTTTAGGTAGTATAGCCATTTTGACAATATTTATTCTTCCTAGCCAAAAGCATGGGATGCATTTCCATTTGTTAGTGTCCTCTTTAATTTCTCTTAGGAGTGTCTTGTAGTTTTCAGGGTATAGGTCTTTCACTTCCTTCATTAGGTTTATTCCTAGGTATTATATTCCTTTTGATTCAACTGTGAATAGAATTGTTTTCCTGATTTCTCTTTCTGCTAGTTCATCTTTAGGGTAAAGGAAAGCAACATATTTGTGTGTGTTAATTTTGTATCCTGCAACTTTGCTGAATTCAGATATTACATCTAGTAGTTTTGGAGTGGAGTCTTTAGGGTTTTTTATGTACAATATCATGTCATCTGCAAATAGTGACAATTTGGCTTCTTCTTTACCAATCTGGATGCCCTGTATGTCTGCTTTGTCTGATTGCTGTGGCTAGGACCTCCAGTACTATGTTGAATAACAGTGGGGAGAGTGGGCACCCCTGTCTTGTTCCCGATCTTAGATGAAAAGCTTTCAGCTTCTCGCTATTAAGTATGATGTTAGCTGTGGGTTTGTCATATATGGCCTTTATGATGTTGAGGTACTTGCCCTCTATGCTCATTTTGTTGAGAGTTTTTATCATGAATGGATGTTGAGTTTTGTCAAATGCTTTTTCGGCATCTATGGAGAGGATCATGTGGTTTTTGTTCTTTTTTTGTTGATGTGGTGGATGATGTTGATGGATTTTCGAATGTTGTACCATCCTTGCATCCCTGGGAGGAATCCCACTTGATCATGGTGTATGATCCTCTTGATGTGTTTTTGAATTCGGTTCACTAATATTTTTTTGAGTATTTTTGCATCTATGTTCATCAGGGATATTGGTCTGTAATTTTCTTTTTTAGTGAGGTCTTTGCCTGTTTTTGGTATTAGAGTGATGCTGGCTTCATAGAATGAGTTTGGAAGTAGTCCCTCCTCTTCTATTTTTTGGAAAACTTTAAGGAGAATGGGTATTATTTCTTCTCTATATGCCTGGTAAAATTCTTAGGTGAATCCCTCTGGCCCGGGGGTTTTGTTCTTGGGTAGTTTTTTGATTACCGATTCAATTTCATTGCTGGTGAATGGTCTGTTTAGTTTTTCTGTTTCTTGCTTGGTGAGTCTTGGAAGGTTGTATTTTTCTAAGAAGTTGTCCATTTCTTCTAGGTTTTCCAGCTTGTTATCATATACATTTTCATGGTATTCTCTTGTAATTCTTTGTATTTCTGTGGTGTCCGTCATGATTTTTCCTTTCTCATTTCTGATTCTGTTTGTGTGTGTAGATTCTCTTTTTCTCTTAATAAGTCTGACTAGGGTTTATCTATTTTGTTTATTTTTTCAAAGAACCCGCTCTTGGTTTCATTGATTTTTTTTCTTTTGTTTTATTCTTCTCAATTTTATTTATTTCTTCTCTAATCTTTATTATGTCCCTCCTTCTGGTGACTTTGGGCCTCATTTTTTCTTCTTTTTTCTAATTTCAATAATCGTGTCTTTAGACTGCTCATTTGGGATTCTTCTTCCTTCTTTAAATAGGCCTGGATTGCAATATACTTTCCTCTTAGAACTGCCTTTGCTGCATCCCACAGAAGTTGGGGTTTTGTGCTGTTGATGTCATTTGTCTCCATATGTTGTCTGATCTCTGTTTTTATTTGGTCATTGACCCATTGATTATTTAGGACCATGTTATTAAGCCTCCATGAGTTTGTGAGCCTTTTTGTTTTCTTTGTACAATTTATTTCTAGTTTTATACCTTTGTGATCTGAGAAGTTGGTTGGTGGAATTTCATTGTTTTTGAATTTACTGAGGTTCTTTCCTAGTATGTGGTCTATTCTGGAAAATGTTCCATGTGCTCTTGAGAAGAATGTGTATCCTGTTGCTTTTGGGTGTAGAGTTCTGTAGATGTCTGTTAGGTCCATCTGTTCTAGTGTGTTGTTCAGTGCCTCTGTGCTTTTGCTTATTTTCTGTCTGGTTGATCTGTCCTTTGGAGTGAGTGGTGTGTTGAAGTCTCCTAAAATGAATGCATTGCTTTTTATTTCCTCCTTTAATTCTGTTAGTATTTGTTTCACATATGCTGATGCTCCTGTGTTGGGTGCATATATATTTATAATGGTTATATCATCTTTTTGGACTGACCCCTTTACCATTATATAATGTCCTTCTTTATCTCTTGCTACTTTCTTCGTTTTGAAGTCTATTTTGTCTGATACAAGTACTGCAACACCTGCTTTTTTCTCCTTGTTGTTTGCATGAAATATCTTTTTCCATCCCTTCACCTTTAGTCTGTGTATATCTTTGGGTTTGAGGTGAGTCTCTTGTAAGCAGCATATAGATGGGTCTTGCTTATTTATCCACTCTGTTACTCTGTGTCTTTTGATTGGTGCATTCAGTCCATTTACATTTATGGTGATTATCGATAGATATGTACTTATTGCCATTGCTGGCTTTAGATTCATGGTTACCAAAGGTTCAAGGGTAGCTTCTTTACTATCTAACAGTCTAACTTAACTCTCTTGTTAAGCTATTATAAACACAGTCTGATGATTCTTTATTTCTCTCTCTTCTTCTTCTTCCTCCTCCATTCTTTATATACCAGGTGTTTTATTCTGTACTCTTTTACATTTCCTTTGACTGTTTTTGTGGATAGTTGATTTTATTTTTTTCCTTTAGTTAGTATTTGGATGGTCTGCTTTCTTTGCTATGATTTTATTTTCTCTGGTGACATCTTTTTAGCCTTAGGTGTGCTTCCATCTAGAGCAGTCCGTTTAAGATATCCTGTAGAGGTGGTTTGTGGGAGGCAAATTCCCTCAGCTTTAGCTTGTCTGGGAATTGTTTAATCCCCCCCTAAAATTTAAATGATAGTCGTGCTGGATACAGTATTCTTGGTTCAAGACCCTTCTGTTTCATTACGTTAAATATATCATGCCATTCTCTTCTGGCCTGTAAGGTGTCTGTTGAGAAGTCTGGTGATAGTTTGATGGGTTTTCCTTTGTAGGTCATCTTTCTTCTCTGTCTAGTTGCCTTTAATACTCTGTCCTTATCTTTTATCTTTGCCATTTTAATTATTATGTGTCTTGGTGTTGTCTTCCTTGTGTCCCTTGTGTTGGGAGATCTGTGGGCTTCTGTGGTCTGAGAAACTATTTTCTTCCCCAGCTTGGGGAAGTTTTCAGCAATTATTTCTTCAAAGACACTTCCTATCCCTTTTTCTCTCTGTTTTTCTTCTGGTACTCCTATAATGCAAATATTGTTCCATTTGGATTGGTCACACAGTTCTCTTAATATTCTTTCATTCTTAGAGATCCTTTTATCTCTCTCTGCCTCAGCTTCTCTGTATTCCTGTTCTCTGATTTCTATTCCATTAACAGTATCTTGCACCTCGTCCATTCTGCTCTTAAGCCCATCGATCGCTTATCTGATTTCTGCATTGTTTCTCCTCACTTCCTCCCTTAGCTCTTGCATATTTCTCTGTAGGTCCATCAGCATGGTTATGACTTTTATTCCGAAATCTTTTTCAGGAAGATTGTGTAAGTCTATCCCATCATGCCCTCTTTCTGGGGTTTTCTGGGTAATCTTTGTACCATTTTCCTCTGTCTTTTCATGATGATAGAAGTGGTTGCTGGTAGGTGCCACGTGTGTCAGCTGGGAGAACAAAGTCCCTTCCCGTTTGTTGTTCTCCCTGCCCTTCTCCGGGGCCTGAAGTGGTTTCTTGCACACCGGGAGGCAGTCTCTGGGATAATCCCTGGAGCTGCCTGTGTGCGGGGTCGCCCTCTGCCTAGCCTATATCACTGCGGGGTTTGAAGTCTTGCTGGGTGCCTTCTGGTCCCCTTGGTGCTTTCCAGCCCTTGTTGTGGGTTCTGGGGTCCTTCCCGCTTAGCTGCACGTCAGCCTGGAGTAGATTCTGTGGGTTGCTGTGGGCGGGGCCTCTCCTCCGCTGTTCTGCAGCAGTGGAGGCTCCCGGACCCTTTGCAGTGCTGGCTGGGAGGGGAGAACGAATGGCCAGCTGCTGATCTCTGTGGGAAGCCTGAGCACGGCTGCTTTGCCTGGCCACTGGCCAGGGCATCTGAAATTCCCGAAGACTCCCAGCCTGCTGGGCCGAGTGCGCTGGGACGATTTTGTTCTGCTGTTGGGCCCTTGTCTCTTTAAGACTTTTAAAAAAAGCACCCACTTTTCCTTTGTCCCGGGGAGCCGGCTGAGGGGACCTGCTTGCAGTCTCTGTCTCGGATCCTGCACTTCTGTTTCTCTAATCTCCAATACACCTCGCGATGTGTGTCAGTGCTCCCGGCGCAGATCACCAGGGCTGGTTATTTGGCAAGCCTGTGCTTCCACTCCCTTCCCGCTCTGAATCTTTTCCTCCTGCCAGTGCACTGGGGTGGGGGAGAGCTCGGGTCCCACCGGGTCATGGCTTTGTATCTTACCTGCTTCATGAGGCACTGAGTTCTCGCAGGTGTAGCTGTAGCCTGGTTGTTGTACTGTATCTTCTGTTCTTTTTTAGGAATAGTTATATATGTTGTATTTTCACAAATATATATGGTTTTTGGAGGAGATTTCTGCTGCCCTGCTCACGCCGCCATCCTCCCAGACTCCGGGATGCCATTCTTACAACCTTCAGCCCAGTGCCCATTACAGCTGTGCCTTTAGTATTCAGAGCAGTGTTTTTATTTGCAACACCAAGAGCTGCAAATTAACATGGCCATTAACTGAGCATCTGCCACGCACCAGACGTTCTTCAAGGTTTTTTACATATATTATTTACTCCTCAGGAAACCTAACACTTGCAGAATATGTGCATAACAATTACAGTTTCATATGCATTATCATATTTTATCCTGAGAAGGACCTGGGAGGCAAGTATGTGCTATTCTCATCTCCATTTTAGGAAGGTGAGGCTTGGAGTGGTTAAGTAACATTCCTAGGTGACACAGTGACCAAACTCAGAGCCTTAGCTGAACCCAGGCCTCCCCATTCTCCAGGGTCATCCAGACTGATGATAAGGACTTTGCTCTGTCTCCTTCAAAGTCCAGATATTTTCCACATAATTATACCATCCATATGTATATGATGAAAATAAACATAGTATAAAATATACATAATATATGCTTTATATGTTTTATATCCTAAAATCTCTACAAGGTCATTGTGTTAAATTTGCAAATTCCACTGGAACCAGAACCAAGAATATTCATGAAGATCCAGGAACTCCACATTTGAAGAAATTAGGGTTTCAATATAACCCTAAATTTAAAATAAGTGACTCACCATTAACATGCGCATTAATAAAAATGATTTAAATCCTAGGGAAATTGGCTCTTGAATCACATTCCTGGACATTGGCTGCTTCCTTCCCTGCCAGGTGTCCTGCGTTTTTCATACTGCCAAGTGCACAGATACGTGTAAGCCCACAAATAAATACCCCGGGCAGACATCAAACAGCCCAGTGGTGTGGAAAAATCAGTCCCACCTCCTGCTAACCATCTCTACCAGCAGTTAAGCAATTCTGCCAAAGCAGGTTTTAAGTGGAAAGTGAGTCTTGATTCCAATGGACATCACATAATTGGCCTTTCAAAAAAGCAAAAATCATGGGTTGTCCACTGAAAGAGCTCTCCCTTCTTCCCCTTGGAAATGTAAATATGCATTTGGTGGGACTGGCCACCCCACACTAATCATGCAGAGTTTACTTCCTCAATAGACTAAAAATATGAAAAAAATACAATAACCTCCTAGGTCTTAACTATTACCCTGCTCTTGTAGCTCAGTGGATATTGCTGGAGGTCTTGAGTGCGGCAATGGAGTGCGATATGCTATTCAATATCTAGCCTACGAGCCGATGGCTGCCATGATCTGTTTCTGCAGGTAATTGCTGTCTTCTTGACTGGGAACATAGAATTACTGCATTTTGGCCTAGAGGGGGCCTTCAAGGTCACTTCTGTCCTCCCCTACATTTCACAGATGAGGAAGCCTATTGGCAGAGTTCAGACTTCCAGACCACCTGGGGACACCAGTAGCATTCATAGCAAGAGAAAACTGGTTTCATTAAAGTCTATAAGACACAGCTCATGTGTTGACCATTAGGACGTCACATGTCTGCATGAGAAGAGGAAGAGGATCAGAAGTGTAACTTGCTAATGAGCATATACAGAAGCTCTGATGAGGTGCAGAAAAGTAATGCACCAGTACCAGAAAACTACTTTTTGTTACATATATCAGATTGAATTAGTAGATTGAAAAAAGACCTCTGGACATTTCCCTACAGAATGAAGTTCTACCTGAGAGAACAGGGTTAGAGTTAGAGTATTTTAAATAGTTAGTATGTGAGTCTGGGGATGAACATCTAAATAGCATGGTGCTGATAGAAAGTTCACTTACATAGTGCTCCAAGGTTCTCTGTTTATTCACAAAAGAGTACATTTTATTGCATGGACCACAAAACCCTACCTGGCACAGAGAAGGTGCTCAGTAGGTCTCTGTGGAATGAATGAATGGATGCATGAGTGGATGGCAGGTTCTCGGGAAAGACATTGGGCACTGGAGCCTCATTGGCCTGGGCCTGAATGTTGGCTCTGTCCCTTTCTCTGGGACAGGGGGCAGCTAAACTTCACTAGCCTATATTATTCCAATAAAGGAATAAAGGCACCAGCATGGCAGCTCCACAACCACCCTTGTCTGCTCGCTGCAGCCCCTCAGGGAAGGGGGCTTACACTTAGTGGGCACCAACAGGACGCCAGCCCCCTGGCCCCCCGGGCACCCACGGTCCCCAAGCTGACTCAGCTCCCATGATGAAGGACGATTTGTTTAGGGTCTGTTTTCCCAACTAGACTGTGAGCTCTACAAGGCAAGGGAATGCCACATTCAGCTCTGGCTTTGCAGTGCTAAGCATATTGCAAATAATTAATCATCTACATAATAACAATAACAACAAAACCAAAAATAAAATCAGCTACCAGTTGTGTGTACCTGCACTGTCAGGCATTATGTTATGTACCTTCCATAGCCATTAAATTCCATAGTCATTAAAGCCTCACAGACACCCTACTAAGGCAGATGGCATAAACTTTAATCCTGTTTCTCAGGTGAGGAACCTGTCATCAGGTCCTGTGGTGTGGCAGCCAACGCTTCTTGCGCGTTCACCACTACATTGAGCACATCATGTGCATTTTGTCAGCTAATGAGATTCGCCCAAGTTCATCCAGCCATTAAGTGGAAGACACTTCAGTTGCCCCGTGCTGAAGCCCATATTTCACCTGCTCCCATTTCTAGCAAGCCTGGTTACCCACTTGCTTCTCCAAGGCCACAGATGGGGCTCGATCCCATGAGTCTGATCATGACCTTTGCCAGTACTAAACTTTCCACTGGTTGCCAGTCCCTTACCACAGTGTTCAAGACTCATGCTTTGGCCCCCCTCACCTCTCCCTCCCTATCTCCTCTTGTTCTACAAGCCACAAAAAAATGGAGCCGCTAGGGTCTCCCCACATAGCAGGCTGGCTCACTCCTCTGTGCCTCTCTTTGCCTGCTGCCCCCGCCCGCAGTGGCCTCTCCTTACCCTTACCCGAAAGGCAAACTCTGAGCACCCCCTCAGAGTCTCACCCAGATCGCCACATTCTCCAGGAGTCCATCTTGACAATGACCCTTTCACATCTAAGCCTACATACCTGCCTGCTCTACTAGATGGTGAGCCCCTGAGGCCCGGGAGCACGTTATTCACGTCTGAGCCCCAGTGCCTGACCCAGAGCCTGCACCTCCTAAACGTTTGCTCAGTAAATCTTTGCTGAATGAATGCTGAGCTCTTCATTTCCTCCTGGATGAACACGTTTCTAGCTCAGGGTGGCTGCTGGAACAGTTGACTTCTAATCTGGCACATTTCAGAGAGGTTTTTTTTTCTCCTATTGCTAATTCCATCTGCTCTTTAATTAATGAAAATTCAGTTCTATGCAAATTTTTCTTCCAGGATCATTCTTCGTGAACAACCTTTGGGAACTTATTCATCAGCTTGTTGCCTGAATCATGTTTGGAACGTTCTGGGAACTTGTTATGGGGCTTTTGAACTGCACAGCTCAAGTGAATAAAACAAAAAAAACTGCCTCTTGACAGCAGGAATTTTTAGCCTTAGGAATGGCAGGATTTAGCCATCTTGAGAGAGCCCTCCTCCCTCTCATCTTCCCCACTGGACTCCCACTGCTTGGTACTGTCAACCTCTCCATGGTCTGAAAAATATATCCATTTGGTAAATCACTTATGCTCTCTAAATCCCATAAAAATCTCTCTTGTGCATTTGCTCACTAATTCAGGATGGAAGCTCCTCTAATTAGATGGATACCAGAAGCACAGACTCCTACACACAACTGGAACAACTTTTTTCTTTTCTGAAAAATACCGCTTTATGATATATGAACTCTGTCAAAGAGGCAGTCTGATCTAGTGGCAAAAGCATGGAGTTTGGGTCCAGATATACATGGCTTCAAATATGGCTCCTGCACTGGCCAGCTGTGTGACTCTGGGCAGGTTAATTAATCTCTCTGGGCCTCCAGTGCCTCATACACAAAGGGGAGAGATAGAGAAACTTTACACTGATTTTCTGTGGACTAACTTAGTAGGGTCATGATTCTGGCTTTCTTCTCCCTTTTGAAGGTAGGGATACCTGGAGAGTGGCCAGCTGGGTGACCTCTGGCCTGCCTTCTCAGAGGCTGAGGACAGGACGTCAGTCCGTAGCTGGGGAATGAAGCTGCAGCAGGCTCAGGTGGAGTCTCTGAAGCGGCACCCGGGAAGTGCTATGCGTGGTGGCAAAGCAGGGCAGAACTGCTGGGGTTGGTACAATGCTGACCTGAGTTTCTCCTGTGGTCCACGATCTGCATTCTGGACCTCAATTTGCTTTTTGAAAACAGTCTTGAGGAAGTCAGAACTAATTTACAGGATTATGGCGGCCACTCTATGGGACATCCTTCCCTTCATGTCCTTTCTCTCTCTTCAGCTCTCCCGCTGGAGAGGACACACCTTTGGCCTCTTCCTGCTCCTTCCCACAGGGTGTTCTCTGGGCCTCCGACTTGGTGCTCTTATTTCCTGCATCCTCCCTGGAGGGTCCCGTCTCCACCTTGGCTTTGCTCCATCTCAGGGCTGGTGACTCCTCAGTCTGCAGATGCGGTTCACAGCACTTTCCAGATGTCAGGAGAGCATCTGGCTATTCTGAGGTTACCATAGACACCTCCCATTCAAACTTGTCAATCCCACTGCTCCACATATTTGCTGTGCTTGCTGGGTTCTGTATACAGGGAACCGTAATCCGCTCAGAGGCACAATCCAGAAGCCTTGGAGGCAGCCTAACACCTCCTTCACTCCCATTCTCCTGCCATTCGATCTCACATGAATCTTGTCAGTGACCTCCTTGGACAGACTTATCCCAGCTCTGCATCCTTCTGGAAAGGGATTTCAGAAAGATCATGAGCAAGGAAAGCCTTATTGGGTAAGTATTCAGTGTCCCAAGGGGACCGAGAGTGAACACACTCACTCATGTGTGTCCCTCCTGGTGTCACACTGACCTGGATCTGACTCTCACCGCCCATGTCAACTTGGACAAGCCCCCAATCTCAGCCCATGTCCTTGACTTTAAGATGGGGATAAAGACTGTGCCTACTATGTGTTTGTGAGAGAAAATAAGGCTGTGGATGGAAAGTCTGTAGTTCAATGTCTGGAACATAGTAAATACTAAAAAGTACTTTTACCACTATGGCTAAACTTAATTTTTTAAATTTATCTGTTAAGTTAAAGAGAATGAAAAAAGTAGTAGATTCTGGGGAGGTGGTGACATAGTTTTCAAATCGCCACAAATCACACATAAAAACTGACAGAGCATATAAATAGCCAAACTAAAAACCATGGCAATATTTACTAGAAAAATTAAGTTGTCCCTGCAAACCCCCAAATATAAGTGAGTGGGAACAAACCAGCAACAGGGATAAGACCCTCATGGTAGTGATCTCAGTGCAGAGGGAAACACATGGAGGAAACAAGGTGGCATATGCTGCACCAGAGGACAGAGAACTGCAAGACAGCCAGCAGGTATTCACTGCGAGGCTCAGCTGCCCAGTGTGAGGTCAGCAGCTGAAACCAGGGGGGCTTGTCCAGTCCAGCATCATGTAAGTGACAGGGTCCTTGGTAAGTTCTTCAGGAGCTGGACAACCAGGGACATACAATCTCTTTAATCAATCCAGCCAGAGCTGCTTTCTCCAAAGGAGCCCCAAGGAAAAACTGTTGGGAGTGTAATCAGAACCCAGCAGGACAGGGACCTTATGGAAAAGGAGAAGGTCCACATAATCGTGGGCAAGTGTAGCCAAGCCAGGAATGCCCAGAGAACAAGCTGCCTTAGTTCCGAGTTTCTCCTGCAGAAAACCAGCAGGAGACATAAAGCCTATGAAGTTAGAAAAGCAACCCTAGAACCACACTATCTTCCAAAAGTTCAGGGAAACTAATTTCATATAAAAAAAAAAGCAACAGAAAACTATCAAAGTCAAAACCAATGCAAAGTTATCAAGAGAAAGGACAACAAAGAGCAGAATAATACTTTATATTGAAACTACACCAGAAAGATATGCCCCCTAAAAACCAGGTAAAAAATGTAACCTATATTTCCAAATCATAAAGTTAAAAGACAATGTGGTGGGTTGTTTCAGTCAAAGTTCCCCAGCGATTCAGGCCTTCTGTTATCTGCGCCCCATGCAGTCCCCTCCCACATGGGCTCTGGTCTTGGTCATGTGACTTGCTTTGGTCATTTGGACATCAGGAAATGTGAAGCAAGCAGAGTTTCATAAGCATATGGGAATTGGGTTCTCCTTTTTGAAATTACCACCACCATGTGACAGGGTCACTCTAGTCCCCTTGGTGATGAAGGACCACATATTGAGAGGCCTGTCAGTTCAGCTCTCCTGGCTGGTCCGTCCCCCCTCTGACCTGTCAGCCGGATGAGCCCGGCCAAAACCAGCAGAAGAGCCCCCCAGTCCAATGGCAGAACTGGGAGAAATAATACATTGCTATTGTTCTAAGCCACTAAGTTTTGGTTCATTACACAGGACTCAACAACCAATACAGAAATTAACAAATAATAACTAATTATGACATTAAAGAAATTGCACAAGACATGAAAGAATAACAAATTAGGTTAAGGAAATCCTCATAAATCAGGCAAAGAACTTAGGAGAAAATAAGAAATAAAGGGAACATTATTTCAGAAATAAATACTCTACTGAAAGCACACAAAGCAAACACAACAGATAATCTTTAAAAGAAAGAGAACGAGAAAAAGGAGACAAATTTTAAACAAATGAAGGAAGAGATAGGAAAGATCTGGAAATGACAAATATTGAAGACTGGTAAAGAAGGTCCAACATTCAGATAATAGGCATCCTTAAAAACTAAAGCAAGGGAACGGATTGCTTCCTAAAAATGATACTTCCATCTAAAGTCCTAAAGAAAATCAACTTGAAACTACACATTGGAAGCATGCTCTGTACCTAAGAACATAGACCCAAAGTGACCAACACTACAGTTAGATTCTGGCAACACTACTGGACTTCAATGGAAAAGAAAAAAGGTTTTGTTTGTTTGTTTTTCCCTAAGCCTGAAGCAAGGTTTTCTGGATGGGGAGGAGTTCTCTAGGAAACACAGGAGAAGGTCTTCCTGGCTGGGGAGGCAGCTTGGGTAAAAGCCAAAGGTGTCAGAGAGTATGGCTTATACCGGGATGGTTGGGGCCTGGCGTTGGGGCAGGAGGTGGGTGAGGGAGAGGTGGGCAGGAGGAAGGGTAGCGATGCCGAGGCCTCAGGTACTGGGTCTGTCGTGCTGCAAAGGGGCCCTGGAGCACTCACCCATGTAGGGCTTGGTCCCGGCCATGGAGGAAGCCTTTTCCGTTCCTTTCACGATTGTCGCTATGTTGAAATCTGTGATGTGAACATGTCCTGGAGATAGAGAAACAGAAATCCTAGTTAGCAAGAGCTGCAAGTGGTGGATTATTTCCTTGCTGGATTTAAGGCTGTGGTCTGCATGGTGAGGTACAAGGATATATTGGAACATCTACTTATGATAGCATTTTATCTGATACTTTGAAAATATCCATTTGGGGCGGCATTTTTCACAATAGACAAGCTATGGAAACAACCTAAGTGTCCATCAATGGATGAACGGGTAAGGGAGGTGTGGTGTGTGTCTACAATGGAGGGCCATTCAGTCTTGACAAAGAAGGACATTCTGCCATTTTCAATGACATGGATGGGCCTTGAGGGCGTGATGCTAGTGAAATAAGGCAGAAAGAGAAAGACAGACACTGCCTGGCATCAGTTATATGTGGAATCTTAAAAAAAAAAGTCAAACTCGTAGAAACATAGAGTAGAAAAGTTGTTGCCAGGGACCAGGGGCAGGGAAAATAGGGAGAAGCTGGTCAAAGTCCACAAACTTTGTGCTCTGAGATGAATACGCCTGATAAATAGGACCTAATGTATTACATGGAGACTGTAGTTGATAAGACTGTATTGTATAACTGGAATTTGCTGAGAGTAGAGCTTAAATGTTCTCACCAAAAAAAAAAGCCCTCAACCATATATATATCATATATATCATATGTATGACAAAAAAATGTCTATTTTATGTACATGTTTTATAATGTGAATTTGTTGGTGCTACATGCATATTACTTATAAATAAGTATACTTACATTGAGGGCATGATAAAAAATTTTATGGATTAAAAGTTATGTGGTACTGACCCAGAGAGTGCAGGCTCCTGGTAAATAAACAAGACAGGTCAGTCCAGACTCCGTCTCTCAGGAACCCTGAGTGGCCCTGGCTGGGGAAGGGGGTGGAGAGAGATTCTCGTGCCCAGAGGACCTCCTGTTCTGCTGTCTGTCTGCTCTGGTCAGCGGGGCCCTTGGCACTGTATCTGATGAATTCAGTGGGGAGGGGGCTGGGGGTTGAGACAACCTCCCATCCAGCCTAAGGTAATGGCAGCAGAGGCGACATGGGTAGGCTGGGGGCACCTACAGATAGGTGTCCCGGAAACCTGAGCAGGAGGAACAGAGAAGAAAGGGACAAGGACATTCAGGGTAAATGATGTGAAGAGAAGGGAGAGGTGGTGGCTGAGAGCCAAGGAGGTGATTCCTGAATGATCAGTGCTGGCCTGAGGAATTTGGCATGTAAAGAAACTGGCTCCAAGACCCCTGAATACTGGATACAAATGCAATCACCTTTCCTTCTATTTGTTTGCCATAACATTATGTGAAAATGGTTAGATTCTCACCACATCTGAGGGTTATGTTGGGATGGTGGGACTTAAACATATGGGCGGGTAACATACACAGACTTGACATTGGGAGGACCTGGAGAGTACCTCAGGGAGAAGGACAGACACCTGCTGGTGCAGGTGCAAAGAGGCCTGCTGAGCGGCCTGTGGGTGAGGTGCGCCTGATGTGGTCAGCGCCGGCGGGCAGACAGAGCCGCAGCGCCTTCCTGTGCGATCCCTGAGTGTTAGGCTCATCTACCAGCACTGCTGTGTGACAAGCTGCTCTGCCTGCACCCTGTCCTGTGCCCCTGGGTGAGAGGCAGCAGGGAGGCACTCCATTCATGATGGTCTGCATACCTGTCAAGTGCTTGTGGATAAAGTTTAAGTCACTCAGTCAGGCCTTTCCTGGGAACCCTTTCCTGCTAGATGCACAGTGTCCCCACCCAGGCAGCATCTCAGGAACCCAGCCAGTCTGCTGCAGCCTGTGGGGCTGGAGTGAGTGTCCCCCCAAACCAGCCGCCTGTCCGCGGTCCTATCTGCGGCAAGGCGGTGTGTGTAGGCGCTGGGCGCACAGACTCTGAGCCGCACTGACTTGGTTTGGCTCTCAGCTTTGTTGCGACTCGCTGTGTGATCTTGGGCAGATACCTTCATCTCCCTGGGCCTTGGTTTCCTCCCCTATAAAGTGAGATGAGGCAGAAGCAAGGCAGTGCACACGGAATGCTGAGAGCGAGCCGGCCCCACGAAGGAGGAAGCCTCTTACGGCTGCGTGCTGTTAGCAGCGTTATCCTGCCCAGGGGCGGCTCAAACCCCGCCTTCTCCCGCAGGGCCACTCCACGGCCTGTGCCCTTCCAGGCCTCATGGCTACTGCTGACAAACAATCCACATCCCTGTGGCTGAGGTGAGGTGTGTGAGGGTGGGTGCCCACCTCGGCCATTTCTGCAGCCACACCGGTACTGAGCCGGGCCCAGCAACAGGCCACCTCTGTGAGTGGGTTCTGGAACCTTCGAATATGGCTTTTATATGGTTTTCTCTCATTTCTCCCTCTCTTTAAAAAACGTTGTATCTGCCTTATGAAAGCAATGTCAGCTCATTACAGTAAATCGAAGAAATCAAACGTGTCTGAGTCACTCCTTTAACTCTGATGTCTCTCCTCTGCTCCCCTCCCCCACATAACCACACAGATTCACTTGGTTTCACCCTTATTTCTCTCTTTGCTTGTGCAAACACATATCCACCTATATTGGGACTTTGATTTGTTCTAACAATAATGAGACCATCTGTACGGGTCATTCTAAAAGTTATTTTTGCCTTAGCATTATCATGGACAACTTTCCCAGTCAGCACATGTAGGTCTGTCTACGAGACTCACAATCCCTTGACCTCCATTCTAAATCCAACTTTTTTCTGTTATTTATTTGGTAATAAAAGTTGACCTGAAACTTCTCTTCATAGTTCCATTTATTCTACTTAGGGTGAATATTCATATTTTGCTATAGACATATTAATATATTTGATTTCAACGTGCTCCCCCAAGCCCCTATGGAGGTGTTAATAAAATAGTATCTGTCATTTTTAAATGTCATTACATATTAGACATAGTGTTTTCATACTATGTTATTTACTACATATATATAGAGTGAGACAGATTTATTTAGTATTTTTGTTTTTTGTTTGTTTGGGGCCACTGTCTGCAGCAAACACTTCAGATCCTTATAACCATTTGCAGTCTGGGCGAGGGTCCGTGATCAAGTCAGGACTGTCTTCAGCGCTGCTGCTGAATGATCGGCTCCGGATGTGATTTCTAAGCTGTTCTGTAAGTTCAGGATTCTGTTGCTGTATCTGCTGAGCAAACTGTTGTCCCTCTTGGATGAGGCTAGACAGGTCAGTTAGGCCCCACACATATATTTTAAATCTGAAGAATTCTGAAGTATGAAAACACACCTGGCCCGAGAGTTTCAGATAAGAAATTGTGGACCTGTGGTTGCAAAGGATTCCATAATACTTTTATATTTTATATTAATCATAATTCTCAATTATGGCATTCGGTTTGTTTCCGGTTTTGTTTGTCTTGTTATAAAATATGCAGGAGTAGAATTCATGGACACATCTTTACATACTGGTACTTTCATTTTGCCTGGATTATTTCCCAGAAGTGGGACGGCTGGGTCAAAGGGTATGCATATTATGTTCCAAACAGTTGTAATTTATGGAACTATAAACAGCATATGAGAGTGTGCACTTCTCTGACTTTTACTAGCACTATTATTAACGATTTTACTTTTTGCATATCAGATGGTGAGACATGGTATCTTACTGCTAATGAGGCCGCACATCTGTCATGTGATCAGTCTCCCTGTGAACTATCTAGAGTCCTGGTCAGTTTTCAGTCAGAGCCCTTGCCTAGTAGATACATTTACCCTTTTCGCTGCTCTGTGTATTGAAAATGTTTTCTCTTAGCTTACCATCTATGTTGGGCTTTGTAGTATCTCTTGCCACATGGAAGTTTAAAAATTTGTCAACAATATGCTAACTTTATAGTTTCTGCATATATGTTTCTTATAACTTTCCAGAAACCTATTGTACCCTTGAGATTTTACATTTTCTTCCATATTTTCTTATAATACTTATGTATCTCTTATATTTTAATCTTCCAACCCTATGGAATATATTTTTGTTGTGGGGTGATATAGCATTCTGATTTTATTTCTTCCAAATGGATAGCCAGTTTTTTGAAATCGAAAAATGTGACATTTTGAAAATGTTTGAAAAATTCAGCCTCTCCCAATAACTTGTTATGTGACCCTCACTTTACATCAGGCTCAGTATTTATGTAGATTTGCTTATGGATTCTCTCTTCTGTTCCACTGACCTCTTGGTTATTGCTGGGCCAGTATTAAATTAATTACAGCTGGTTTGTAGGCCATTGTATCATTGGATAATGGGTCACACTATTTCTTTTCAATATTTTCTTGGTAATCTCATTTACTCTTTTGAGATGAATTCTGTGCAATTTCAGGAAATACCTCCATTAATATTTTGATAGCAATTACATTAACTTAACACATTCATATGAGAAGTGTGGACATGTAATTTTTCCACCCAGGGTCATGCTCTCTCTTCCGTTCAGTACTCACTTTATTCCTTCAAAATCTGCTTATGTTCTCTTCATTTGGGCCTTGTAAATTTCTGGTTAATTTATTCATAGATATTATATAGTTTTGGTCACTATTTTGGATGAGAATATTTTCCATTTTTTTTTCTACCTAGTTGCTTTTAGTTTAATTTAAAAACGATTGAGTTTTGCTTATTTCTCTCCTTTTGGCTACTTGGTTCATCTTCCACAGCAGTTATCCCCTAATATCCCACCATCTGTCCTCAGACAGTAGAACTTTTAATGGGGTTTAGGGCTACCCAGCTAAACACAACATCTCCAGGCCTCCTTTTCCGCAGGCTGTGCTCATACGACCAGGTTCTGACCAATGGGATAGGAGCAGAATCATATTTGCAACTTCCAGGATATTTCCTTAAAAGGAATGAGAAATCCCTCCTTCCCTCCTGATTCTGTTCCTGTTATGAGGACTTGAGGGCACCTTCTGGGTCATACAGAGGAGAAGCAACAAAACAGAAGGAGCCTGCAACCCTGTGCACATCCATGGAGGACAGACTGGACTTTTATTAGGGAGAAAAAACCCTTCCATTTTGTTTTGGGTATTTTGCTTTCTTTTTTTTTTCAGTCTTTGAAAAGCCTTTAAGTCTGTCTCTTACTTTCTACAACCCCTATTACTTTGGATAGTTTTCATTTGGCCTAGGCAGAGAAGCACATTACCTGCACACAGTGATGGCGCTCTTTCCCATCAGGCGGCTCAGAGCGGAGTGGCTTAAGAACACAGTCTCTGGAGTTGGACCGTTCAAGAGCAAATGGCTCTGCCACCGTGGTGGACACCAGCTGCTGTGGCCACTCAAATCCATCTCAGCAATTACTCATCCCTGCACAACCGGCTTTGGGGGTGAGATGTGGGGCTCAAGCTGGAACCAGTCAGGCTAACGTCACCCCTCAGCTCTGACATTTGGCTTAGGGTTGGGCAGTGGACCCAACTGGGACCAGTGGAAACTGGGGAGATGATTTTCTGGGCATTCAAGGAATGAAGAATTTTCTCTCTTTTTTTCAGGAAATACCTAAAGTGATATTCTGCTTTTGGCCATTGTGATGTGGGGATATTACCCTCACCCCAGAACTGCAGAAGCCATTTGCTACCCCAAAGAAAGGCAGCCTAAAGATTAAGTCTGTCTGTAGAGAAGGCAGAGCTGCAAACATAGCAGAGAAATAGCATCAGAGCCTGATCAAACCCTGCCTGAAGCCACTTCCACTGGAGTTCAACTATAGGAGCTGAAAAACACCCTTTTATTGCTTAGGATTATTTGATTTGGGTTCTTTGTTCTCTGCCATATGCTGCTGGGGTCCCAACTGATACAGCCATTTACTATGAGATTTGGACAGGTTACTCATGCTGTAAGCCTATGATTCCTCATCTGGAGAGTGGAGTTACTATTAAGTTCCTTGTGGGGTAGTCATAAGCATTAAACAGGGTGGCTGGGAGCTGAAAATGTGACCCTTGAGGAAAGACCCAAAGAAGAGAGGCAGCAGCCACTGGACCTCCAGGGGAGGAGTGCAGCAGAAGGAGGGAGCTGCTCCCTCAAAGGGGTGCAAGGCCCCAGCGAGACAGGGAAAGGGGCTCCGACAGGGAGGGGAAGGACAGAAGGTGCACAGCCTCAGCGCCCCGGCAAGGACGGGGGCTTTTATTCCAAGGGTGTTGAGAAGGAGTGTCATGATCTGACTCACTTTGGAATATCACTTTGGCTGCTGTGAACAGATGATAGAAACGAGGGCCGAAGCAAGGAAGCCGGTGAGGAGGGAGAAAAAATGCAACCCTTGTCGAGTTCCAGCTTCTGTTAAAGTTGCCTAACTGGAGTGGAATTGGTGCCAAATCTCACATTAATCATTGAAGTACTCTTGTCAGGAGGGTGTGACTGTCCTTCTTTTCACAGGAGAGTAGCAGGAAGTTCCTGAGACCAGCGACCTGTCCAAGGTCACGCAACTCATCTGTGGGGAAGTGGGGTCTGTCTCCAGTCTCATCCCCGAGCAGGGTGCTTCCCTCTGCCCCATTCTGCCCCTGGCAGAGCTGCCTCGCTTCCTGCGGGCCCTGGGCGGGTGGAGGGCTCTGGGGCAGCTCAGAGGCGACCTGCTGGTTTATACCCGGAATTCCGGGACAGCAGGCATGACAGACGGCAGCACTGCCCTCTGGTTCCCTGGGCCATGCTACTTCATGAGCTGTGACTTCCCCATGCGCTTCCTTTACAGGTGGGTAAATGTGGGGAGTGAACATTAGTGTTGTATAAGGTCCCTTTTGAGCTCCTTCTCAGGAGAACAGAGATTTACTGCAAAATGTGCAAATATGAACTGAGTTTTAGGCTATTTGCTTTCTATAGATTGAAAACATTCAAGACTCAGAGACAGAAGGAGCCCAGGATATTGTGTGAGACCCGTTAGCATGTTTTGATGAGAGTATCAATACCCAATAGTCATACTCCCAGCCCTGTTTATGCATCCTGGACTTTTCTCTCCTTTCTCTGGACACACAGAAATTCATCTCGCCTCCAAGCCTTTGATGCCAAGCTTTTCCTTCTCCCCTGCCTGGTGGACTTCATTCAGTGTTCAAAGCCTGGTCCAAGAGTTATATTACTGATAGATGTACATCTGGCCTTGACTTGCCTACTTCCACGAACAGGAAACTCACTACCATAGAGGGTGATATCTGACTGTACCTTAGTCGGCTCTGGCTGCTGTAACCCAGTACCGTAGACTGGGTGGCTTAAACATCCAACATTTATTTCTACCATCTTGGAGGGAGCCAGTCTCCAAGAGGTGATTGCCTTCCACACTGTCCTCTGCCTTGTTTCCCTTTCACCACACTTTAATGTGGAGGAAAGTCTCTTGCGAACTTCTGTCCCCACCTTAGCTAGTTTACAGGGTGTACATCATGGCTAAGCCAGAGGTCAGAGTGACTGCTGACAAGAAGCCTGAGGGGTGAGGGTCAGGGCCGAGGCCCAGCTGCCCCTCCACCCCCCCGGCAGGCTCCCAGCACCTTGGCGCCTCTGAGCTCACTGCTGCTAATAACTGTGCTTCGAAGTCAGTGCGATGTAACACTGCGGCCAGTCTTCTCAAGGTCACTTTCCCCACCCACTTCTCTGTGATATCAGAATGAACTTATGGCAGGACAGCAGAAAAAAAAAAAGAAAACAAAAAACCAAATCAGATTCCACGGCACAAGCTTATCCAGGCTTCGTTTGGCTTAAGCAGCTGGAAGACTGACTCCCCTTTGGAGCAAGCTTTTGTGTAATAAAGAATGAAACGACCCTTTGATTTTCTTCTATTTATTTGATTTGACCTCCTCCCCTGTGTGGTCAGGGCGGGAATGCCCGGCTTCCACCACGGTCTGCCTGCCCCAGGCTCCCTCTGTGCATTAGTGACCAGGGTAAAACAACAGCCAGGTACAAGACCCAGTGTTCTGTGACCTCCCGGGCTCCGCAGTGACTTTGGGGGCTCTCTCCCCTGCTGGCTCCAACGCCTTCCCCCCGGGTGGACTGGGACTTCATAAAGCTGCCTGGCACTTGCACCCTGTTTAAGCTGATGCTACACAGACACCACCCGTGGCTCCTGTGTGAACTCAACATTCTCAGCTTCCTTCCCTTCCTCTGTTCTTCTGTGGTTCTTCACACAGAGCCACCAGCAGAGCTAAGGCTTCCTGACCAACACGCGTCCCGTTCACCTCTGTACTGGGCATGCAAGTTTGTGCAGGCACATTAAGCACAATGAATAACATTTGTGGAGAGATTTTTACACTTTCCCACCATGACCCACTCTTTGCAAAGACTGCAAGAGGCACCTGTCTAGAGGCTCTCTTTTGATACTGAGCATCCTTTCCATTCCTTTCCTTGCTACTTCCTGTATCACTAGGGCCAGAAAGGGGGCAACCACATTTCCTGACTCTTCTGCAGTTAGGGCTCTAGATAAGATGTGGGTTCAGTCGGTGAGATGCACTCAGGCGAGGTTTGGAAGGTTTGGAAGCAAAGCAGGGGCTGTCTCTTTGGGACCGCGGGAAAGGGTGAGCAGGTTCACCAGGTGGGGGGTCTTCACTGAGGCAGGACTTCTGGTCATGTGTCATCACCCCCTTGGTGGTGTGAACAGCGGAGGAAGTGGCAATCTAGCCCAAGGTCCTGGAGTCAGAGTTCGAGCCCCAAGGAGGTTTGACCCCCAAGGTCTGTCGGTCCCCCACTTCATTAAGCTGCTTTCCCCTGAGGGCACTGAAGCCCGGACAGGGAAGCTGGACAGACTGAGCTGCTCCAGCCAATGGTGTCCCGGGGTGTCCCATCACCTTCCCTGACCCATTCCAGGCTGGGAGCCTCCTCCCCATACACAGGTGCTTATGAAGCCAGGGGCCGGGCCACACGTCTCCAGCCCAGTAACAAACACTGTTCTGGGAACTGGGGGCAGTTAGGGTGATCGCTGTTGGACAGAGCTGGAATTTGGATCCAGTGTGAGCAGAGACATAGAAACTCACAATCTGACAAGAAACGGTTTGAGCTAAACTCACTGTGAGCTCTCTCCACCTCCCGTCGCTCACCTGAGGCAGGTGCAGCGATTATGTGCCGGGTAATTTTGGGATAACAAACCAGGCTTGCTCAGCACAGCTCTGCCCGAACTCCTGTTAGCAGGTGCCAGATCCCGCCTCGTGTCCTCTGAGCTCTGGGTGTTACTCGAGTGCCCCTCACCCGCTCGGGCGCAGGCCTGGGTGGTGAGTCCTCCTTTCTCTGCAGTCCTGGAGCGTGAAGCCCCTTTTGACTCACACAAATTCAAGCTTTGATCAGCAATAAAGATGATATCTTGACCTTTTTCTGCCATTTCCTTGTTTTAGTTGTTAAAATCCCACATGGGGAAGACGGGGTTGTGACTAGTTGAATTATGTCCCCACCAAATGTCTATGTTGAGGTCCTAATTCCCAGCACCTCAGAAGGTGACCTTGTTTGGAAATATGGTCACTGCAGATGTAATTAAGCTTAGATGAGATGCTATTGGGGCAGGTGGGCCCTCATCTGACAGGACCGGTGGGGTCCTTACAGAAAAGGGAAATGTGCACAGACACGCATGTGAAGATTGGAGGTCTCCTCCCACAAGC
Source organism: Phataginus tricuspis (assembly GCA_029783875.1). NCBI lineage: Eukaryota > Metazoa > Chordata > Mammalia > Pholidota > Manidae > Phataginus > Phataginus tricuspis. The sequence goes on along the minus strand of JAQQAC010002594.1, from coordinate 87,120,549 downwards.
CGAAGGGGCCCTGAAGCCAGCAGACAGCTGCAGAGTGCCTTTGGGGTGGCAAGGCCCTGCCTCAGTCTTCCACCAGCACTGAGCCAATAACCTGCTGAGGAAGCCTCTGGGTTTGTGCAACTTTATTTCAGCAGCCGTAAGAAACTAATACAGGGGCTATTTACTGGGGGTCCTCAGAGACCGCTGCACCCAGTCTTCAGGTCTTCAGGGCCGTCCTGAGGCACTGCACAGCACTTCCCCTCCCTGCAGGCTTCTGACAACCATCTCATCCTATCCTCCAAAGGTGCCCAGAGTAGCTTTAAATCCCGTTCTAACACTTTGCCCTCCAACCCTTGGAACCCTGTCTAATGAATGGCACCCACTGTGGCTATGGCTGCTCACACTTAGCAGAGACCCCTCTGTCCCCAGCTTTCCTGGCTGGCTCCCTTCTCGGGCACTCCCATCCCTGGATCTGAGGCATCGGAAACAACATGTGCCCAGTTTGTTCATCTCTGGGAGGCTCTTCCTCCCGGCAGGGTGGAGGCGGCACGCAGGATGTTTTGACAAGGGAGAAGGGGCATCGCTGCAGGTTTGGGGAGCATTCATCACACTGGTCAATAAGTATGTTAGCGCCGGATGGAGGGCAAGTCTTTGAAATGAATCCAGTGAATAAGCGTTCTAACATACAGCCTATTAATAGGAAATTTGAAGTATAATAAAGCCAACAGGTTAGGAGATCACTGCCATTGAAAAGTTCCCAAGAGGAGGGGGCATGCCACACCATGGGGGCCACCCGGGAGGTACGGGGTCAGTCATGAGGCGGGGCTGGGAAACATGGGCTAGAGCCTTTCTGGGGGTTTCTGGGGGAAGGAACAGGCAAGGCAGGGCACATGGTTTAGGACTGGCGAGTCCAAATAGTTTCCAAACTAATTTGCTCTGGGGCTCAGGGACTGTCCCTGGCTGGCACCTGGCCCTGGGGAAATCAGGGCAGCGGTGTGAGCCTGGAATGTGAACAATTCAAGCATCCGGGGACAGAAAACAAAAGATACGGTTAATACAATAGGAAAAACAAATTTGCTCTGCTGGTGAGTGTGCTGTTACCTGTCACTAAAGATCCAGTCAGGTGTCTGATCCCCAAGGGCTGGTCCCAAGGCCCGTTAGGAAGAGTGAGCTCTACACCTCACAGCCCCATGGGGTCTCCGGGGCCTCCCGCCACAGCTTTCTCACTTGCTCCCGAAAGCTCTGTTGCCCTGCTCACGCTGAGGATGCAGGGAGCCCTCCCTGGCCCTGCCCAACTCTCTGCCCTTCCACCTTGCCCAGCCCAGACCAGCTTACCCTTCTGTCCTTCCCTCACCCTGGCCACACCTTAGAACCACCTGGGAACCTTACTAAAATCCCCCATCCAGCACTCTCTCCTAGACAACCCATCAAACCAGTGCCTCTGTGGGTGGGGCTTCGACCCCGGGACCTTTTCCCGTCTCTGGGTGCTGTGGGGCTGTGGCTGAGAGCAGCCAACCTAGCCCACGAGGCCCTTGGCCAAGGTGGCTCTGGGTCCTTCGGTCACCTGGCACAATACCTGGCCTGCGGCAGGTCTGCAAAAATGAAAGAATCACTTTCCTCAATACAGAGTCTCTGGCCCTCTGCTCTCGGCTCCGCTCTGGGGAATTCGATCTCCCTGTGAAGAGGCCAAGTGCCCCCCTGTGCAGGCAGCTGTCCCAGATGACTGCGTCCCCCTCTCTGGACCACCCCCTTGCCGTGACCTCTGCAGGGCTCTCCCCTCCGCCCCGACCCTAGGCTGGGTCATGTGACTTGCTTTGCCCCCTGGGATGGTAGCAAACGTGACAGAGGTGGAGGCTTAGCGATCGGGCCTCCCCTGCTCCTGTGTGTGCCACGGCCGTGCGAGGCCACGCGGGGCTGGCCTGCTTGAGGGAGCCATGAGGAGCAGGGCTGGGCCCTCAGCAAGCAGCCAAGGCCATGATGTGCCTGCAGCCGGGTGACCTCAGACCCGCGAGGGGGCACAGCCATCACCAGAGCTTCCCGGCTGACCCTACCTGACCTCAGGCTCAGGAGCAAGCCTCACCTGCAAGAGCGTAATCGTCCAGACCCGTGAGCTAACTGAGTGTTTCTAGTCTGTGTCGTTACAGTTACGTGCTTATTCATTACCCTTCCTTCTGTACCAAATGAATGAATGAATGAAGAGAATAAATGCAATTCCTCCCAGTCCTTCTACAGCTTTAAACCCCCCATTTCTGTGGGCTGTTTGCCGTCAGCCCTAAAGCACACCCAGCTCTTCTCCCCATTCCCCTAAGATGCTCTGTCTTCCTAAAACTTCATTCTACCTGCAGGTATGGCCTGTCTGTCCTTGTGCTGCCGGCCAAGAAGCCTCAAATCCTAGAGCAGAATTAAAGTGCCCGTTCTAGAAGATAAAATCCAGCCAGGAAGATCACAATGCAAAGCAGACACTGGGGGGAGCAGAGAAGCTTGTATGAGAGTCTTGGACTTTGTGTAACCAGCAGATCTTGAACACTATTAATAAAATATTAATGCATTCATTTAATTGTTTATATTTCATTGCAAACACAGCCAACCAACTTGTTCTCTGAGAAAACACTTAATGAGACCGATGATCAAATTCTTTAAACAGCAATGCACAGTTCCCTGCTCTGTAACCTGTGTTGTAATGCAGCTGACCGGAGGTTAAGGGGATCCGATACACAGCATGGTGACTGTGCTGTACATTGGAAATTTGCTACAAGGGTCAATCTTAAATGTTCTCACCACACACAATGAAAAGGGAACCATGTGAGGTGATGGATATGCTAATTAACTTGATTGTGGTAACCATTTCACATCATATACATGTATTAACTCATCATGCTCTATGCCTTAAAAAAATCACATTGTACAACTTAAATATATACAATTTTTATTGCCAGTCACACCTCCATAAAGCTGGAGGGAAAAAAGGCAACAATGCCTAAGAAGGCAAAGAAAAGCTGAGGAGTGAGTCTGTCATAATTAGGGACAGGAGGACCATGGCCATGAGGTCCTCTCCTGTCCTTCTCTCCTGGAGAATTTCTGCACTGCCTGGAGAGCACACACTGAGGAGCAACAGTGGCCGACCTTCACTGTCTCCTCTTGGACCTTTAGCCCCCCTACAGGGAGTATTACTTCCGTTTTACTGCTGGGAAGGCCGAGCTTCAGAGAGGTGAAGCAACTTGCCCGAAGACACACAGCCTGCTGAGGGGTTAGCTGAGCTCCACATCTGGGATCCTCACTTTTACGCACAAACTGGGGATTGTGACTTGCATCCTCAGCTGTGCCCAGCAACCCTGGGGTCTTACGGCCATCACTGACGTTCCATTCAGGAGCACAGCGGTCTCAACTCACTGCCCCAAAGCACCCACTCTGGTTTCACTATCCGGCAGGAAACTCCAGCCCAGATGGTCCCATCCGCCACTCCTGCTCTACCTCCCCATACCAAGGGGTTTACACAACAGGGTAGGATTCCCCGAGACAGGCTGGTGACATGTATGAGGTCCTACAGGGGCTCCAGAAAGGAGCTACTGCTTCAGCCTGCTGGGGTCGGGCAGAGTGGCCTGGAGGCAGACAGACTCATCCCTGAACAATTCGGCAGCACTTTGGAAAATCCCGCGGCTCATTGCAGTCCACCCTCCTGCAAGCCCTTGGGGACAAGCCCATGAAGCCGTGTCAGGGAGTTTAGCCTCCAAGGCTGTCTATGGTGGGGGCTGCCAAGCTGCCGTTGGCATCGAACTGCTGTTGCCATTGGGTCAGCCAGGCTGTGCGTTGCTGGGCATGCCCTAGACCTGTGCCTCTGACTCTGCTGAGCATCCCGTCTCTGGGGTTGGCCCAGGCTTCCTGATGCAGGACAGGGTCTGGCCTTTGATTCTTACCACGTCCCCAGGGGATTCCAGTAAGACTAGTGGAAGAGCCACTGACATGGAGCCTAGCTTCTCGAAGCACGGCCTCTGCACCAGCAGCGGACACCTCAGCCGGGAGCCCTTAGAAATGCAGAATCCCAGGTCCCACCCAGATCCGCTGAATTGGTTTAACAAGACGCTCAGGATCTGTGTGCACATAAAAGCTTAAGAAGCCTGGATGAGGGGAGGCTTAGAGGGTTCCTGAGTACTGGCTTCTGACTTGCCAGGCATATAGTATCCCGCTTGGTTCCATGACAATCTGGAAAGTGGGCACCCTTTTCCCTGTGTTACAGAAGATGACACGGAGGCTCAGCAGGAAAGGGACTTTTCTGAAGCCACGGTTTCATAGGTGGAGGAGCTGGGGTGGGAAACTCAGGGATTCCCAACCCTTTTGCCATTTCCCCTTCCACCCTGCTGTTTTCACACCAGGATGTGAAACCTTCACATACATTGCACTTGACTCGTGTGGCAGGACACAGACCAGAAATTTACATGGCTGTTCATCCACTAAGATGAAACCAAGAAAGGCTTTCCAGACAACTTGGAAACCTGATTCACAGGATTCCCAGGTCCTCAAACACCCCACTGGAAGAGCAGCCCTATAAAGCATTCATAACAGGCTTACCGTGTTCATCCAGCAATATGTTGTCTGGCTTGATGTCTCTGTAAGAGAAAACAAAGGAGCTGAAAATGTGATTCCTGGAGCCCACTGATGAGCACATGACAGATACGACACTTGGGGACAAACCCTGGCAACAGCCAGCGAGCCGGTCTCTGCCTGGGTTGAGATCGCAGACGGGAAGCAGGGGAGTAATCAGGGTGATTGACAGAAAGCCTGTGGTTTTGCTTCCTTCTCTTTACTGGAACTGCAAGGGGATCGTGTGAATGTTTTTTTTCTCCTTAATTATTTTTTTAATTGAAATACAGTTGACATAGGATATTATGTTAGTTTCAGGTGTACGACATAGCGATTCAACATTTATACACATTATAAAATGCTCACCACAATAAATGTAGCTACCATCTGGTCCCATACAAAGTTATTACTCCTAACAACTTCTGGCCTGGTGGCTCCCAGAAGTGGGGAGACGTGGTCTCTGCCTGTGGGTACAGACACAACCCTTCCTGACGGAATCCGGTCTTCCCACCTTACCGTGTCATCTCCAAGAAGGGTCTGTAACTCCTCCAGGTTAGAAATCAGCCACACCCAGCCCCCAGCCAGTTTTTGTATGGTCTGTGAGATAAGAAACGCTTTGATATTTTTAAAGGGTTGTAAAAACAAAACACACAACTCAAAAATGTGAAGGAATGTACACTAGAGATCACTGTGGCCCTCAAAGCCTAAAATATTTATTATCTGGTCCTTTAGGGAGAAAGTTTGAGGATCCCTTTTTAGAAGAACATAGTGAATCACATACATGAACCCAGCAAATCTGGGCAGGGGAGTTTCTGGAAAGTTCTGCTCAATGTCACCATTATAGCCAAAGGTTTCCAACTCCAAGCTGTGCTTTTGAAAGGCAGGGCCTCTGCTTTCTTCTCCTCTGCACCCTGCCTAGCACGGTGACTGTCGCTAATAGATGCTGTCAAAGAAAAACCAGAGCTGGACAGTAATTAAATGGTAAAAACAGATTGTATTCAGGACAGTTTCAATTAGGGGAAAAGAAACCTCAGCCTAGAATGAGCTCAATTCTGAACACAATATGAATAAATGGGAATTCATAGCCAAGGACCAGGTGGGGCTCAGGGAATTAAGAGAAGTACTAGCTAGAAACATCAGCGCTGGGGGGAGATTCTGTCTAAAGCGACCCACTAGGATTCTTGCTGAAGGCGGGTCAGGGCATCAGACATCAGCTGAGGGACGAGAACCCCATCAGAATGGAGGGTGAGGGGTTTTGGCTAAGCTGACTTGATAGGCTCTTGCTAAGACTAGACGGTGCGGAGACCAATGTGGCAGCCCAGAAGTTGTGCTTTAGTTGCAAAAGAACTCAGAAGGGCCCAGGATAAGTTTGGTGGGGGAGAGGACCTTTGTCAGCACATAGGAAACAGGTGAGAGAGGAAAGGAGGAATGAATGCAAGCAAGCCCAGCCTTCGATACGCTCGGCTGACACCTCCAGCCCCAAATACTTCACTTTCCAAAGTTCTACATTAAGACCGTGGATTTTAGAAATGCAAACCCACTCACTCATTTATAATAAATGTCAAATCTTCTGAGGCCAATGACAGCTTTCCTCGAAATAAAAAGTACTTAGCTGGGTAGCAGAGGCTGGGGAGGCGGTCTCCCCTTCTGCAGCTCAGAAGCAGCGGGAGAAGGTACTACGTGGGCGGGGTGCAGTGTGGGGTGGTGGCCCAGACCCCAGGGAGCCCAGGGAAGGAGAAGCAAGGGCGGCTTCCCCACAAATGGCGGGGTGCTTGTGGATAGGACAGACGAGGCTGGCAGAGCCAATAGAAGGTGGCGGGTGGAAGGCTTAAGGAGGGGTGACCTGGTGGAGTGGGTGAAGTGTCTTCCCAGAATTCATGTCTACTGGACCTCAGAATGTGACCCTATCTGGAAATAGAGCCTGTGGAATTAGTTAAGGATCTTGAGATGAAATCATCCCAGGGTTACTGTTGTCTTTGGAGGACAGGAGGTGGAGACTCAGACACACAGACACAGAGGAGGGAAGGCCTCGTGGGGACGGAGGCAGACTAGAGAGATACGCTGCACACCGGGGAACACCAGGAGCATCCAGAAGCTGGGAGAGAAAGGCAAGGATTGTCCCCGAGAGCCTCTGGGGAAGTACGGCCCTGCTGACACCTTAATCTCAGTCTCCTGGCCAGAACTGTGAGATAATGCATTTGTGTCCTTTTAAGGCACCAATTTTGTAGTCACGTGCTGCAGCAGCCACGGGAAGCTACCACCCCGGGCTGGGCAGAAGATGGGGGAGGCCAGCAAACAGAGTGGCAGCCGGGGAGTCCCTACTGACCATACAGTGACCTTGGACAGGCCCGCCGCCCCCCTGAGCCCACATCCACGCGGCCCGTCCCCCATCCCTCATGTCACGAGGACCAAACAGGGCACAGGAGAGAGGGGCTTGGGGAACTACACCCCACGGCTCCAGCAACAAGGCCGTCCCGTCCAGGTGAGTCCTGCTTAGGGGTGGACAGGATCCTGTCTGGGTGAGTCCTGTTCGGGAGCAGGTGGATTGGGGTCCACCCCAGCCCCTCCAACTATCGGGGTGACCTTTGCCTGTGCGTGTTTCCTCTGTGGTGTGGGATAAATATCTGACATGGGCTCGTGTTCCTTCTGTGTCCACTCAGCGCAAAGTCCTAAGATTCTCAAGCATTTCTGGGATGTCCCCTCTGCGATCAGGGGACTACAACAGTGAAGGAGACAGACCCAGCCGAACGGAGCTTGCCATCTAGGACGGGAGATGGGCAGGAAGTTCATGAATAAACGAGATGATCCCAAGCTGGGGCAGGTGCTTTGAAGGTCTAGAGAAGAGCCCTTCAGCTCCATTTTTCACATTGATCAGATCTCAGCTCCAATACGTCGCCTTGCTACAAATGGGATTGTATGTTCAGGAAGGGCGTTGGAACTGTTTCCTGGATGGGACAGGCTGTGACAATGTTCTCCGAGGACAGGCCCATGATTTCAGAGCTGAGGAAAATGACACTTTGATGGAAAGTGTGCAGGGGAGGCTATAAAACCCAGTTCTTGCTCTTGAATTATTCCCCCGCCTCCAAATAAAACAAATCATAAAATGTCAGCTGGGCTATTTAAAAAAAATACAGCACAGAACTGGCTCTGATTCAGACGGCAAAGGAGGCGGTAAGGATATTTCTGCCTGTGTCCCTTTGCGAGCGTTTTCTGAGGATTCTATGCCGGCAATCTTACGCAGCAATGAAGGCAAATAAATCCGGCGGAGAAAGAGCCACACTTGTGAAGTGGAAGCCTGTGGCTGTTTCACCACTAGAGAAAGAAACAGGCTGTTGATACGGATCCGGGTAGTAGGAGACGTGGGAAAAGGCAGATGGGGGAGGCCTGCGCGCTGGTCCCGGTCTACCTCTTGCTGGCCTGGGGTCCCGGGCACGGCGCACCGCCCAGGGTGAGCCCCAGTCTTGGTGGCTGGGAGCTGGGTAGTCCATAGTCCCGTCGCGGTGAGCATTCGTCTCAGTCATTTCTAATGTGCTCACTGGTAAAGCACCTAAACCTGCATCCTCACTAGTACAGGAACTTCCCTGTATTGTGCTCTAAACCACAATTCAGCGATGCCAGCATCTGCTCCAGAGAGCCCTGGAGCGTCCCCCGCCCCCGCCCCAGGGAGCTGCAGTCAGGGTCTTACAGGCAGCAGTGGGGACAGCACTAGGAGCGGCCAGCTTGGAGGCAGGGACCAGCCCCGCTGGACTGGTGGGTAGATGCCGCCGGATGAAGGGAAGTAGTGTAGACGGGTGGGCTGAGAACTTGTGAGGAGCTTTATTTGATGACGGAGCCGATGTTAGGTGGTCAGACTGAGGAAGGAGTTCTTGGGACTTCCTCCCGGCCTGGCTGAGCACCAGACAAGTCAGCTTGACTTCCGTGTTTATGAGACACCCCACGCAGAACCAGGCCCACAGGGGGTGCGCACGTCACCAATAGCGGAGGGAGGCAAAGACGTTGAGTGCTGAGGACGGGCAAACAGATGGGTGTGGGGGAGGATGCCCAGAGGCGCCTGCTGGGGTTCAGACTGAACTAATGGGGTTCCCCTGGGCTGCCGGCTTGAATGGGGCCCTTGCACCCACCCACCAGCAAGCGGATGTGGGGCCGGAAGCTAAAGAACTTGTTTCTCACATTGTGGAATCTCACCGTCTTTGCATGGCGTTCTCCCACAAACTAGGTAACAAGGAAGAAACTGCACGTCATGGCTACTTGTTAACTATTATTTGTTTCTCCCCTCTTTCTCCTGCTTCCCATGGAGGGCAGGGACCACACACAAGTCCCAGCCCCACCACCATGTCTGATGTGACTAGCAGTCCTGGTAATATTGGCAGCTAACCGTCACTGCGTGCTGGCTGCATACCAGGCACAATTTTGAGCATGTTACATGGATTTCACAGGTAGGGTGGCTAGGCTGTATCGGGCACTAGGGCAACACTTTATACGTCACCTCGCTTAATTCTGACAACTCGGAGAGACAGGTAATCACTACTGCTATTTATCCATGAAGAAAGAACTATTTACAGAGGGTCAAAGTCAAATGTTAGGGGAATAGACATCCTCTCATGTTGCCTGGTCTCAAGGCCAGTGTTCCCTGCCTGGGGAGAAAAAACAAAAAATCTAAGGAAGAAAAATGAATTAGAGTTCCCAGAATCTAACCTCGGCAGTAATAATTCGAGGAGCATGCTCATAATAAATTTCTGATTTGATAAATAAAATTACATTATTCATATTTCAGGATATGTTTATTACAACATCCGCACAGAAGGTTGCATTTCTTTTCTAATAGGACCCAAATGGCTTTAAAAGCACAAATCCGGTGCTGTCCCTTCTTACATAAATCCTTTTAATGGCCCTGCAGTGCTGGTGGCCAGACTCTGGGATTCCATGTTCTCATGTAATCTCAAAAATAAAACGTGAACGCTGAGATGGGGTTGTTAACTTTTAACTCCAAAGGAAACTGCCCAGCACTACCATTGCACTTGTATAAAGAGAAGGAAAGGGAGGCACTTCCACCTGAAAGAGTCTTAAGGGCATGATTTCAGAATATGGCGTGGATGTCAGAGGGCCCAGGCCCACGGGCGGACTCGAGTGCTGACTGCATGACCGAAGGCAGGTCCAGCGTCCTCAGGACCCTTCCTGACCCAGCGCATCAGCCTGGCCTCCCGCACCCTGCAGCCCAGCGACGCCAGACCCGCTCCAGTGCCCTGGAGGCCCCAGCCTTCCCCACCCAGTCTCTGGTGCACCGTCCTCCCCCCTAAATCCCTGATGCAGGTTTTAGGACACAGTTCAGCCCCCGTCTCCTCCTGGCATGCTGTAGAGGGTCAGATGGTGTCCTCTAAAATTCATGTCCTGTGAATGGGATGTCATTTGGGAAGAGTGAGTTTGCCGAGGTAATTAAGATGAAATTGTACGGGTTTAGGGTGAGCCCTAAATCCAGTAACTGGTGTCCTCATAACAGAGTGGAAGATATAGATAGAAACAGAGAATAAGGTCTGTGGACGCAGAGTGGGGATTGAGTGATACCTCCACAAGCCAAGGATCGCCAAGGACTGCCCGGAACCACCAGGACCCAGGAGAGAGCACGGGAAGATTCTCCCACAGAGCCCCCACTCAGACACACCAACATCCTGAGTTCAGATTTTTGAATGTCAGAGAGTGAATTTACGTTGTTTTGGGCCCCACGGCCCTCCCCTGCCTCCTACGCCCAGCCTGACAGCACAGTATGACATCACCCATCTGCTCACCCCGGCTGTCCTGGGCACTCTGCATGTGCTGCATCCTCAGGAACCTGAATCGCTTCCCAGGGCTGGTAGCAAATCAGTCCAAGCCAGTGACCCAAACAATGCAGATTTATTCTCTTATAGCTCTGGAGGCTGAAAGTCCAAGATGAGTCTTCAGGGGCTAAAATCAAAAGTTAGCAAGGCTGAATTCCTTCCAGAAGCTCCATGGAGACATCTGTGTCCTGCCCTGTTAAGCTTCTAGAAGTACCCATGCTCCTTGTGGCCCCTTCCTTGCAGCACTCCAACCTCTTGCTTCTGTGGCCACATTTCTTGCTGCTGGCTCTGACTCTCCCCGGACTTGGGGTTACAGGGACCCACCTGGATAAGCCAGGATCATCTCCCATCTCATGGTCCTTAACTTACTCACATATGCAAAATCTCTTTTGCTGGGTGAAGCATCACATTCACAGGGTTTTGGGGATTTGGACATAGCATCTTTGGGGGGCTGTTATTCAGTTTACATTGTGTCCCCCTGCAAATGCCTAGGTTGAAGTTTTAGCCCCTAAGGTCTCAGAACCTGACTATATTTGAAGACAGGGTCTTTAAAGAGGTGATTAAGGTAAAATGAGGTTATTGGGGTGGGCCCCAGTCCAATCTGACTGGGGTCCTTCTAAGAAGAGGAGACGGTACACAGACACACACAGAGGAAGGGCTATGTGAGGGCGTAGGGAGAGACGGCCAAGGAGAGAGGTCTTAGAAGGACGGAGCCTATCCAGACCTTGATCTCAGGCTTGAAGCCTCCAGAATTGTGAGAAAATAAATTTCTGTCATTTAAGCCCCCCAGTCTCTGGCCCCAGGAAACTAATACGGGTAGGCAATATTATTATCCCAATTTTACTGGATGATAGAACTGAAACTGAGAGCAGTAGACATTTCCCTGAGGTCGGAGGTCAGAGGCCATGGATATACCAGTTAGAGACCCATGACTTGATTCAAAGGCATGGAAGCAAGTTTTTAAATGTGCACACAGCCTCCTAAGGTAATTCTGACTCGCATCTAGCTTAAAACCCCACGCTGCAATGCAAAGCATTTTGCTCTTGCTTTATTCATTGGGAGAGAAAGATCATCCAGGTCAAGCCATGCTTGGGGGTTGTTGGTTTTTCTTTAATCTTGCAAAGAACAAACATGAGCATGGTTGACATTGATTAATTCAGTTCAAAAGCTGTGCCACTCCATGGGGCCTGGATGTAAACTTGGTTACTAAGGCAATTGCATTCAGCTAATTATCCCCAAGTATACCTCATGGAGATTTCCGAGCTCTTAGGATTCACAGACATGTTCAAGGATGTACTTGGTTCAATCAGTTCCTTCATAGATGGGTGAGTCCGACAGCACAAGGCTCTCAACACCAGGGGGTTGTCTTCCCAGGCAGGGCAGGGAGGGTCCGTGGAGCCCCCGCAGGGTGTTTTCCCACTGCTCTTAAAACTCTGAATTGTAATGGTCTGAGCAGGAGTCAGCGTGCTCCGCCAGACTGTGAATGCCTCAGGGCAGAAGCCAGTCCACAGCCTGAGAAAAACAATGGAAGCGTGTGGAAGCACAGGGTGCTCGTCCATGGCCCTGCGTGATGGCAAGGAGTCCTTGTGACTGGGATACACCTTTGAAGCCCTCCACACATGGACAATAGTTCAGATCTTTACCACTGCCTGGGTTTCCGTTTTCCTCATCTGTAAAATGGGGATAAAATAAAATAACATATGGAAAGGACCTAGCTCCGTTTCTAGCATATAGTAGGGCACCAAAAAGGGTGGTTATTGCCCTCACCCTGGCGTAGCAGGCAATTGAGAAGGAACAGGACGTGGCAGAAAGGAAGAAGGAAGAGTTGACCCCAGAAAGATTATGACCATCTCTCACATTCGTGCCGTGCAGTTTCACAGCTGCAGCTCACGGAGCCCACCTGGCAGCCCTGGAGAGCCGGCACTGTCTTCTTATTCCGTCAAGGGGACTGAAGCCCGGCAAGGGGCAATGACATCCTCATGGTTGCAGTTAAAAAGTGGCAGCGCGGGACTGATTGGAACCCAGATCCCCTGATGCCCAGCTGGTGCTCTTTCCTTTCTACTCCTGGGGTGGGGCGGCGAGGTTAGGGGCAGAGCCACTCGCCCTCCTGTGCTCCCCGCACGGTCCTGGCGTCCATGTGTGTGCTGTTCCCAGGCCAGCATTCTCTCCCATCTCCGCCAGGTCCATCCCCTGCCTGACAGTAGCCAGCTGTCACTCCCTCTTAGAAGCCGTCCATGGACCGGATCACCGTCCCGCAATTCCCTGTCCCCTGCACTTGGCTGTCACGGCAGCAACACAGCTGGTGTATGTGTGCAATTGTCTGACTGATGCTTTCTTTCCCAACAGTCTCTGAATTCCATCAAAGCTGCACCATGTCTAGATTTGCAGCCCTGGCATGGTGCGAAGCACATGGTAGGTGTTCAGCACAACTGATTAAGTTCCCACATCTGTACCCTCATCTGGGGGCACTGGGTGAACACTGGTCAGAACTCTCACATTTGAGTCCGAAGGTCCTGAGTGTGGCCCTAGGGCACATGACCCATCTGTGTCAGGTCCTGGCTTGGGGCTCAGGCCCTGGCCCAGGCAGGGGATCCTTCCAACACTCCAGGCTTTTTCAGAGGCTTGGCCTAGCAATTGTTTCATTTCACTCACTTTTGTCAGCTTGCAAATTGCCGCAATGATTCGGTTTTGCATTTTCCTCCCAGATTCAGGGGTCCCAGTGGGCTCCAAGTAGCTGGGTATAAGAAGTGCTGTGAATTGTCATGAGCCCCAGGGCCCCCATTTCTATTAAAATGCTCAGACAATGAGTCCTATCTTCTTAATCCCAGAGTTCCTTTCTGAAGAAAATGTTGGGAAGAGTTCAAGTCCACATTGAGGCCCAACCTTACATCCGTGTGTTTCCTATTGGAATCTGAATTTTGCTTTCTCAACTGTTGTAAACTATTAACAGCATGGATTTTGTGTGGGTCATTGAGAAAGGTATTTTAGAGGCAAAAGGACCTAAAAAATAATTGTGTTTATTTATAATAATTGAGAGGTTCAATGACTTGCTCCTGTTTAAAACCTGGGTTTCAAGTCTGGCTTGATCTTTCTCCTCGGCCAGTGTTCTTTCTGCCACCACCAACATGCTATCCTGCCTGTTACTCTTCCTGCAGGCCACAGCTTACCCACCATGCATCTAGGGGCTCTGCCTCACCTTGCCGTGAGCTCTCTGGGCCATTCGATGCACATTTACTGGCGCCTCTCCTCTGCCGAGAGTGGCCTAGGTGCTGAGGGTGCTGCAGTGCATAAAGCAGTGTCCAGGAGCCACGAGAACAAGGCTCACATTCTAGTTGGGAGACAGGATCAACAGGCAAAGCAAAAACCTACACCATGGCAGTAAGGGGAAAAGAAAGGGAGAGGCGGTTTGACAGGCAGAGTTCCTGGGAAGAGGTCCCTGTGCTGGGAGAGGCGAGGAGCAGGGGGCTGGCCTAGGCGCACAGGGCAGAGGGGAGAGTGAGTGGAGCCGTCTGTCTTACAGTGTGAAGAAATGCATGGGATCCTGGAGGAGGAGAAGGCTCTGACTGCATCACCCTCATACCCTGTCCCCACCACAGCCCTGGGACTGGGCACTTGTTTCCACCTTCCAGCTGGGGGTCCTGAACCTAATAATGTTCACTAAGTTGCCCAGAACAGGGTTGGCCTCTGGAGAACCCCCTTTCCTGATGTAATGACCCCATTTGCAGGTGTGAAGAGGGGGCCCAGCGTGCCTGGGAAAGCACCCCCTCGCTCATGACACTCCCAGGTCCTCACTGTTACTGCCCTCTATCCCTTTTCCATTGGGCACAGGGTGCCAGTTCCATGACATCCAAGTCCCAGGGTGCATGCACCCCCTGCAGTAACCTCTTCCTTCCCCAGCCCTGCTCCCTGTGCCTTCCAGGGACCCTTCTGGAATTCAAGGTGGGCAGCTCCCCCTTGGAGCATTTCCCTCCCGTCTTGTTGTACCCTTACCCGCTGTCCTCCAAGGACACCGTGCCACCCAGCCCCCTGCAGTTGAGGCCTTGTCACCCCTCGGAGCTCCGGGATGGGGCCGGCAGCTGCCTCCTTGGTCCTGTGCACTCTCCGCCTCAACTCTACCCCCAAGGACGGGCCCTCTGCCCACACCGCCGCCCCCTTTCCCCACTGCAGTCCCCTGGGGGCACTCAGGGTGGCCTGCCAGTCCTGGAGGCCTCACCTCCGGGTCACTGTCTCCTCCGCATCGGCCCCACATGTGAGTCTGGGGTGCAGTCACCTGGTACTGGGCATCCCTGACTCTTGGTGCTTGACCTCTCTTTCTCCAAGGACCTCCACGCTCACTCTGCCTCAACCCCTCCCGCATGGCCCACCCCAGACCTTGTCCTTTCCAGGGACCACCCGCTTCCGACCTCTCAGGCACCCCACTCTCAAACCACTCACAGCCTCCTTCCCGCTCACTTCCTTCCCTCCCAGCCTCCAGTGATCCTGCCCCCGCCTCACCCTCCCCAGGTCCCGCATCCCCAACTCTTATACAGCCGAAGCTTCCTGGAGTCTCACTGATGTCACCCGGCCCCCTCACTCTCAGCCACCGGCCCGTTTCGCCAGGCAAAGCCCAAAGCCTGGCTAAGCCTCCTGTCTGCTGGCTGTGCTACCGCACCCACCCTGCTGGCCGTGGCTGGAGAAACGCGCGACCGTGACCGTGACTGTCGCTCCGAATCCCCAACCAGCCACCGCGTTCTGGCCCCTGGGTCCTCCGCCCCTGATCACCCTGCCGTCCCATCTCTCTGGCTCTTCTGTGATGTGACCATTTCATGTCTTCCTCTCTTCAGCCTCCCCAGCCCCTTCCTCTTCTGCCCCGGAGCCTAGATGCCACCGAGTCCCCTCTCTCTCACACCCACATCCAGCCCCTTCAGAGGGTCCCCCTTTCCTCTGGGCTCACAACCTCCAAGCTCAGGCCTCTTCTGCGTGATCAGAGCCACATTCACAAAGGCCTCACCCCAAGCCTGCCACCTCCCCGCCTCCCTGGCTCCTTCCATGCGGCCAGGAGTCTGTCATGCCAGCAGGGTCCCACCCCCATGGGCCATGCGGCGCCCTGCCTGGAAGGCCTATCCCCAGTCTCCAGGTGACGCCCGGCCTCTCTCCTGCTGCCCCCAGCTCCCCAGCGCTCTCTGTGGCTCCCCTCCTTGATGCTCTCTGTACCCTTCTCACTGCCTAACACTTGTTGACTTGCTCGTGGTCACCCTGTCCTGACTAGGAGGCCAACCCCATGACGTCAGGGACGTTTGCCCCACTGCCGCACAACCAGGCCCAGGAACAGTGTCAGCCGCAGAACCACACAGTAGATGGTTGTTTAGACACTTGGATGGATGAAAGTCCTGGCACTCAAGACCACCAGCCTCCACGGGTTCCTCTTCATCTGGTTCTCAGGGCTGGTCCACAGTCCAACAACTTTGGACACTAGGGTGCAGTGACCACCTTAGCCCCCAGTGCCCACCCTGGGCCAGCCACAGCCTCAGACTCTGTGGGTGAGGCCTGGGAACCTGCATCTGTGACAAGCCCCAGTGAGAGTCTGGTTCCTCCCAGGGTTTGAAAGTCCCTCTTTGCTCATACATCTGAGTTGCCTCACAGTGGAAGGCTGTGTTCAGGGGACAGTTTTTCAGTATCTCTTAGTCTCCAACCCCTGGTGTGTAGACACAGCTTCATTAGAATACAGGGCCCCTGTGGTGGGCTCTGATTCCTTTAGGAACCAGCTAGGATACTGTGCTACAGCTGCTGAGTCCCTCGGGCTCCCTTGAGGCCGGTACGTTCAGCGTGACGGACGTGAAGGGGGTGGGGAGGCTCACCCCCTAGCTCACCGCATGGATAGCATGCAGGAGTGAGACAGGTGGGCTCTAAATTACTGAGGGCTGAAGCAACAGCCTGGGTGGGTACCAACCAGCTGGCAAAGGAAACAAGCCAACACCATTGAAACCCACCCACCTACCCTCCCATGGCTGATGGCAGGGCCCGGGACAGAAACACAGGATTTCCTTTCCCCGATTTTACTAGGACCGTGAGAGCCCTGGTTAGAAAGTAGAGTCTGTATGGAGCATTACAATGAATTAAAATATTTTAAGAGTTGCTATTTTTAGGGCACAATCTCTCTGTATTTTGTCCAAAGAGGCATGCTGCCAGAATGTGTAAGAGTCATGGAGTCCTAGGCTGTCAGGTAAAGGACCGTAAGTCTATCTGAAACAAACTAGCCCTGAGTCTCATAACCCCTCTGAGCCTCAGTTTCCTCACCTGTAAAGTGGGATGATCAACATGTCTACCTCCTGGGTTGTGGTGAGAGCCCGAAACTGCAGTGACGCACATAGAACAATTAGCCCAGGCTTAATGAGCACAGCAGTGATTTTAAATGCTTCATTTAGAAAGAAGAAAACCTTGGCTGGGAGAAGGGAAATGCTGAGGCAAGGTCCTGCAGAAAGCAGTAGAAGGGAGACCGGGATGAAAAGCTGGGGCTTTTGCTGTAAACTGTTGAGAATTATGCTCCTGGGGCTGCCCTAGGAGGACCGTGACGAGGGACCTGGGGCCCTCTGTCCCATCTTCCCCTGGGGTAAGAAGGACACAACTAAGACGGCAGCAGCATGATGCACTTGCAGGGATGGGGGTGACAATCTCACAGTGGCACTCACTGAGCCCAAGCTGTCCGGCACTGTCCGCAGCCCTCATAGGCATGATCTCATCTGATTTTCACAGCAGCCTCTATGGCGGAGGGTACTGTCACCTCATTTATACATACATATAAGGTGACTTATGCCCAGAGACTCTGAGCAACTTGCCCAAGGTCACTCAGTGTGATGGTTAATTTTATGTGTTGACTGCTTGGGCCATGGTGCCCACATATTTGGTCAAACATTATTCCGGATGTCTCTGCAAAAGTGCTTTGGGATGATAGTAACACTTAAATTGGTGGACTTTGAGCAAAGCAGATAACCCTCCATAATGAGGGTGGGCCTTATAAACGGTTGAAGGCCTGAATAAAACAAGGACTGACCTTCCCCAGCAAAAAGAAATTCTGTAGCAGTTTTCAGACTTAACTGCAGCTCTTCCCTGGGTCTCCAGCCTGCAGCCCACCTTGTAAATTTTAGACTTGTATCTCCACAATTGTGTGAGCCAATTCTTTATAATACATATCTATCTATCTATCTATCTATCTATCTATCTATCTATCTATCTATCTATCTATCTATCTATCTATCTATCTATCTATCTATATATCTATCTACCTATCTATCTATCTATCTATCTATCTATCTATCTACCTACCTACTTACCTATCTATCTATCCAGCCACTAATCCAGCCTATTGAGTGGTGGAACTGGGATTTGAACCCAGGCCATGGCTGTCAGAACCCAGGCTAGAAATATTAATAAGTCCAAGGACATGGGGTAGGAGTGAGCTTACAAAAGAAAAACTTCATTACCAATAATATGTGTGGTATTTCCTGAAATCCACACCTCTGGGCAGGATAGACAAGAGGTAAGCGGCCCACATGGGATGTGGGAAGGGGCGGGGTCAGCAGGGGTCAGCCCCTCACATGCACTGACCGCTGTGGGGTGTGGGAAGGGGCGGGGTCTGCAGGGGTCAGCCCCTCACATGCACTGATCGCTGTTTACACACCTCGCTGAGCCAGGTACTGCACACACTTCAGCTCATTTAATCTGCGACCCTGTGGGGGGTGGGGAATGTTCTGTGCTCATGCTACAGATGGGAAGGCTGCGCTCTCTCTGGTGCCCAGTTGGCTGAGAGACTTGCCCAGCGCCCTGGGCAACGGCTCCCTCCAAGGTACAAGAAAGACCAGGCTCAAGGTCTGGCTCTGCTACTAATGCGCCATGTGGCCTAGGGACTAACACTCTCTAAATCTTAGTTTCCTCACCCACCAAACTGAGACAATTGTCCTCCCTTGCGGGATAGCTGTAAAGACTTAGATGAAGGCCCTGAAGGGACAGCACAGCGTCTGGAGTCTTGAGAAGTCACCGACTCCTTAGTCCCTCATTCCAGCACATTCTCAGGGCCTGCTATGTGCTGCTCTCTACTCAGAACAGAATGGACAAAACTCAGGCATGTTCTTTTTCTCGCGGAGGTTAAGTTCAGGAGGGAAAGACAAGGTGTTAAAATGAAACAGATGATAAACATGGTGCTTCACATTGTGTCATTGCAGTGCAAGATGTGGCCTGGGTGACTGGGCAGAGCTGGGGGCAGGATGGGCTACCGGCGACTATGCTGCTGCTGATGGCAGAGATGACCAGGACAGTGGTGGTGGTGGTGATGGTGACAGTGAGGACGATGGTGATGAAGGGGATGAGCTGCGGGACCGCGAGCAGGCTACTGGAGAGAATGTTGGTGACGTGCATGAAGATAACATGCTATTGGACTATGAAGTAGGCTTCTGAACTTCTCTGAGTCTCAGGGTCTTACTACACCGTGAAGATGCTAAGCCCCACCTTGCAGGATGTTGTAAGGCTTACGTGACTGGAGGGAAAAGCAGGACTAGCTACATACTTGGTGCACCGTGGGGTCCAGCACAGAATGAATATGCAGAATTCAAGCATCTCAAAGTAGCAAGAACAGAGCATTAAGCCAACTGTGGGCCCTACTGAGTGTGGGGCCCTGCAAGGTGCAGCCAGCCCTGGATAAGGCGCCTTCACATTGTAGGTGCTCAGCCAGTGCTGGTTCCATGAGCAGAAATTGTTCTTCTTCCTCCCACATGATACTGAGGCTTAGTGAGAAGTCTGTGGATGAAGGTCACACTGATTAGCGAGTGGCTGGACAGGATATTCGCCCAAATCTCCCTCACTTAGATGCGACGTTTTCCCTTTACAATATCTGCTCACACAACTAGGCAAAGCTTCGGTACAATTCCTACATATCTTCAGAGCAGCATCCTTCTATTCCATAACTCTTTCAGAGCAGAGTCTGGCCTTTTCTGTTTCCTTGGGTGGCACTGGAGAGATCTGAGGGTGGGGCTGGGAGGGAAGCAGGGGCCTAGATTAGACACGTGGGCCTGGGTGTATGGCCACAGGACCAGGGTGGCGCTGACGCAGCCCACTCCATTCTGTTTTTTTTTTTGTTTGTTTGTTTGCTGAGTGAAGAGATAATGAAACAGCTCACGACCAGCTGCAGGACAAGTCTGGTTTGGGGCAACTCCATCAGAATAATAAACATATTTCAATTATCCTCGAGAAAGAGCAGTGGGCTTGGTGGATGCCCTGCACACTGGAATGCGGCCCTGTGATTCCAGCTGCCTCGTGGTGAACGTGGTTTCACATTATCCTGGGTTAGACGATGGTGGCCCCGGCTGTCCCAGCCATGATAATGCCATCAGCCCCTGGAGCATGCCCTGAACAGTTCTCAGCATCCAAGTCCTCTCCAAGAAGCTCCTGAAGTTTCACCGTGTGCACAAGAGAGTGCATGTGGCTCTGTGGAGGAAGCTACGTTGGGCAGCTGTCTATAGGTAGGGCTGGGACCTACGGGTTGTGCTGACTCAATGCCCCAGGGAAGCACCATTAGCCCTCATATATGCTCAGGTCATATACTAAAGCGCTGCAGACTTGGGGACTGAAACAAAAGAACTTATTTTCTTATGATTATGGAGGCTAGCAGTCCAAATCAAGGTGTGGGTGGGCTGGTTCTCAGAGCCTCTCTCCTTGGCATGTAGATGGCCATCTTCTGGGTCCTCCTGTGCACATCTGTGTCCTGATCTCCTCTTTACAAAGACCTTCTTATAAAGGACCCACCCCAATGACCTAATTTTAACTGAAAGACCTGCTTTCCAAATACAGTCACATTCCGAGGTGCTGGGAGTCAGGACTTCCACATGTAAATTCTGAGGGGGGACAAAAGTCAGCCTGTAACAGCCTCCCATGGGATTATGTGAAGAGAAGAGAACCTTAGACCCTCGGATACAAGACAGGAGGTATGAGCTGCCTCCTGGGGGCCTGGCTGTAGGGGGAAAGGGGCCCAGGAGGAGCCAGGCTCCCTGAGGTCAGGGAGGGCCTTGTATGAGGATGAGGAGGTCAGAAACAGGGGGCTGAGGCACGCAGCTCCAGGTCCCTGGTGAACGGCCGGGGAGGGAGGGAGTGGGAGTGGGGGGCAGACAAGCGGAAGCAGAGAGGCTAATGCCACAGGGGCTGGAGACCTGGGTTCCGATCCTGGCAATCATCTCATAAGTAATACAGGAATATACATTTATATATCTCAATAAATGGGTGCATTCACCTTTACCACTACCCCAGCAAAGGTGGGGAGGAGGGGAAGGCAGAGAACAGGGCTTTGTAAGCAATCGATGCAGCACTTTGTGAGAAGGGAGGGGAGTAGAGGGAGCTCTGGAGTCGGACATCTCCCGCTTGGACCCTTTGGCTGGGCTGCCATCACCTGCTCACTTTCTGACCTGACCACATTCTGTGATTTGGTCTTTCTGGGCCTCAGTTTCCTCACCTGCAAAGTGGGGTAACAGTTCCTGTCCCCACACAGGGCTGTGAGGACTGATGTGCTAACAAATAAAACAGTACACCCCACGCCAGAGGAGAAGGGGGAGGCAGTGGCTGAAAGTCAGGAGTGGGGAGGCAGGAGCCTGGGGAGAGTGTGCAGGGAGGGGGCCCGTTAGGACACATCCAGACGAGGCCAGAGCCTCGGTCTAGCCTAACTGCGGGGGAAGAGTCCCATGGGGGTTTCCACCACAGAGGGACATGGTCTGACTGACACTGGGGAAGATTTCTGGATGCTTCCCGATGGACCTGGGGGCCCAACCAGCAGACCGCAGCTCCAGGTGGACAGGATGTTTGTGCTTCAGCTCGTTGCTCTAGAAGAGCACCTGGCACCCAGAGAATGTTTATTTGTTGACTGAATGAGTTCCTTATCCAAACAATAAAGGAATAAACCCACTATGAGCCCACTGGGACAGAGAGATCAGGACATTCGCACCAAAGGATGGATTGTCATCACATGTTTAAAAGCCCAAGCAGATGGAGAAGCCAGTCTTCTGGGCCAGAGGAAGCTCCGTGTCAGTGCTCCCAGAGAGGAGCCCAACTAACCAGTCGCCCCATGGAACTTGGGGAACCTCCAGGGACTGAGCTGGAAGATGTGCTGAGATGGGGGCCACGTAATTGACGCTCTGCATCCAGTGTAGGACCCTTCAGTCTGCTCCCACCCCTACACTGCTGGGCCATGCACAGGAAAGGGTGTTGGTGGACACAGGGCTGAAAAGGGGGAGCAGAAGAAACGAAGGTCTAAGTCGTAATTCCTGTCCCCAGTCCCGACTCCCTTCTTCTGCCCTGCAGCCACATCCTCACCAGCTGGGCCAATGTCAACACCACTCATGGGCCTGTGGAGGCCCCAGCGTAAAGACCTGCAGACATGGACAGGGTCATACTCTGCCTGCTCGTCCTGTAGAGGAACCTATCCTCCGGCTCTCGCTGCCTGATGTTCCACTGTGTGGCCCTCCCTGCCCCAGGCCTAACAATGAGCTCCTTTCTTCAACATCAACAAACACTTAATCAGCGACCAGAAACCATTTGAGGAAAACCTCCAAAATGAAAAAGGCCAATATAAACAGATCAAAGGCCCTCAGAGGAAACAGAAACAAGTTCAGGGAAGAGGAAATTTTGAAATAACTGTAATTAATATCCTCAGAGAGGTAGGTTTTGTGGGTATTGTGATCACAAAACACAACAAGATGCTATGAAAAAGGAACAGTCAGAAAGATAAAGAGCCCTCAGAATTGAGTATCTGAGGACTGAAAAAAAAGGAATAGGAAAGTTTGGAAGATGAAGTCAAGGAAATTTCCTGGAAAGTAGAATATAAAGTGCCAGAGGTAGAGAATTAAAACAAAAAAGAAAGAAGGAAACATGGGAGATAATTCTAGCAAGTCCAACATCTATATAATAGAAGTTCCAGAAAGAGAGGTCAGAGAAATCAAGAGGATTTGTGTGTTCATGGGAAGGAAGCACTGGGGGACTTTCTAGGGAATCTGGGCGTGCAAAGGCACAGTGGTGGGGCGACAGAGAGGGTCCCTGTGAAATCACAAATAATTTAGGAGGTCAGAAAGGCCCAGAGAGAGTGTTGGCCAATGACACCGTACAAGCAGGTGGGGACGGTGAAAGGGCAGGGAGAACAGGGTGTGTGGCCCAGAGTTTCACAAAGTAAGACTGTGAGGACTGCAGGGGTTGGCCGGTGACTTTAGGAAGTACACATGCCCTCATCCTGTCACACTGGATCATATGATGAGTAAGTTATTCTCTAGAAATTCTCCTTCAGTCCTTGTGATTAGGTCAAAGAGGTGTGTCCGTTTGATTCTGGAATCTCTTTAACATTGGACACTTGGGAACCCCCCTTTGATAAAGAAAGAGCTGACAGCAGGATCAGGACCTTCGGCAGGCGACAGGATCTAGCTGGCACCTAAAATACTACTCTTATAACACTATTTTTATGGTCATCTTATATTTATGTTCCCTTTTCAGAGGACTAATGTAAAGTGTCTTTTTGAAGTGATTTTATCTTAGCAAAAAGCATCGAGTCAATGATAGAATGCTTATAAATAATTGTATAGGTAAGATGTAGATACAGCAAAAACATAAAGGGAGGGTATTACTTTTCCAGGGCTGTTGTAACAAAATATCACAAACTGGGTGGTTAAAACAACAGAAGTATATCTTCTCACAGTTCTGGAGGCCGGAAGTCCAAACTCAAGGTGCTGGAGGGCCAAGCTCCTTCCTTGTCTTTTCCAGCTTCTGGGGACCCCAGTGTTCCCTGCTTGTGCCTACATCACCCCAGTACCAGCCTCTGTCTTCACATATTCTCTCCTCTGTCTTTGTGAGTCCAGTTCTGTCTCTTTTAAGGACACCAGTCATGTGATTTAGGGTCTGTGATGGTTGATTTTATGTGTCAACTTGACTGGGCCACGGAGTGCCCAGCTATTTGATCAAACATTATTCTGGGTGTGCCCATGATTTTAGATGAGAGCAACATCTGAACTGGTAGACTGAGTAAATCAGACTGCCCTCCCCAATGTGGGTGGGCCTCATCTAATCAGCTGATGCCCTGCATGAAACAAAATGGCTAGACATCCCCTTTTAAGAGAGAATTGTTTCCTGCCTGGCTGCCGTCAAACTTGAACCAAAATATCAGCTCTTCCTGTGTCCTGACCCTGCTGACCTTTAACTGTAACTCTATCTTCAGCTCTCCTGGGTCTCCTGCTTGAGGACTCCATCACCCCGCAGATCTGGGAACTTGTCCACATCTGTAATCACGTGACCCAATTCCCTATATGTCTCCTATTGATTCTGGTTCTGTTTCTCTGAAAATCCTGACTAGGATGAATAGGCAAGCTATACCTGTGAGCACTCAGAAACTAGGGCTTCATTTCTTCCTCTGTTTTCTGGGTGACTCCTCCTCATGCTTCAAGTCACAGCTCCAAAGTTTCACCCCTTCCCAGAAGGCTTTTCCTGGCCCCACAGGCTGACCCCACTGCAGTTCCAATCACCTCTTCCCATAGGTGGCGTGCTTGAGCAAAATGCTTGACTTCTAGTCACCATTCAGTTCATCTTTTTTGACCTTAGGTAAGTGAAATAAGGATTCACCATGTGGGCTGTGATTTTATATTTTGAAAGGGCTCAACTGTGGTGAACCGAATCTTAAACTTTATTGGGCTGATGGCAGAAAACTCAGCTTTCATGTGCTGTAGCATGAAGTGCCTTCCAAAAATCAATCTGAATTTAGGAAAGAAATACAGATGTATGGTGGAGAGGAGTTGGGAATATTAGTCTGATAGGATCTCCTTTCTCCTGCTGAGGCCTTGAACTCAGAGAGTGTAAATGTAGTTATTATTATAATGATAGGGATGAAGCTGAAATCTTATTATATAGTCCACTGACCCAGAAAAGATAAGAGCTGTCATCTTCTCTTTTTTAACATTCTGAAGTTTTGGTCTAGCATAGGATGAAACATTAGATTAATGACAATTTCCTGGGTAGGATGCCAGTATAGAACAGTAATGACAATGTCTCAAATGTGAACAAGAGCTGAGCGTGGCGAGCTGCCCATGAGTCCTGGCCTGCCCAACGCTTCAGGGTTCCTGCAAAAAGAACAGACAGCACTGTGGTGTTGTCAGCAAATTCACCAGGCCTGGCACATTCTAGTTGGATGGAGATGACAGGAACCAGGGGGTACCAGGGCTGTGGCAGTTTCAAAAAGCTGCTGCTCCTTCCGTACTCATTGGTCAGAAACTCACAGAATCAGCACCCCACCCTCTGTGGCCACATTTTCCGTCTCAGACTGGCTATCCTGGCCCCCAGTCCTTTGCCTTCTCTCCTTCACTTGCAAGCCTTCTGACGGCTGGCCCTCATCTGTCTTTTATGGGTCAGTCCACTGCTGTCTGACTTTACTACTACGCTCTCATTCTGGACCATGAGATCTATCTGTTTGCCTGCCTGCAGGGGGTTCTGGGGTCAACTCAAGTACAGCCCATATCCTGGCCTGTTTCCAGGATGGAAGAGAGGTGGCTTGTGCCCCCAGAAGGACATCTCTGTGGTCACCTGGGTGTGTTGTGCATGGAGTAGCTCTCATCCCCATCAGGGACTGCCATCCCTGGGATACAAGACCTCCCTGCTTTCCCTGCCCTGAGATTCTTAGACCAGTCTTGGGAGGGTCATGCAAAATAATGTGTTTGAAAATATTTACATCTGCTTTATTCCAAAAAGGTTTGTAAAACGACTCATTCTGCACATGCATTACTACTGGACTATACGACAAATAATAATAGCAGTGATAATATGATAATGACATAATAGATAGAGCCCATACAGCTGCTTTCATATGAAAATTAGCAAAAGATTCCTCTAGAGAGGTAGCAACCCATGTCTTGGGGCAAAAATCTTGTTTTCGTAAATGAAGATTTATTGGAATGCAGTCTCCCCCATTAGTTGACATATTGTTTATGGCAGCTTTCATGGAGAATCCCCAACCCTTGACATCTGCTCAAGTTCTTCATCTCTCATCCCCCTCATCTGATCACCTGGGTTCACCTTCAGCAAGATACTGTTAGTTATTTTAGCCAGAATCTCCCTACTTTTAATGTCTCCTCTTAGTAAGTTTTCATTCACTGATCCTCCATTTTGCTCCTTGGCTAGAAATCCCCACTTGTTCTTGTTGTGTCTGGAGTTGAGCCTCGTCCCTCTTCGTTTCTATTGCAGGAGTCTTGCTCCATTGCAATCGTACTGAACAAAGTCTTTCTTGTTGTTTCAACAAGTGTCAGAACAGTCATTCCTTTAACAGAGGTGAATTCTTCATGTGAGGTCCCCCGACCAGTAAGTGTGTCTCCGGGTCCAGGTTCTGCGGCAGCCTGGGCAGTGACTTTGCCCTGGGATACCTGCCGCTCCAGGCAGAACTCCAAGCCCAAAAGCTGCTTGTGCATACTGAACTCTGGGCCTGTGTTTTGGGGTCACTTTTGCTTGAACAAAAGGTTTCCTACCCCAGAAGTATAAACAAACATCTGCCTTACTTCCTTGATCACCATCCGTACCCACTGATGTCATTAGTCACTCTTCAAGATTTAACTCTCTCAAAAACGTTTCCAAATAGTTAATTCATTCAAAAATATGGCATGCCTCTGATGTGATGGGTACTTAAGGTCCGCAAGAACCTTACCACCAGTGAACTGTCTAATAAATCCTGTTTAATGGCTGATTCATAGCTACACAGACAATTCATCTTGACTCATACCTGGATCATGGTTGAGAGATTCACACTGCTGCAGAACTGGCCACTAGGCCCAGGAGGGGACTCATCAAGTATTAGCACAACTGATCTTATCACCAATAGCCACTGCCCCAAATAAAAAACTGGTGAGTGTAGAGAGTGGGAATCATCAGGCATGACAGGCCAGGGTGGAGAAGGTAGGTATGCCTTTTTCCTCTCCTTCCCATGATGTTGAGACGATACCCCCACCCTGGAAGCCAAGAGAAGGGCTAAGAAAGATAAGATACGGGCAGAGATAAGCATTGCTGGCAAGCACCATGAACAGCATGCTGTCTGCTGGCCGCCCATCTGCTCAGGCAGTGAGCCTGCTGTCTGCCCTTGGGGTGGTCTGCACAGGGGAAGGGAGAAGGAGAGTGGAGAGATACAGACAGACCAGCTAGAATTGAATTTGGCCTCTAGATAATTGTGGCTTAACAAAAGATGGAAGTTTATTTCTCTTCAGTGTAGAAATCTTGAGGTAGGCACTGCAGAGCTGGCACCACAGCCAGGCACCACGAAGTCTTTAGGGAACCAGGGTCTTTTCAGCTCCCACTCCATCATCCTTAGGGTGTGGATTTCCGTCCCCTAGGATGGAACTCTAAGCACCATGTCTCCAGTCAAGCAGCAAGATGGAGGAGGGGTGGAAAAAAGGCAAAGAGTAGTTGTCAATGGGGTCTTAAGGTTCCTAGAAGTTGTCTTTTGATATGTTTGCTCACATATCATTGGCCAGCACCCAGCCACATGATCACAGCATGGGGACAGCCACATGTCCAGGTACAATTCTAATACTATGAGGCATAGCTACCAGGGCTATTCACCATCTTTGCCACAACAGGAAAGAGGGAGAGAACAGCATGAGGGCAGCCCTGTCCCCCCCAGCATCTGGGGTCACTTTTGCT
Organism: Phataginus tricuspis; assembly: GCA_029783875.1. Classification (NCBI taxonomy): domain Eukaryota; kingdom Metazoa; phylum Chordata; class Mammalia; order Pholidota; family Manidae; genus Phataginus; species Phataginus tricuspis. Next base: position 87,093,511 of record JAQQAC010002594.1, on the reverse strand, counting down.
TGAACAAAAGGTTTCCTACCCCAGAAGTATAAACAAACATCTGCCTTACTTCCTTGATCACCATCCGTACCCACTGATGTCATTAGTCACTCTTCAAGATTTAACTCTCTCAAAAACGTTTCCAAATAGTTCATTCATTCAAAAATATGGCATGCTTCTGATGTGACGGGTACTTAAGGTCCGCAAGAACCTTTCCACCAGCGAACTGTCTAATAAATCCTGTTTAATGGCTGGTTCATAGCTACACAGACAATTCATCTTGACTCATACCTGGATCATGGTTGAGAGATTCACACTGCTGCAGAACTGGCCACTAGGCCCAGGAGGGGACTTATCAAGTTGTCAATGGGGTCTTAAGGTTCCTAGAAGTTGTCTTTTGATATGTTTGCTCACATATCATTGGCCAGCACCCAGCCACATGATCACAGCTAATGCATGGGGACAGCCACATGTCCAGGTACAATTCTAATAATATGAGCCATAGCTACCAGGGTTATTCACCATCTTTGCCACAAGAGGAAAGAGGGAGAGAACAGCATGAGGGCAGCCCTGTCCCCCCCAGGGGACATAGTGAAAGATGCATGTTTCCTATGGAGCATCTGAGGTGGGGGCGCACAAGCAGTGAGATGCTCTTCTGAGAACAGGAACTGAAGGAGAGGTGGATGAAGAAGGGTCTGCTCTGGAACTCCCACGTCAGGGAATCCCCTCAGGCCCTCCTAAGAACCCACTTGCCCCATGAGAGACAGGGCCATGTGCCACCGAGACTGCCTGGGGTCCTGTCCTGTTTGATCTTGGGCCTCTCTCCCTAGAACCCTCATTTATAACTGGGGGTAACAATAGCCCTAATCAGGGGGTTATTGTGAGGACTAAGTGAGTCATTGATTGCAATGCCCTTAGACCCAGACCCACCTAGGGGTCAGTGTGCTGTTACTATGAGGATACCTCGGTGTTGACAGCAGTGATTGTCGGTCAGTCAACAGCAGAAGGACCATCGTGGTCGGCTACATAAGTGCCTTTGCATCACCTTCTTCTATCCAATACACTGGAGAGGTGACACACCCAGGAGAGGGAGGAACTGAAGAGACTGACAGATTTGTTCCTGTGGCTCAGAGGGTGAGTGGAAGAGCCAGTCTCCAAACTCATTTTTATTTAATAAACATTTCAGTCTGTTTTCATCTATCTTCCTTGTCAAATCCTTCAGGAAGGTAAGAGGTAGGGAAATGGGAAAATGGACCAAGAGATTGTGACAGGACAAACCTAAAGCCTGGCACTTGGGTACACAGTCTCTTTAATCCTTGAAGCAACTCTGAGGTCGCCAACCATCCCCACTTCGGAGGAAGAGAACTGGCTCAGCGCTCAGGGGACTGAAGCAACTTTGCACAGAGAACACAGCTAAGGATTTGCTCTTCAAAACCAGATCCTCCACTCTTTGCCTCTCATGCTCTCTTTCCATTTACAATACCATCCTTTTGGAGGTAGATTTGGAACATGCATATATCTTACAGAAATAAATACGTGGCAGGAGAGTATGGCCATGTCTGTACAGGTGTGAGTTGCCTGTAAAGTCTTCAGGCACATCTGTGAACATCAATGAGGGCAGCACTGCTGAGTCACAAGTTCTAAATTAAGTCCTGCAATGCTGCCTTTCAAAATCCCATGTCCTCCATGGTCTGATTTGTAGCGTCGCTCTTTGCAGCCTCATGCAGACACATATGCACACACGTATACACAAGCTCGCTCTTAGGGCTTCCTCTTCCCCAGGGACTCATCCGTCAGTCTCTTTTGAAAAATGAGTAATATTGATATCAGACAAAGTCCAAGTTAACTTTTCAATACTCCCCATGAAAATGTGTGTTAAAATGTTGAGACCACCACCTGCTGCGACGCTCAATATACATTCTCTGTATTTTCATGCATTTGGTGGGGCGAAAGGTTTTCAGATATGAAAGTCTCTTCTCCAGCCCAACATCTGATTTCATGGTATAAAACAGAATGCTACTTGTCTTGTAGCTTTTTAAGAATGCAGATGAACAGAATGAATGGTGAAAACATGAAATGAATTTTTAAATAAGAATGAAATATATTTTGGGTTTAATTTAGAGAAAGCTTAGAGGCTGTTCAATTATTCTCCAATTCACTCATCCTTTTAGATATATCTAGAACCTACTGTGTGCCAGGCACTGTATTAAGCCCTGAAGGGAACAAGATGCATAAAAGGGTTAAAATGAATAAACTCATAGTCTGGTGGAGGAGGCAGATGTGTGCATAAGTCATATCTATGATAGAAGTACGTAAAAGTTCACTGGGGGCACAGCAGAGGGAATAACTACATTGTTCAGAAGAACTTGGGAAGGCCTCCCAGGGGAGGCATCATTTTTCTCCAGGAAGAGTTGATAGAAGAGGTCATTCAGGCTGATAAAACTCAGAGCACATGGCGGCCTGGAAGTCTATGTGTGGGTATGGAGTTGAGTAGCATGTTTTTTCAGCTTATTATAGATTCCTGTCCTTTTTTCCTGGTTCCTTGTGGATCCTCCCACCCCCTCAAAGTCGTCCCAGAGGGACTGTCCATGGTGCTCAAAGGGGTGGGCTTATGGTTCAAGTGGGCTAAATTAGAACATTCCATTCCTCTGGCTACAGAAATTCATTCCCAGATAGTAGTGTGACTCAAGCTGAACCAATCAGAGGGTTCTCTGGGATAGTCATATGACTCGAGCAAAACCAATTAGAACCTTCTCTGAAATTGCTGTATGATCTTGGTGAAAGAGAAGACCCACTTCCACTGAGGTGGTCCAGCTGGGCACATGGCAGTGTTAGGTTGCGGGCCCACTGGAGCAAGCCTGTTCGCCAAGTGAAGTTAGCGGAGACCTACAAAGCAAGGGCTCTCTCTCTGAGCCTCAATGATATCAGATATGCTGAACTTCCAAATTTTGACATGGAATTTCCTTTTTTCTTAAACTGGTTTGATCTGGGCTTCTATGAATCTGAATTCATCAGAACATCCACAACATGTTGCCATAGCCTAGTAGCTTAACAGGACTAGTGGGCAAAGTGAAAATTAAGGGTCAAATCCTGAATGAGAGGAATAAGGCATTCACACTTTATCCTATAGGCAATGTGGAGTCAGCAAAGTTTCTAAGAAGCAAAGTGACGGGGTTCAGTTTTATTTTGGGAGGATGTCTGCAGCAGGGGATGAGTCAGGATATCTTTCATTCATTAGTTCATGGAAATATTGTGAGCATTTCCACTTACTGAGTGGAAGCAGAGAGAAGGATGCATATTCTGAAACTGATAATTTCATCTGAATATGCCAGGAGGCAGATTTCCTCTTTGGTAACTAGGCTTATATAATTAGTGATGAATATTGAGTTTTTCTATGTTAAGTAATGGAGTAAACATTTCAAAGGAACATCTCGGATACAGCAGAAGCCCCATAGGTAACAGGACAAGTGTCGCAATTAGCAAACCCATCAGTTAATAAAGAAAACAAAGGAAGAGTCACAATAGGGAGGCTGACCAAAGGCCTTTCTGCTCATCTCCTTCTTTGCTGGTTGGAGCAGCTCTGCTCCGGATTTCTTCTCCATAGCCCTGAACTAGAGGTCATCCTGTCTTGGTCTGAAAGCCTCTATCTTTGACAAACCTTATACTTTCTTTAAAAGGCAAAGGCAGGCATAGTAACTGAGCCCCCGCCACGAGCTGGCACCAGGACTGGAGTTTGTCTTTAATGTGCAAGCTGCCTGGGACCCACAGGAGAGACGTCACCAAGGCCTTGGGCTCTGAGCTGCACACCAGCAGCTGGCCCTGCTTCCGGCACTGGCTAACCCTAGGGTGTTGACAAGTCATGCTGTCTCTGAATGTCCATTTCCTCTATCTGCAAAATAAGCAGGATCATAACACATAGCCCAAGCTCAAGAACTGCTGCATGAAGTATATGAAATAATACAAGGCTCTCTCAGGTTAAAACTCAAACTATCAAAACATTTGTTTGAAAGATGTATTTATATAGAAAGGGTACAGTCTTAGTACAGGGCATTCCACGGTCATCTGTCAAACATTGTAGAGAGGCAGGTGCTGTATCCGCACAGGGCTTCCCTTTTGGGGAGAACATGGCCCCAAGCTTATGGAGACAGAAACCAGGTGGCAAAAGTGCATTAACCCGAGGCCATAGGGATGGTCGCTGTGAGAGTGGAGGTCTGTATGAGGTGCTTCGTCTGCAGAGAGCACGAGGCAGAGAGCTCCAGCGTGTGTTTCCCTGGACTCATCGTAGCCATCACAGAGGGGACAATACTTGAGGTGGGAGTAGCATCGTAGCAACAATATTCTGGGGAAGTCTACCAGGCAGTGTGCTGGCTGGATTGATGGAAGCCCAGAGTAGAGCCGGGGAGACCAGGAGGGCATGCTGGCCGTGCCCCTGGTGGTGGTCAGGTCCATTTCCTTTCTCATTAGCACAGGACACATTTCCTGGCACCCTTGTCTTCTGGTCTCCAGATGGGTGGAAGACTGGAGAGTGGGACTGGGGAGAAGTCAGGGTATTTCTCTGGACACCTTTCTCTGTGTCATTGCTCCGGCCTGCAGCACACAGTCCCTGCCTCTGTGGTTCTGCCAGCCCCAGGTCTCACTGAGCAGGTCCTCTGAGGGTCCAGGGCTCCATGACCGCACCCTCCCCACTCCCCTGCCCCCTGAATCCCTTCAGCTCTGGCCCATGCAGCAGCTTCCTGCTGCCACTAATCACGCGCTGCGTCCTCATCCCGTTTGTTCCTTAATATAGAAGAAATACATCTGTGTCATCGATTCCCTGTAGTAAGTTCCCTCTGTTTAAAATATCCAGGGTGGTTTCTACTTTCCGCCTGCATCCTGACCTATATACAAAAGCCAATAAACTGGTCCCAGTGAGAGATGGTAACGGATGGAGGCAGAGAGGTGAGGCAGGAGGATTCTGAACCTCAGTGGTGTGAGTATAGGAGAGGGGAGAGTTGGGAGATGTTTTGCAAGTTGACAGTACCTACCAATCTGTAAACGGATCATGAGTGTGTAATGGCTTAAATTTATTCACTTGTTTCCTGGGGCATAGTTGACTGTCTGTGATTTGTGTGATTCTAACCTGAAGTCAAGGAACACATGTAAAATTATTACCTTCACATTATGGAGGTTCCTCAAAAAACTCAAGATAGAAATACCATATGACCCAGGAATTCCACTCCTAGGAATTTACCCTAAGAATGCAGCAGCACAGTTTGAAAAAGACAGATGCACCCCTATGTTTATCGCAGCACTATTTACAATAGCCAAGAAATGGAAGCAACCTAAGTGTCCATCAGTAGATGAATGGATTAAGAAGATGTGGTACATATACACAATGGAATATTATTCAGCCATAAGAAGAAAACAAATCCTACCATTTGCAACAACATGGATGGAGCTAGAGGGTATTATGCTCAGTGAGATAAGCCAAGCCGAAAAAGACAAGTACCAAATGATCTCACTCATATGTGGAGTATAAGAACAAAGAAATAAACCTGAAGGAAGAAAACAGCAGCTGACTCACAGAACCCAAGAATGGACTAACAGTTACCAAGGGGAAAGGGACTGGGGAGGATAGGTGGGAAGGGAGGGACAAGGGGGAAAAAGGGGCATTACGATTAGCAGACATAATGTTGGGGGGCATGGGGAGGGCTGTACCATGCAGAGAAGACAAGTAGTGATTCTATAGCATCTCACTACGCTGATGGACAGTGACTGTAATGGGGTTGGTGGGGGGGACCTGATGAAGGGGGTAGCTTAATAACCATAACATTGCACATGTAATTGTAGATTAATGATACCAAAATAAATTATAAAAAAAAAATTTCTACCTTCAGCACCAAGGAGAGTTCTCCCCACAATACATAATTCTTACTGCGTTTTCCAAAAAACAAACGACATTTCCAAGTATCAGAAAGTAGCCAGCCCCGCACAGCAGGGCACACCCCCACACCGAGGGCCGCCTGTTCTCACGCCTCCCAGGTGGGCCCACAGCGACACTGCCCCGACTTTAGGCTCCTCTCGAGGCATGTGGAGCTCTCTGTTTTATTGTAACTGGTGGGCATATCTGGTTTCGTCCCCAAATGGCGTGAAGAACTTTGAAGATTGGCATAGTTCTGAACCAATTCTGTTGCCCCAGAAAGTAACACTGTATCTGGCACCACCCAGTTGAATTTGTCAAATAGACAAATGCCTTTTGAATCTCTCCTCCCACTCAGTTCTACTCAGTGTCTCCACCACTGAACTCTGGCTGGTTTGGCCACAAGAGGTATCAGGGCAGGTGATCCGAGCATCCTCCCTGGTGGAAGTGCTCCTCCGATCTTGCCTTCTCTTTGTCTGCAGGGACGGGAGGCTGCTGCCCTTCCTCCTGCCTGTGGTCCATTTCTTACAGCAGCCAGAATGATCCTGTGAAAAGCAGCCAGCATGCACTTCTGCTGAAAGCATAGATCAAGTCATGTCACTCCTCTGCTGAAAATCTGACAATAGCTTTCCATTCTCTCGGGGTAAAAGGCGAATCTGATCAATTCCTATCACCCTCTGTCTCACTTCTCTCCCCTGGCCTCACCTCCACCACTCTCCGATTGACCACAGTGCTCCGGTCATGCTTGTCTCCTCGTTGTTCTTGAGACATGCCAAACACATTCCCATCTTGGAGCATCCATACCTCTGCCTGGAAAGGTTGCCCTGAGATTGCCACATCTCAGCCCCACTTCCTCCAGCTCTCTGCTCACAGGTCCCCGTAACAGAGAGGTCTTTCTCTGACTGTTCTCCATAAAGCAGCAAGAAGCCAGACCTCATGGACCTGCATGTGTTGCCATAGAATTGGACAGCACTCATCATCCCCTAAAAAATTCTATACATATTTGTTTGTTGTCTGCCCTCCTCCACTAGAACTTACACACCAAGAAGGCAGAAACTTGATCAGCTGTTCACTGCTGTATCCTTCGCCTGACATGATGTAGGTACCAGGTAAGTCATTATTGAGTGGACGGACGCAGACATGCATGGGCAGGTAGATGGATGGGTGGATGGATGGATAATTGATGGATGGGTGGATGGGTAATGGATGAATGGACAAATGAATGAATGAACTGATGAATAAATGAACACCTGTGAAGACTGCACAGTCTGTCAGGTCCAGCACAAGGGAGACAGTGTGGAGTGCTACGTCAGTATCACCAACCTATAAATGTAGAAAATCTACACCATCTTTCTCTCTTCTTTCCTTATCTCAACCCCATTTGACTTTAAGGAATTATTGCAACAATCCTTGTGTCAACTATCACAAAGCAAAGCCCACATTTAATAACTTGCACTCAAGGTCCTGACCAAGAAGACTTGAAGTAACCCTTTACTTGTGTCCGTTCCTCCTTCTGGAAAACTGTTCTTCACCACCTGTACCTGTTAAAATGCTATTCAGACTTCAAACCTCAGTTCCTCCATAAACCCAGATAAGGCATAGAGTGTATGTGATTTCTTAATTCTCAGAACGTTCCGAGTATTTTGTCCTCACCTACATGTCCCTTTGACTCACATCCTTCCTAGCCTAGAGTTTCCTCACTTGTAAAAAGGGGGAAGGGGAAGGCCACACTGAATTGCAATAAGATACATATATCTGCAAATGTGTGTGGAGGTAAGTATAGGCCAGCACATGGTGGTTAGAGCCCAATATGGTAACGATTTACTAATAAGATGCTCTTACCACAGGGTTAAGCTTTCTTAAAGGTAGTTCTGTTGTCTTAATGTCTCTGCCCTCAGTGCCTAAGCTTTGAACCTTCTCCATTATTGTCTATTGAGTGGATGAATGAATGAAGGGTTCTACTTGGGAAAGGGATTTAGAGCTGTAGGGAACAGCACAGAATAAAGCTTCAGAAATCCATGCTGAGGTTTTCAAAAACGCTGACCCGATATCCTAACAGTGCATTCATCGTCTTATTTTGGAACACCTTCTGTAAAACAACCTCTAATTTATTGGCTCCTTTCAGATATTTGTTTTCTGCTTTTATATTCTGCTCCCAGATTTCATTCTAGTCTCTTTGACATTAAGTTTAGACCTAGGTCCTTATTTCTAAAATTTATTACCTAAGATAAACACTCTCCTCAGCGGCAGGAGCAATTTCTACCCTGAAGTTGGAACCATCCCTTTAAGGAATAAATTGGATTCTCTTGTATCTCACTTTACTGTCATTACAAAGCCATGAATTCTCAAAATGCTGGCCCGTAACAGAAGGGAAACCAAGCTCTGTGCCTAGAAATGACGAAGTTACTCTGAAATGGAGCTGGAATTTCCATCCTAAATGACTCTTCTGCATGTCTTTGGTGTTTTTTGCATCTGAAAATTTCTTTCTAGGGGATATGACTGCACTGCCACAGGGGCAGGAGGAGGGGCTGCTTCAGTATCTCCTCTTTGATCGAATGAGAATTGGCAGCGGTGGCAGGGAAGGGTTGGCAGGATATTAGGATACTAAAAGGGGTCATATCAGTTATTTCCTGTGTTTATTAATTGTTATGGGTCTCACCAAAGGTTTAGTAAGTGCTAAGCAGGAGTTGTGCTATGATTCTATATGGATCACTTCATTCTATTCTCACATAAACCCATTTTAAAGATGACAAAATTAAGGCATGATGAGATGAACTCTTCTGAGCTCTCACAGCTGCTAAGTGGTGGTATTAGGATTCTAACCCAGGCAGTCCAATCCAAAACTCATGTTTAATAGATTTAAGGCAAGATAGAGCAAGTCCAAGTGAAAGTTCCAAAACTTAGGGTGATGATAAAGTGACATCTATAGATTTGAATTTTTATCAAATGTATTTGCTTTTCTAAAAGCAAATTTATCCCCAACTCCATCAACTATGTAGTTTTGAACAAAGAACGAGCAAAAGAGATACAAGGGAAATGTAAGATAATTTTAATCAGTATTAAAAATGGACTAATTTCTATAGAAAAAATGCTAAACTATATATCTGAATATACATATTATTAATGTATACATAAATAAAATATTAGTATTATGAAAAATAAAAACTCACAAAGTTCATGTTTGATAAACACCTTACCTTTAGGAAAAAGTATATGCTTTGATTTTCTTCATTAAAAGGAGGATGTGTTCATTACAGAAAATTTCAAAATAGAAAAAAGAAGGAAAGTGAATTTACATGGAATCTGCCTTCAACCCCAGCACACGGAGCAACTTGAGTATTTTTTGTTTAATAAGCAGACATTTCTTTACATAGTCATGCAATTTTATAAGCTATAATTTTCTCTCAAGATCATAAAAATAACCCCTTTGACTAATGCAGGGTTTTCACAGTAAGCATTAGATATGTGGGTGTATCAGAGCCTCAAGTCTCTTAAAAGGGGGTGTAAGGTATACTAAGCCGATTTCTTTCCTTTAGATTATTTCAAAACTGCCAGTTATCATAAGCAATCCTGTAATAAATATTCTCACACTCAGGGCTTTTTATGAAGGCCAGACTATAGAGTCTTCCCAAACATTCTAAGAAGTGAAATCAGTGAGTCAAAGTACATGACTACAAAGTCCTTGATTCTTATTCTCAAATATCTTTCCAAAAGGGTCGTGATCATTTCTACTGCCACCGGTAAACGTTCGGACTGCCCAGAGGACATTTTTCTAGTTTATTTTGTCTTAGGGAATACCCACATTCCCCCAAAAGCAAACCCCATCTAGAAGCCGTGATCACCTCACAGTCTGGCTCATCCTTAGGCCAAATTGTATCCTGGCTCTGTGTGTCCCACAGCCCTTTGAACATGCTCTGACCCAGTGCTTCCCACGCCGCCTGCGGTGGTGGTCACACGTCTGTCTCCTTAGGCCAGCTGGGAGTCCAGAGGCAGGCACACAGCAGATGCTCTACGCATGCTGATGAATCACCTGGGTTTTGATAAAAGGGGCCATGCATGCATTCATGCATCAGCATTGCTGGTGTCCTGTCTGGCACACAGTAAAGGCCAATGAATGAAGGTGAACCTGAGATTTCGTTTATTTCAGAGCCAGGTGGGAAGAACTCACTCCTGGGGGAAATCCTTACAGTTCCTGGGTCTCAATCATGCATTTAAGGCATAAACATTTATGAACACCAACTGTGTCTAGTAGGTGACTAGGAAACAGATAATTCTGACAGCATCTTCTAAAAGAGTTTTGGGGTCTCCTGTCCACAGGCAACTGGAGGGAAGTTCTCACTGAAATGTCAACAAAGCTCACAAGGCTGCCCCAGGGAGGGAGCCCCTGCCCAGTGAAGCCAGGGGGTCTTCACACAGGAGCAGCCAGGGGGCTGGAACATGGGTCCAGCTGAGTTACACTGGTCCCCCAAAAGATATGTCCAAGTCTTAACCTCAGTATCTGTGACTGTGACCTTATTTGGAAATAGGGTCTTTGTAGACGTGATTAAATTAGGTATCTTGAGATGAGGTCATCCTGGGTTTAAGGTGGGCCCCAAACCCAACGACTGGCATCCCTGAGAGAATGGAGACAGAGATCTGAGGATGGAGAAGCTGGGATGAGAAGGTCGTGGGAGGATGGAGGCAGAGGCTGCAGTCACACCAGCACGGACCCCCAGCAGCCTCTGGAGGGAGCCCCCAGAACTGGAGGGAGGATCCTCCCCGGGAGCCTTTGGGGAGAAGTGGCCCTGCTGACACCTTGATTTCAGACTTCTGATCTCCATAACTGTGAGAGAATAAGCTTCCGCTGTCTGAGTCCCACATCCGTGGTGGTGTGTTGCAGCGACCACGGAAAACTCGTGCAATGACGCAGAAACCTTGGAGCACCGACTCCTTTCCTCGCCTCTGCTGAGACGGCCGTTCTGAGAGGTCCAGCTCCAGGGCATGCAGCGGGGCGTCTTCCCTTGGGGCTGGGTCTCTGCGTGTGGAAAGCTGAGCGCTCCCGCCCGTTTCTCCCTTCCTTGCAGTCAGAGAGAAAGCAGTCCTGAGGGGAGGCCTTGCCAACCACCCCAGCCTTCTCACCTTCTCTCACACCACAGCCCTGTCCAGGGGTGTGTCTGCACACAGCTCGCCACAGATCTGACCACCCCTGCTGCCTGCCCCTCTGTCTGGTCTCCTCCTGGGCACCACAGTGAGAAGCAGAGACCCAGCATCCGGTTTGAAGGTGCCGTGTCCTAACTAGTTCAGCGGGACGATGCCCCATGACATCTGGCTCTGTTCCTCCAAATGCCTTTTTTGCGGTTGGGGGCAAAGCCCAGCTGCAACGCAGGGTCCTCCGAGTTCTCGTAGGGCTGTGTCCTCGGGGGCGCTGTGAATTTGCACAGTTGTGGTCCGGGGCAGGCGTCCAGAATGATACCCCCAATGCAGTGGTTCTCAATCATGGGAGGTGCTGCCCTCCAGGGTGCATGTGATGAGGTCTGGAGACAGTTTTGATTGTCACTTGGTGTGAAGGAGAGGGGGTGCTCCAGGTGTGGAGGTGGAGGTCAGGGATGCGAACGTCCTACAGGCCCAGGACGCCCCACCGCAGAGAGCAGCTGGTCCAAAACATCAGCGGTGTTGAGGCTGAGATACCCTGCCCTGCAGCCTTCAGAATCCCATGGTGAGTTCTGACAGGTGGGAAAGTTAACCAGATAGATGGGGTAAGTGAAGCATTTCTGAAAGAACCTGTCATGCAAAAGAAGAGGAGAGGTGGGACAGAGTGTGAACTTGGGAGAAAAGCAAGGAGCCTGGGCGAGCAGACTACGCATGTGTGACAGGTGCAACCAGACGTAGGAAGGGGCTGCAAGAGGCCGTGCTGGAGAGAGGGCAGCGGTCGGGCTTCTGTGGAAGACCCTCAAACATAATTACAACAAGGTAATAATAATAATGATGTGACCTTTGCTGCAGAAGGTCGCATCTATTGAACACTTACTAGGGACTCAGTTTAAACATGTAACACACATAATTTCAGTTTGTTTTTTCAACATCCCTGTGAAGAAGAGTATGACTTTTCGGTGGCTGCTGAAACAAATTATCACAAACTTAATGGCTCAGAGCAACAAAATGTGTTATCCTACAGCTCTGGATATCTGAAGTCCAAAGGAAAGTCAAGGTTTCGTCAGGGTTGTGTTCCTTCTGAAAGCTCTTGGGGAGAATCTGTTTCCTTCCTTTTCTAGCTTCTAGAGGCATTTCCTGGCTGGTGGCCCCTTCTTTCACCATCAAGGCCAGAGACCCGTGGGCTGATGGATGGCTCCTTCTCACATTACATCCCTCCGACCTCTTCTTGTGCCCACTCTTCCACTTCTAAAGAGCCCTGTGATGACATGGGCCCCCTGGATAATCCAGGACAATCTCTCATCGTGAGGACAGCAGATGAGCAACCTTAATCCACCTGCACCCTTCATTCCCCTTTGCTATTCACATGACATATTCACCGGGTCCAGCAATTAGGATGTGGACATCTGGGAAAGGGGGCGCTTTTCTGTCCACCACAGGTAGTTTGTGTCTACAGAAGACAAACCAGAGCTTCAGAGTAATTAGATGATTCGTTTGCACTCCCAGCACAGAGCCAGGCTCCATAGGGGCTGGGCTTTCAGCCACTGTGCGTTGTGACTTACGCTCCCTGGGACAGCAAGCCGCATTTGGTGACACTTTCTATGGTGTCCAACACTCTGCCTGCATCGTCACACTCAGTCCCCTCAACTCTGGAAGGAGACCACTCCTCTTGTGAAGAGAGAGGCAAGCTTGGGTGGAGAGGTCATGGACTCCCCTGAGGTCTCTGGGACACGGAGTGAGAACTCTCTGCACTGCCCCTTACAGTGGCCGCTGGGGGCCGGGACCCTGCTTACCCATGGGGGTACCCTTGGCCCTGTGCCCTACTGTGAGCTATGGAATCTGCGTTTCTCCTTTAAACAATCTCATTCTCTGTGTCCCATCACTCTGGGGGCTTAGGTTCAAGGTCTGGTTTGTTTATAAATTCCACTGGCTCAGATGGGACCCAAACTAGAGGGTAGGCTACTGCCCGAGACCCAGCTAAAGCCCGTAAAGACCCAGGTAGGAAAATCTGGGTGCTTCTCCCCTTCCGTGTACAGCACCAGTACATGGGTGACAAGCCTTTGCAAAGAGGACGTGGGATTAGCAGCCCAGCCATATTTCACCACTTGCTGTAATGCTTAGTCCTACAGCTTAGATGTGTGGCCCAGAACCATCACCCCAGCCTTATTCTGCAAGCAATTTCCTGGGAAAGGCACCTAGGCAATTTTGCCAAATGAACAAGACTTAAGATAGTTTATCCTTCCAAAATTCAGAAAGCACAAGGGTAAGGGAGTGAGTCTATTTATAAAAAAAATTAAAAACCATAAACACACAGGCATTCCAAACTAAGGACATGAATGCTACCCCTACCAGTTCATGCAATCCGGACGGCACACTGGTGCTGTCCCAACAAGATAATAAGCAACTCGTCCGGGAATGCCAAGGGCTTCAAAGAGGGAGGAGGTTGAATACTGCCACTTCGATATACGTGTATTTGCATGTGTGAGCAAATGCAAGAGAATGCACTTTCCCCTAAGAGTCAGTCATATGATTTTTCCCTCATGAAAGTTTAGGTAATGGACGATTCTACATGTAAATATGACAGGAGAACTGGACTCCCATGAAGTATGAGTATAGAGATAGTAAGAGCCCAGAGACCTGGGGCGAACACTAGTGTTTGCCCCTGGGCAAGTTACTCTCTCCATGAGCCCAGTGGTCTCACCTGTAAAATAGAGATGATAATAGGACCCCCTCCCCCTCAGCTGGCCATTGCTAGGAGTAGGTGAGGTCACACCTACAAAGCACTTAAAAGAGAGCCTAACACATGCAAAGCGCTAAGCAGCTGATGATTGTCATCACGAGTACAGCATCCCATAAATAAGCTGATGTTTGTTTTGTAGCTTCTGATTACATGTTCCAAATACAGGGACTACCCATTACATTTAAATTCTCACTGCACAGAAATACAACAAAGCCCAGCTCCAGGCCCTATGCTGGTGAGCGCTCCCCGGCTCACTTAGTCCCACCCAAAGACACAGACGGTTAAAAATCTCATGCGTGCACATGAGCAACCCAGTGCCTCACTTTCTTTTTATGTGTTAACATCTTAAAATTAAATTGTCCGTGGGAACGTGAATGGTGAATTTAAAGAGGAAGTTTGAAGCATGTGCTTTAAGTCAGTGAAAATGCTCAAAATAATCATTTATTTTTCACTTACACTCTTCTGAATCTTTTAAACTTGATTAACATGTATGCATATTATTTATCAAATAATAAGATCTGGACTTAAACCCTGTATTGCATAGAAAAAAGAAGATTTACTTCTTTATTTTCTCAGTGTATTCAGTGCAGTGATAAAAATTGATGAACTTGGTAAAAATTAGCATTTGTACACTTATCTTTTAGACAATTTGTAGGGAAACAGGAGTCGACTTTGAACACTTGCTCTGCTTGTAAATGATGCTAATTTAACTAAGGAAAGGTGCTCACCAGTGTTTGTGGATTAAACTATTATTGTTCTTAAAGATAAAAAGGGAAAAAAAGATATCTGACAAAGGATATCAAAAAAAAAGTTTCAAATGCATTTCCTAGGTGGCTTTAATGATAAAAAGGGCTTCTGCCAAATTTGACTTTATGAAGCAGGTGTTTTCTCAAGGCCGGACACTTTCAATCAAGGTACACGTGATGCAAATTCAGGGCCAGAAGCAACATGAAGTGCCATCCAGGCTGTCACACTTCCCCTTCAGATTCTCCCAAGGGAGGGACAACACTGCCCGGGGGGTTCAGGCATTTTCAGGCCCCAGTTTGATAGAATCAACCCACCAATAAAAATTTCCTCCAAGAACAGCTTGAAAAAGTTGCCCCTTACTCACTTTGATTAGCGTTCAGGTCACTGCTCTGTTCAAAAACAGTGAACAAATGGTTGCTGTTCGTTGGCTCCAAAAAAGCAAGAAAGAGGAGAGGATTGCTGGTCCCTGGAGCATCACCTGAGTCGTGAGCTGCCTTCAAATCAGCTTATTTTCCCCAGACTGATGTTAAGACAACAGTGTCTGCCACTAATGGAGGACCTCCATTACTGTTCCTTTATTGTTTGATGAAAGGTAGTTTAAAGCATTAGTTTATGTATCAAAAGAATCCTGCCTACATAATGGAGAGGAATGCAAAACTCGGGGAGATTTTTACCCATCAAACCTGAGATTTTAGAGGCATTTCACACCCACGGCAGGCTACTTTGGGCCCACATATATTAAGGGGTATTTGGGCAGAAAAGTTCTAGGAAGGTGTGTAAGACATGGTTACTCATTAATTGAATGTGGACTGGTATTTTCAAGTAATTTCAAGCCTTTGCTTCCTTTTTTCATGATGTCTTCACCGAGTCCATAGTTATGGAGCACTTGTTCTGTGCCTGGCAGCGGGTCAGGTGTGGAACACATGAAGATGAGGTGGAAGAGAGGCCTACCCTCAGGGAATGAGCCGACAGGCAGGTTTATCCCCTGGCTGTGTAGATACAATAATAAATGACTCAGTCACCACCAGTTGGGATGACATGCCAGGAGGGAAGTAGACAGTGCTCTGGGGGAGAACAGGGTGGGAACGGAGTGGGAACCTCGCCTACATGAACGGTGGTCAGGGAGCCCTGCAAAGAAATGGTTTCATCCCTATCTGGCTCTGGCTATGGGTTATTTGGACAGAACATTAGTTTGGCCAAGACATAACCTTAGCTTTCCTTTGTGCCTAGGAAGGCAGCAACATGTGTTGGAGAGAGCCTTTGACTGCTTCCTGGGCGTGTGACCACGGGCTGGGGGCTTAACCACGAGAAGCCTGCATTGCTTCATGCACACCTGGAATACAGCCTTGCCTGGGGGCAGCTGTGAGGAGTTGCTGAGACCCATATGTGGTTATTTTTATGTTTACATGTGTAGGCATGCTCACGCATATTGAGGCAGGCTAGAATAGGGAGCAAAGGACTCAGGGTTCAAATCAGAAGGTATGGGATAACAGGATGCTTACAAAGTATAGAGTAACAGGATGCTCTGGGTTCAAAACAACAGGATGATTGTAGACCTGAACACACAACATGAAGTCTTATGGTCTTCCTACCAAGTCAATATCCTCTTAAGACGAAACATTTTCTCTTTCACTCGCTAGATATGTGCACACAGCCCAGGCAAATTACCCACCCTGCATTCATGAATATTCACCCCATTATTAATCAGACCCTTTTTAAACCCCAGAGCACCACACCTCTGAGCTGCTCACCTCTCAATGGCGCCTGCACTCTCTCCTTGAGTTGTACTTTTGCTTTAATAAGCTTCTGCTTGACTTGCTCATGAACTCTTTCTCCACCAGAGTCAAGAACCCTCTCCAGGGGTTGAGGTGTCACCTAGCCAGCTGGGAGACCTTCCCGATTGGATTGCCTACCAATATGAGCACCTATTGGCGTGGGATCTGGGGTTGGAGGTTGTGGTTTGAAACCTGGTTCCACAACCTACCAGTTCTGTGCCAGGGGGAAAGTCACCCGATCTCTCTGCAAAATGGGCATTGTCATAGTACCTAGCCCATTTTATTGATGTGAGGATTAAATGGGATGATGTGTGTTTGTGTAGTTTAAAGGTGTGCCAACACCAGAGTTTAATAAACTTGATTCATTGTCCCTGTTACTCAATTGATTTTGTATGACCTGGCCCTTCTGCATACCTAGTCCAGCGACCCTATTCTGGCTGAAGAATACTCTTGGAAGATGCTTTCAAAGGCCTACAGGAAGGTCATTCTCCATTACTAACTGGACATGTCACTCCCAAGCTTCAACCCCTCAAAGGCTGACATCCGCAAGGGTGTCAGGATGTGCTCCTGGCAGCCCGACCAGCGCAGCTCCGCCTGCCCCGGCCTCTCTGGCCTGGGCTCTTTGGCTCAGTGCCAGTTTTCCTCTTCCCTGCGCCAACTCCTACTCATCTTACAAGTCAGAGTCACACATCCCAGAGGAAGCCTTCCCAGCCTCCTCCACGACCCCCCACCACATCTGGGCTAGGTGCCCACCTCGGAGCTCCTGCAGCTACTGGGTGGCAGCCTGGCATGTCCTCAGCCTGGACTGCAGTAATTTGGCACTAAAATCATTGTCTCTTCCACCCAGGAAACCGCACAGGTGTGGGCATGGTGCGCATCCATCATTTTCTTCCCAGGGGCTAGCACACTTTTGGTCCAGTGGGTTTTGAAAGAATGAAGGGCAAATTCAAGTGCTCTAAAACGTAAATCTTCTAATCACTTAACCAGTGATTGATTTTGAACCCACAAGGATATTTCCCTGCTTGGGCACTTTCAAACTCACTGGGTCATACTCTGAAATCCCTTTCATTTTTAGATTTATAACACCATCCTCAAAGGATGATTTGTCAGCACTGAGTATATAAGAAAGATTAAACACCTGGTTTCAAAGTCAATTTCCTCAGTAAAAGGGAATGAAGCTTTCAACAGATGCCAGGCACAGTTAAATCCTTTATGAGTTAAATCTGTCTTTTTCATGGGATTTGTGTGACAACCAGCAAAGTAGGTTTCATCAAGCCCATTTTACAGAGTAAGAAACTGAGGATTTAAAAATTAAGTCATTGGAGTTAAGTAACATGCCCAAGTCCACCTAGATGGAAGATAAAAATTACTGGCAATCCAACCCAGGCTTTCATTTGGGGCATGACTCTATCATTTTCAAGTGTGGCTACCTTGAGAGAAGCAACATTCATCTCTCTGTACAAAATATGGCCTCAAAAGTGTCTAGCACATATTCGGGGGGGGGATTTATAAATTCAGCTGTTGAACTGATGCAAAACATTGCACAGAATCATCATATATCCCTATGCACAGTATGTGCAGACACATGTGATTTCAAGTCTGTACACACAGACACATTAAAAAGGGATCAACTGAACCATATGGGAGGGAAAAAAGGCTGGCTTAAATCTCTGCCAAGTCTGTAACTTTAGAAATCGTAAGGTAATTCCATTACTTAGTATAAGTAATTAAAAAAAAATATTTCCCTAAATTGCTGGATAGCTCCTTTTCGCCAGGGTAGATCTAGAATCTGAGGACAGATGACCCCACATTGAGTGGTTTAAAAACGTTTGCTAAAATATAATGAAATTATTTCAACTGCCATGCTCTTACGTGACAGTTCCATTTTCTGCCTGGTCTATTCCTGGCTCTGCTCTTGGACGTTGGCATCTATCCCACCAATGTCCACATGACACAGTGTCTGGGGGAATTTAGGCAAACAGATCATCTATTGCATACTAGGGCAGGGATGGCTGTGATAATTTGTGAATGGCCCTTGTCTAACAGACTGGGGAAGAGCTCGCTCCTTTCAGCACCTTCAAAGAGGCCCTCCCGGAGCACAGAGGCTACGCTGGCATGGGGTGGCCTTCCTTAACAAAGGTAATCCCGTGCTTACAAACACAGATTCGGAGCCAGAATGCCTGGTGCAAAGGCTAGAGAATCAGAGAATTAGTGAACAGTGGGCCCTGAGTAAATGCTCTCTGCATCTTACTGACCAATCCCTTTGCTACCATACTACTAGGCAGCTGCACCGTCACTACGATACTGTTATATGACTACTACTATGCTACCCTGCTTCCTCTTCTTCCCCCCAGTCCATCTTCTTCCTCTTATTTTTCATTTTGTTGTGTTATTATTTGTATAAAAATCATACGTGCAAATAATTCAAAGAATCAAACAGCTCTGCAAATTTTGTTACAATAGAGCCATCATCCCTGCCACTTTCTCCCTCCACTTCTCTCTCTCCATCCATGTTTTTCTCTCAGGTTGCTATTTTGTCTTTTTTGGCTCCTTATCTCTAAACAATAGATTCCTATGTCTCCTTGACTTCTCGATTTCAGGCTCTGTCTGTTGGCTTCCTGCTATGGAAGGTGAGGACTTAGCAGTCTTTCCTCCTGAAGCCCCATGAGACACAGTCATCCTTCCCATTCCCCCATTTCTTCCATTATTATTGTGTTGTTGGTCAGATCAATTTTCAGAGTTTGGGTGATCAGGGTTAAGTATACTATATGGAGATGACTCAGGGTTTGGGTGATCAGGGTTAAGTATACTATACGGAGATGACTCAGGGTTTGGGTGATCAGGATCAA
>JAQQAC010002594.1:87007773-87074382 GCA_029783875.1 Phataginus tricuspis | reverse complement strand
GATCAGGATCAAGTATACTATACGGAGATGACTCAGGGTTTGGGTGACCAGGATTAAGTATACTATAGGGAGATGATTCAGGTAGAAGCTGTATTATACACAGACGATGTCATTTACAACACTTTCATTCTTTGGAGTTAATCACTGTCTTTTACTTATTGTTGAGTTATTTTTCTAAATTTCTCATTTATTCAATTCAGATTCTTTACCAACTAAATAAATCTCCTTTCAGGGAAGCCAGATATTTAAGAATTCAGCCCATTCTTCCTGAAGAAGTCTCTCCCAGGCTTTTGATCCACTCCAATCAGAACTGGTCATAATCTATGCCTTAGGCATAACTCACAACCTTGAACCTGAAATCTTGGAGATTTCCTATGCCTCTCTTCTGCTGGAGCCCCAGCTTTCTGGTATTCATTTCCTCCTCCTCCTTCATTTAGTACTTTTAGTGGAGTTCATCTCTTTTACTAATAGCCACTTGAGAAAAGGCATTGAACTTGTGAGAACACACACCCTTATACTTGATTGATTAGCACATCTCCACAGCCTTCTAGCATTTGATATTCACAACTATTCTGATTCCTCAGCCCTTGTGACCTTTGTTCTTCTTTGGAAGCTTATCAGTCCTGGACTTTGTTTTGACATATGTCTGTTTTAGTCATTCTACTGTGTTCTTGGTAGACTCTTCAATCTGTAAACTCATGTATTTCAGACCCAGGAAATTTTCTTTAGTTATGTCATTGATGATTTCATCCCCTAGGTTTTCTCTCTGTTTCTGATGAGAAGTTACTGTACTGGTCCCTAATTATCTTATATTTTCTCTCATTTTCTATTTGTCTTTTTTTTCTACTGTGAGAATACACACCCTTATACTTGATTGATTGTGGATATGTTCACTTACTTCCAACATGTTTTGAGTTTTCATTTCTACTTTCATACTTTTAATTTGTAAGAGCTGTGATGTTTGTCCTCTGAATTTTAAATTAATATGGTGTTTCTTATTTTTATAATTGCAAAAATCTTATCCCTCTGAAAACACTGATAGTTATTTTGATAGCTTTTTCTTCTGGTAAAGTCTCTGCTTAGTCCAGACTTCTTTTCTTTTCCCATCTGGTTATTTGGATTTCAACGTTCATGTTAGATTTCTGGACATCTGACAATCCTTGGTTGTCATTCAACTAGTTGGCAGCTTATATCAAGTGAGGACGGCTCGTGGACTGTGAAGTACCTTCTGTGGGGTCATGGGGAACCTGTGATGCGCAAACTCTTTCCTCTTGGCTCATTCCCATTGAAATCACCAGGTGTTCTGCCCAGAGGATGAAGGCCTGGAGATGACAGTCTCTGAGCCCAGCAAGAATGGGGTAGGTTGTGTTATTTCAGCACCTTTTATGTGTACGTTTAGTTAGACTTGCCATTTTCAGTACAGTATCACCATTCTAGCAGGCTTCATGTCCTGGTGCAAACACTCTTCTGTTTTACTCTCTTTAGGGAATAAGGCTTCAGTGTTCTGCTTGGGCAAGGAAGAGGCAGCCATCCAGTTATTCAGAATGGGTACATGCATCTGGGTTTCTCAAGACTTCTTGAAAGGCTTGCATACAATTTTCTTATTTTAGCATCTTTTTTTTACCCTCTGTCCTTTTTTTCCATAGATACTGATTGCTGTCAATTCCTCAGCCTTTGGAGGATTCTTCAGTGTCTATCAGTTCTTGATTTTCCCCCAGTGATAACTTGGAATTCAGTTTCTACTGCACTAAGTCTTCCAAAATTGTGTAAGTTAGATCAGCTAAGCACAGTGTGCAAGACCCTGGGTGAACAAATTTGGACCATTCACACCAGCCCCCCCTCTGTGGAGAGCGAGAAGACTCTGTTAATGACACCACTGATTTCCAAAGCCTCTCACTGGCCTCCTGCCTCTGCAGACAAACTTGCTTTGCTCACCTGCCTGGACATGGCGGTGCTGTGCCCAGGCCAGGAGAAGCAAGGGCCCTAAGGAGGCAGCAGAAACTTAGCACTTACAGCCAAAGCCTCAAGCCAGCACGGATGCTTCCCAAGAGGAAGAAATCCTCCACGATACATAGCACTGATGTCAAAGTATGGAAAGGAAGAGAGTGGAATCGCTCACACTCCTAACCAATGCTCCTATGACCTGGAGAAACAGCTGTCCTAGACCCGCAGACCCGCTGGAACAGAGACACAAAGGCCAACACGAGCTGCATCTCTAAGCAGCGGGGCACACGGGCAGTGGGAGAGCTCCACCTCAGATGCAGGCAGGCAGGGAGCAGGCTGTCTGTACAGCATGTACAAGCAACGGTACATTTGCTCTGCTCTTTATCATCTCTGCGCAGCCACATGTGAAGAATGTCACGAGCAAACCCTTGCCTGCTGCTGCAGACTGTGCCTATTACACTCTCCGCCCCGCCCGCCACTGCCCCCAGGCACCCGCCACGGCCTGGTTACCTGTGGATGATGTGGTACCTCTGCAGGTACTCCAGGGCGAGGGCCAGCTCGCAGATGTACAGCTTCACAGCTGCCTCCGTGAAATGCACGTTCTGCTGCAGGTGATAGCGCAGGTCCCCGCCCAGCAGCAGGTCTACCACCATGAACATGTCCTCCTCGTCCTGGAAGGAGTACCTAGAAGCACCAAGGGACAGAAAAGGTCAGGGACAGAGATCTCACATCCTCAAGACCAATGCTCCCATTTTACAGAAGAGCAAACTGAGGCCCAGAGAGAGGCGCTGATGTTACCGTAAGTCACAAGGCACCATGGGCAGGGCACTGGTCCCCAGGCTCTGGCAGACAAATGGCATTTTAACATATGCTAAATTCCAACATATTACTTGGTCTTTGGTATGCACTTCAATTAGAAGTTTCCAGGACTTACAGGTGCTGGTCCCCAAAGATGTGTCACCCTTCCCCCACGACTCCTCTGGCCTGGTGGCCCCCAACCATGCCAGTCCTCATGTGGAGCTTGCTTCTGCAGACCTGGAATGCAGTGGTGCCATGGCAAGTCCAAGCCCAGGCCTTAAGGGAACTGGCAGTGTCTACTTAGTAAACTGCCTCGGGGAACCTGGCCAGAGCCCCAGCCATGGAGAGGCCCTGAGAAAAGGAAAGACAGGTGCTCTGGTCAGTAGCCCCAGGAGCAGCCCATGACGGGCAGCCATGCAGGGAGCCACCTCGGGTGTCTGGAAATCCCACTGCCACCCCAGCTGACATCACGGGGAGCAGAACTGCCCAGCAAAGCTGTCAACACAGAACGTGAGATGATAAAATAGCTATGTTTTAAGCTCCTATGTTTTGAAGTATATGTTTTTTCCCAGTCATAGAGAACCAATCCAGGACTGAATTCATTTTTTTAATGCATTAAGGCTTCTGAAGGACTGAAGAGCCAATACATAAAATCTCAGAAGGTTGTTAAACAATGGAGAAGTGGAATGACAAACTCAAAATGTCACATTCCAGAGAGAATCATGGAATGTAGTGAGAGAACTCGGAGGCATCAGTACAATGCCAGAATGTCGCTACGGAGGCCTAGACCTTTGTCTCAGCTCCTCAAGCACTAGACCCGGCTCAGCTGGGCTGCTCTCCTTGCTCGCCAGAAGAGGAAACAGGCCCAGAGGGATGAAGGGACTCACTGAGTCAACGAGAGGCTGGGGACCAGAACCCAGCTCCTTGACGCTCCCTGGCGCCACACCTCCGTGCGGCTGTGATGTGCACACACGGTGTTTCTGTAACCTGGGCGTGTGGCTCTGGAGAGGGAAGCTGCTGCATGATTCAGTCATAGCAGAAGCAGCAGAGCCACATGTTTCTGGGATGGGGAATTCTGGAGCTGGAAGGAACTCTTGGTGCCATCCAGTCCCTCCAACCCCACTTTATGGGGACTGGGATCCAGAGACAGAGGAAGCACCTGCCTGGGCATCGTTCTCCCTGTATGTCTCACCTGCTGTTGACACTTGTTCAGAATCAAGGTGAGCAGGGGAGGGCATTTACTGTGCTTACCAGATGCTTAAGGAGCACCTGCCCTACAGCAGTGTCCTGGGGACGCAGGGACAAGGCAATTGTCCTTGCAGGAGCCCACGGTCCCCTGGGAGAGGAGGGCTAAGTCAGCAGTCACCTTCGGGTGCAGTGTGGTTTGAGGACCGAGGACGTGAGCTCTCCAGAAGGTAGGATGGGTGGGAGTCGGGAATATCTTTGCAGATGAGGGGTTTACTGGATCTGGGACACATGGGGACATGGGCAGGGACTCTGCAGGTCTTGGGGACAGTGCCCCCATTTACTGTTTCCAGCATTGTAGCCACTGACGATCCAAGGATGGTGGCCCAGACCAGCTTCCTCCTGCTTGTTTCTGCCTCCCCTCGGGCCCAGTGGACTGGCTGCCTCTCAGGCAGGGACAAGGTGGTTCTGTAGTGACCCAGGGCCATCTGAAGGGCACCGCTGGACTTTATATCTGTTTTAGGACAAGCACTGGTCAGTCTGATGCGTGACCTCTGCCCCCAATGCACTGCAGGAGTACTTGGGTGTCAACAAAGAGGTGAAACTACCAGCTAGGCTCTCAGGCTGCAGGCATGGGCCTGTCCAGACACAGCTGTTCCCACGTGCCCCATCCGATTAGTGTGTCTGGGCCCCGGGTTCACATGGACAGAAAATCAAACAAGGAGGGTCCTGACACATGAGCCATGGGCACCTAACTGGCAGCCTTAATGGTCCATATTCGCAGAGTTCTTCTGTCTTGTCTTTCATGGTCCTGGCCCCTTGTGCAGGTTAGCCATTCCTCTTCCATGCAAATTTTAGAATAAATGTATCCAGTTCCTTGAAAATCCCTGCTTGACTTTGGTGGGAATAACATTGAATTTACACTAGAGGAAACTAGCATTCTTACAATGTTGAACCTTTCGAACCTATCCACTAACATGAAACATCTACCTACTCTGATCTCCCTTCATGTTTGCCAGTGAAGTTAATGTAATTTTCTACTTAAGGTTCTGGCATATATGCAGTTTTATTTATAATTTTTTATTCCTATTGTGAATATAATCTTTCAAAATAAGGTTTATCAACTAGTCATTGCTGGGGTCACAGAGGACTCTGGAATTGAATATGTTCATCTTGAATCTAGAAGCTTGGCTGATCTCTTAATTATTAGCTCTAATGCCATTTCCACTGATGGTCTGGGATGGCTTATTATATGATGATTATATATTCTACAAAAACACTGCCATATTTATATTCTTTCCATCCTTATGCTGCTTATTTCTCTTCTTATACTTCCCTATCCAGGGCCCCCAATAAAATGTTGACTGTAAAGGGTGGTGGTGGCATTTCACCTTGTTCTGGATTCTAAGAAAGTGTTTCACCATTAAATAAATCATTTGCTGTAGGTATTTGATGGATGCCATATAGTTAAGAAAGGATTAGAATTTTTGCATATAATGTTTCAAGTGACACTAGACCATGTTTTCCTGTCTTGTCGTTGTCCTGATCCAGTTTTGGTGTCATGGTAATATCGGACTGGTATGATGTGTCTATGTTTGAGAGTTTACAAGACGCTTCATTTGCCTGTAGAAAGTCTGATCTCATAATGCCCTCCTTTCCCCAAGTTTGGAATCATTTAGGATTCTCCCTCCTCACCTAAGTTGTTCCCACTGGTGTTGTCCGATGATTCTTGATAATTCCCGCCCCTCCCCATCAACAAAGAGATGAGCAAATAAGTGACCCAGGCTGTGGAGGAATAAGCCAAAGATCGGACATAGACAACATGAAGATCCCTCTGCTGGCCGCTGGGTTGGCTGATCAGGACCCCTCGGGTGCTCGCTGGGATTGGCGTGTAGACTCTGAAAGAAACACCTCTTCTCCAGGTTTGCTAGGCTGAGAGGGACTAAGAGGCTCCTGGGATCCCATTGCACAAAATGGGGATAAGACTCACTATAGAGTGACAGTGCCGAGAGCTGAATGGGTCTGATGGCTACCCAGAGGCCCTGTTGGTCGTCTGCTCCAGCCCGGGCAGGAGGGAGCGCCGTCCCCGAGTCTCATGTTTACATGGGCCATGACTGGGCTTTTTGACTTCAGCTTCTTAATACTGTGTTTCTGTCACTTGGAACTGGAAGAGGCATCTGATACATCTTTCTATGTATTTGCTACTAGAGAAAAGGATTCAGATGCTCAAAAAGACACCATAGGAATCAGCTATAATATGCCTCCTTCAGATGCTCAATTTGTATTCTAATAGCTGATGGACTATTGAAACATAACATTAATAACCAGTGAGTTCTTCACCCTCAATTCACAGCTAAACTGTCAAAGGGATTCTCATTCAATATTCCATCAGGACGCTTTGGAGGGGCAACATGAATTTTAGGAGAGAAACTTGCAAATTGGTATGAATTCTAAAGAGGAAATCTAAAATGGGAAGAGAACAATCATTTAAGCAATAACTCAGGTTATGGCTCTTTCTTGCTGCAGATCATTTTTTGCCCTGGGCCATCGACTCTATATCCCCGAGGAGGTTCAGGGTTATAATCAGGGAAGAGAGAATGACCTTCCCTCTATCTCTCTGCAGTTTTATGCTATTCCATAGCTTTGTACCATTGTCTCTTTTGCTTCTTCTTGGACTAGAATTCTAATTATGTTCTCATGATAATGCCATACATTGTCGTGGAAAAGATGGGGATCACAAATAAGAAACATACACTCTATAACAGTAATGATGACCTACGGAGAAATCTGGGTAACGAGGCTCTCTGTGCAGGACCAAAGCTGGAGGGGAACGGGGAAGGCACCGATCCTGGCCTGGATGTGGACACAGACAACATGAAGATCCCAGTGTTTTTTTAAAAAAATTATTAATTTCCAGCCTTATTCCAAAAAGGATTAAAAGTGACTTGCAAAATACATATAGTGAAGTTGACAATAAATAAGCCATAGATCAGGTGAAAGAATAAAAAAAGGAATTCAAGAAAATGGAAGCAGTCAAAAATATCCTAATTCACACCTAAAGGTCTTGCATGTTTACCTGAAACAGGCCATTAATGTGTCTCTAACTTTCCCAGCAACCAGCAGAGCAAAGGAAGAAATCAGTCTCATGATTCAGGGACAATGTGGGAAAAAAATATTTTTAGGAAAAGCATGACTGTTCGGGGTACTGAAGCCGGAGGGAAATTGCTTCCCTGGATTCTAATAAAGAGGACATCCTATAATGTGGTGAGCGATGATCTACAGGGATTTTGGGGTGTGATGTTCCTCAAGGTAGACTGATGGCATCACAGTCCTGTTCCATAAAGGCAGGGCTACATGGAGCAGCAGCAAAGTGGTCCGGGCATCATGCCCATGGACGAGCTTTCTTACTGAGAGGCTACATTTAGAGAACATGGGCAAATGCCCTCAGGGGCTACTTCAACCATGCAAGCTCATGTGCACACGAACACATACTCAGGCTTCTACCCTGCCTCCTGCCCTGTGACAGAGGCTCGACTTTAGTGGGAAGGGTTGCTTAGATAGTTCACTTGAGTGTGGGATGATCATAATGGCTGGAGTTCCATGTCATGTGCCGTGACAAGTCTCCTGGGTGGTCCTTTGCTGAAGATGCATTTTTTACCCAAGGCCATGGACCTACATTCCACAGGAGACCGTGTTGCCCTCTCACCACTAGCCACTCACTCATGATGTCCTCTGCTCCCACCTCTCTCCTCTCCTCCACCAGTGTAAAGTAGTGGTGCCCAACCGGGGCAACTGCTTCTCTAGGGACATGTGGCAATGTCTGGGGACACATCTGGCTGTCACAGCTGGGAGAGGCTCTACTGCACATAGTAGGCAGAGACCAGGAATGCTGTCACACATCCTGAAAACCACAGAACAGCCCCCACCACAAGAATGCCTGACCCCACATGTCCACAGTGCCACCGTTGAGAAACCTGGTTTGGACCGATGCTCCCTCTTTTAGGAGCTCCCTCTAACCCTGGAAGACTGCAGTGACATTGTTAGCTTCCTGTGCCACGTAATGTAACATTTGACACTGGTATGGTGCCCACCACGCACCAGCTGCTCTTCCAAGTAAGTACCTTATGTGTATTAACACGTTTCCTTCTCCCAACAGCCCTTTGAGAGAGGTGTTACCATAAGCCACCTTTGGCAGATCTGGACACTTGAGAACAAGGTCAAGGAACATCTCCCAGGTGACACAGCCAGGAAATGGCAGAGCTGGGAGTTGAAACAGGGTAATCCATCTCCAGAATCTAGAACTCCTGCTTGTGGGGACCATCCATCTCTGGTCTCTTCTCCCCACCAGCCAGCAAACTCTGTGCCCGGGGATCAAGCTGGTTTAGTGTCATCCTGCTCTATTTAGCACACGGCTTCACTCAAGAATGGGTCACCAACACCCAAAGTGCACAGAGTCTGTGTGGCATGTTAGCCCATCAGTTATGCCAACTACAGGAAGTGGGAACAGGGGGAAGGTAGTGCAGAAAGATGGTAGGTAGGGGGCTGATGGGTAGAAAAGTTATGTAGGGTACTGGGCCCTGCATGCTATTTCTGTCATTGCTTACAGGAGCCTCTCTTGTCACAGAAACCGGGGGCCTGGCTGGCAAGAGGGAGCTTGCATGTATTCTCCACATCCTTGGGGTGATCCCATTTCAGAGTCGAAATGCTAGCAAGCTCTTTTGGATGCAGATTAAAGTCAAATTCTTCAATCAGCTGTGTCAGCAACAAAGCTGATATTTTACCTTCTTCTGTCTGACTCCCATGTCTGTCTTTCAACTGGTTCCAAACTCAAGTTGGAAAGAGGGGTACTATTCATAGACCACTGATCATCCCTCAACACTTAATTCTGTTTCAGCTTGAGAGGTGGGCATCATCCTCCTCATTTTTCCAGTGGAGGAAACCGAGGCCAAGACAGGTCGACTTGTTCTTGGTCCCCGGATCAGGTTCCTCCTTCAATGGCATGTCGTGTTCTCCACCACCAGCCTTGGAAGGCTCACAGACTAAGGGCCCGCCATGTTAACCATGCATAAAAATCACATGGACACAAGACAGAGGTGGTGTGTCCAGTGGGAAAACCCAAGTTAGGACTCTTCTTCCAGCTCTCCCTTTCCATCTCACCTTGCCTTGCCCCTGGACCCAGGAGACTTTTAACCAACCATGTGTGCTGTCCATGGTGGGTGGTATGGAGAGGAACAGGAGCCTTCTGCAGGAAATCCTGAGCCTTTCCTGGTCTTCGAGCAGCACAAGGCCACCTGACCATTTGAGACGGATGCCTTTCTCCACTCTCTTTCCTGAGGCAAAAAGAACCAAGTGCCCAGACAGACTCCTCGGGGTAGGCTTTCCAGAAGGCCTTGTGGCCAGGACAAGCCATGTGTGTCCAGCACTCATCTCCCATGTCCTTAATGTCTGGCACCTGCAGGAACTAGGAGCCATGTGTTGCCTCAGACCATTTTCTGTGTAATCGGGTTTCTGAGGAGGAACAGAGAGGCGGGCCTGTACACAATGCTCACTTCTTGCAGTTCTCCGATGTTTAACATCCAGCAAAAGGGAAACTAAAAATACCCTCTAGGGCTCCAGAAATCCAGTAATGGGATGCCTGGCCTTCTGTCAGCTCATACTGTACAAATAAAAAGATCTTATCAAACCTGAACTGTGCTGGATACATGAAAGTCTTTAATAACATTCACAATAATAAGATTAAAAAAGAATTTGACTTGAGCCACAGGAGTCCTGAAGCCATCATGGCCCTCACTGTTCTCCAGGCTGACCCTGTCCCTATCTCCTTCCCAGGAAGTCACATACCGCTGGTTAGCTTCCATATGCCTCCTGCAGGCCAAGCAACAGAAAGGGGGGCTCTCAAATGCCATTTGGCTCCCAAGGTCAAGGAGTTTGGGGCAGGAGAGTCTGTTGGATGATGCAAAAGTAAACCGCAAGTTCAAGGCCCCCACCACCTGCCTGCTACACAGTGGGGCTTTGCCGACCAGAGAGTGCCATCTATCTCTGTAAATGTGGAAGGTTGTTCCTGTGGCTTAATGATTTTATTTAATTTACATCCTGCATGCTTCTAAAGGTTTTGCAGTGGCTAGCACAGACTGATGGAAGAGATGGAGAGGAAAAATGTGGAACAAGGAAGAGGCAAATGGACTGTTCACATGGACAAACTGTGAGCATAGAACATATCTCTGGCCGCCTCCTCAGTGCAAAGCCAGCAAAGGGCAATGCAAAATGCACAAAACAGCCCTGATTGTCTGATTAAATGAGAGGGAGCCTGACCTCTCCCCTTGGGCTAAATTCCAAAAGAAATGTATAACTTGCATTCTTTAAAACAGGGCATTGAGTAAAAGAATGGGAAGGAAATATGGTAATTTTTCCTTGCAGAGTTCTTCCTAAGTACATTTATATTCATGAGAGCTATGGGTCTGCAGTTATCTTTCATTGTACTATCTTTATCTGCTTTTGGTGTCAGGGTAATACACAGGGTAATAAAATTAATTGAGAAGTATTTTCTTCTGTTTTCTGGAGGACACTGTATAAAAATTGGTGTTAATTCTTTAGTGAAACCATCTGACAATGCCATTTCATTTTCAGGAGCTTTAAAATTATTAATTCAGTTGATTTAACAGCTACAGGATGATTAGGTTACTGTTTTCTTGGTTCAGTTTTGATAGTCTGTGGGGTTTGAGGAATTGGTCCATTTCTTCACAGTTGTCAAATTCATGAGTATAGCATTGTTCACAGTATTTCCTTATTATCCTCTTAATGCCTACAGGCTCTGTAGTGATAGCCTGTGTTACATTCATGATTTGTATCTTTGTTCAGCTTTTATTTGTCAATCTTGTTAGAGGCTTACCAATCTCTTAAGCTTTTCTTGAAAAACCAGCTTATTATTTTATTGATTTTTTCTGTTGCTTTCTATTTTCAATTTCATTGATTCTACTCTTTATTATTTCTTCTTTTTGCTTGCTTTGGGTTTATTTTTCTCTTTTTTCTAGCTTTTTGAGATCAAAACTAGATTACTGATTTTAGAACTCTCCTCTTTTCTAATAAGTATTTAGAGCTATAAATTCCCCTCTCAGCCCTGCTTTAGCTGAATCCTACAAATTCTGCTAATGTGTTTTCATTTTCATTCACTTATGTATATTTTTATTTCATCTGAAGCTTCTCCTTTGACCCAAGGATTATCAGAAGTTTTTGTTTAATTTCCAAACCATACAAAAGACAAAACTAAAAAAGAAAATTATAGACCAATATCCCTGATGAACATACATCCCAAAATCCTCAACAAAATATTAACAAACTAAAAAAAATACATCAAAATTATCACCCATCATAACCAAGTAGAATTTATTCCAGGAATGCAAGGATGGTGCAGTATTTGTAAGTCAATAAATGTGATATACCACCTTAACAAAAGAAGGGATAAAAACTGTATGTTCGAGAAGATTCAAGATGGCAGTGTGAGAGATGAGACAGAGAATTCCTCCCAAAACCATAGACAGTGTGAAAATATAGTTAATACAACTAACCCTAAAACAGCAACAGGAACGAAGGCTGCACCAGACAGCATACAGACCTCATGAACACAGCAGGCCTCACAAAACAGGGTAACGTATGAAAGCCTTGATCTGGTGGGACCCGAGCCCTTCCCCTACCCCAGCTCATCGGCAGGAGGAAGAGAAATGGAGCAGGGGAGGGGATGGAAGCCTGGGACTGCTGAACACCTAGCCCTGGAGATCTGCTTTGCAAGAAAAAATCTACATTGTGTGGTGCTCTGGAGGATGGGAGCTGGGACAGGCAGATTGCTTGAGAGGCAGATTCTAGCTGTTTGTGGAGGACAGGATCCACACCCAGTCACTCTGAGACAATGGAAAGGCAGGAGGTCTGAGAGGCTTCCTAACAGCAAGAGGGCTGCTGAAGGCACAGGGTTTGCACAGAGCTTGCTGAGTGGGAGAAGGGATGGGGGACAAGGTTGTCTTGTGCGCTCTGCCCAGCAGATTGGGATTTTGGGGAGCTTCAGGTGCTCCATCCCCCTCGCTGGCTACTCAGCTCTGAGGCCCCCCACTGTGGTACACATCCTGCTGAGCCTTCCTCCTGGCCTGACAGCACCGGCTCGCAAACCGGCAGTCATTGCTCAGGCATCAGGCCAGCCAGAGAGAAGCCTCACCTACAACATCTAGAGATGCCAAGCACAGAGGCTTACACCTGTGTGCTCAGCCCCCTGGCTGTGATACTGGAGACAGGCATGGCAGACGGGAGTCAGGAAACAGATCTTTCCTCCCCCCAGGTACCAGCTCCACTCCCCTACGACCCCACGACTAGAGCTTCTGGGCACTAGAGGGCACCACACAGGAATATGAAACATCAAAAGAACATGGTCCAGACCAAAATCTCACAAACTGCAGAAAAAGGGCCAAATGAAACTGAACTCAGCAATATTCCTGAAAGACAGTTCAAAATAAAAATCATTAACATGTTTATGGAGGCACAGAAAAATATTCAAGAATTCAGGAACAAATTTAAGACAGAGATTCAATCATTAAGAAATTCCATATCTGAAATGAAACATACAATGGAGGGATTTAAAAGCAGATTAGGAGTAATACAAAGAAGCTGAGGCACAGACAGAAAAAGAATCTCTAAGAATGAAAGAATATTGAGAGAACTGACAAATACAAATGGAGCAATATTCACATTATAGGGGTACCAAAAGAAGAAGAATAGAGAAAAAGGGATAGAGAGTGTCATTGAGGAGGGAATTGCTGAAAACTTCCCTAATCTGGGGAAGGAGATAGTTTCTCAAGCCATGGAGATTCACAGATCTCCCAACACAAGGGACCCAAGGAAGACAACATCAAGACATATAATAATTAAAATGGCAAAGATCAAGGATAAAGACAGACTTTTAAAAGCAGCTAGAGAGAGAAAAAAGATCACATACAAAGGAAAACCCATCAGGTTATCATCAGATTTCTCAACAGATACCTTATAGGCGAGAAGGGAGTGGCATGATATACTTAATGCAATGAAGCAGAAGGGCCTTGAACCAAGAATACTCTACCCGGCAAGGTTATCATTTAAATTTGAAGGAGGAATTAAACAATTTTAAAATAAGCAAAAGCTGAGTGAATTTACCTCCCACAAACCACCTCTACAGTGCAGTTTGGAGGGACTCCTATAGATGGAAGTGTTCCTAAAACTAAATATATGTCAACCAAGGGATAGACTAAGAGTACAGAATATGATTAATAACATACAAAGAATGGAGGAGTAAGAAAAAGGAGGAAAAAAAAAGAATCTTTAGGTTGTGTTTGTAATAGCATACAAAGTGAGTTAAATTAGACTTTTAGAGAGTAAGGGAATTACCCTTGAACCTTTGGTAACCACAAATCTAAAGCATGCAATGGCAATAAGTACAAAACTATTGATAATCACCCTAAATGTAAATGGTCTGATTGCACCAATCAAGAGACGTAGAGTCGCTGAATGCATAAAAAAACAAGACCCATCTATATGCTGCCTACAAGAGACTCACTTAAAACCCAAAGACATACACAGACTGAAAGTAAAGGGATGGAAAAAGATATTTCATGCAACTAATAGGGAGAAAAGAGCAGGAGTTGCAGTACTTGTATCAGGCAAAATAGACTTCAAAACAAAGAAAGTCACAAAAGACAAAGAAGGACATAACATAGGATAAAGGGGTCAGTCCAACAAGAGGATATAACTATTAAAAACATCTATGCACCCAACACAGGAACACCTACATATGTGAAACAAATACTAACAGAATTAAAGGGGGAAATAGAATGCAATGCATTCATTTTGGGAGACTTCAACACACCAGTCATTCCAAGGGACAGATCAACCAGACAGAAAATAAATAATGAGACAGAGGCACTGAACGTTTTAGAACAGATGGACCTCATGGACATCTACAGAACACTCCATCCAAAAGCAACAGGATACATATTCTTCTCAAGTGCACATGGAATATTTTCAAAAATAGATCATATACTAGGCCACAAAAAGAACCTCAGTAAATTAAAAAAGATTGAAATTGTACCTACCAGCTTCTCAGATCACAAAGGTATGAAACTAGAAATAAATTACTCAAAGAAAATGAAAAAGCCCACAAACACATGGAAGCCTAATAACATGCTCCTGTATAATCAAAGGATCAATGGTGAAATACAAACAGAGATCAAGCGATATATGGAGACAAATGAAAACAATAATTCAATACTGCAAAATCTGTGGGATGCAGCAAAGGCCGTGCTGAGAGGGAAATATATTGCAATACAGGCCTACATCAGGAAAGAAAGACAATCCCAAATGAACAGTCTAAATTCACAATGAAACTAGAAAAGGAAGAAAAATGAGGCCCAAAGTCAGTAAAGGAGGGACACAATAAAGATTAAAGCAGAAATAAATAAAATGGAGAACAATAAAACAATAGAAAGAATCAATAAAAGCAGGAGCTGGTTCTTCAAGAAAATAAAAAAATAGATAAACCCTTAGCCAGACTTATCAAGAAAAAAGAGAGTCTACACACATAAACAGAATCAGAAATGGGAAAGGAAAAATCACTATGTACACCACAGAAACACAAAGAATTATGAGAGAGTACTAAGAAAAATTATATGCTAACAAACTGGATAACCTAGAAGAAATGGACAACTTTCTAGAAAAATACAACCTTCCAAGGTTGACCCAGGAAGACACAGAAAATCTGAGTAGACCAATTACCAGCAAAGAAATTGAATTGGTAGTCAAAAACTACCTAAGAACAAAACTCCTGTACCAGATGGTTTCACTGCTGAATTTTATCAAACATTTAGTGAAGACCTAATACCCAGCCTCCTTATAGTTTTCCAAAAAGTAGAAGAGGAGGGAATACTCCTGAACTCATTCAACAAGGCCAAACTCATTCTAATACCAAAACCAGGCAAAGACACCACAATAAAAGAAAACTACAGACCAATATCCCTGATGAACATAGATGCAAAAATACTAAACAAAATATTAGCAAACCAAATTCAAAAATACATAGAAAGGATCATCCATCATGATCAAGTGGGATTCATCCCAGGGATGCAAGGATGGTACAACATTTGAAAATTCATATCATCCATTACATCAACAAAAAGGACAAAAACCACATCATCATCTCCATAGATGCTGAAAAAGCATTAGACAATATGCAACATTCACTCATGATAAAAACTCTCAACAAAATGAGTATAGAGGGCAAGTACCGCAACATAATAAAGGCCATATATGCCAAACCCACAACCAACATCACACTTAACAGTGAGAAGCTGAAAACTTTTCCTTTAAGATCGGGAACAAGACAAGGATGCCCACTATCCTCACTTTTATTCAACACAGTTCTAGAGGTCCTAGCCACAGCAATCAGACAACACAAAGAAATAAAAGGCATCCAGATTGGTAAGGAAGAAGTCAAACTGTCCCTGTTTGCAGATGATATGATATTGTACATAAAAAACCGTGAAGAATCCACTCCAAAACGACTAGATCTAATATCTAGCAGAAAGAGAAATCAGGAAAACAATTCCATTCACAGTTGAATCAAAAAGAATAAAATACCTAGGAATAAACCTAAGCAAGGATGTGAAAGACTTATACTCTGAAAACTAGAAGACACTCATGAGAGAAATTAAAGAAGATACCAATAAATGGAAACACATCCTGTGCTCATGGATAGGAAGAATTAGTATTGTCAAAATGACCATCCTGCCTAAAGCAATCGACAGATTCAATGCAATCCCTATCAAAATACCAACAGCATTCTTCAATGAATTAGAGCAAATAGTTCTAAAATTCATATGGAACCACAAAAGACCCTGAATAGCCAAAGAAATCCTGAGAAGAAAGAATAAAGTGGGGGGAATTACACTCCCTGACTTCAAGCTCTACTACAAAGCCACAGTAATCAAGACAATTTGGTATTGGCACAAGAACAGACCCATAGACCAATGGAACAGACTATAGAGCCCATATATAAACCAAAGAATATATAGTCAATTAATATATGATAAAGGAGCCATGGATATACAATGGGGAAATGACAGCCTCTTCAACAGCTGGTGTTGGCAATACTAGATAGCTACATGTAAGAGAATGAAACTGGATTATTGTCTAATGCCATACAGAAATGTAAACTCAAAATGGGTCAAAGACTTGAATGTAAGTCATAAAACCATAAAACTCTTAGAAAAAAAGATAGGCAAAATCTCTTGGACATAAATAGTAGCAACTTATCATAAATAGGAGGAACATATCTCCCTGGGCAAGGGAAACAAAAGCAAAAATGAACAAGTGGGACTATATCAAACTAAAAATCTTCTGTACAGCAAAGGACACCATCAGTAGAACAAAAAGATATCCTACAGTATGGGAGAATATATTCATAAATCACATATCTGATAAGG
Source organism: Phataginus tricuspis (assembly GCA_029783875.1). NCBI lineage: Eukaryota > Metazoa > Chordata > Mammalia > Pholidota > Manidae > Phataginus > Phataginus tricuspis. The sequence continues at coordinate 87,057,964 of JAQQAC010002594.1, read as the reverse complement.
GGTTGACATCCAAATTATATAAAGAGCTCATGCACCTCAACAAACAGAAAGCAAATAAGCCAATTAAAAAATGGGCAGAGGAGTGAACACACACTTCTCCAAAGAAGAAATTCAGATGACCAACAGGCACATGAAACGATGCTCCACATTGCTAATCATCAGAGAAATGCAAATTAAAACCACAATGAGATATCACCTCACACCAGTTAGGATGACCGCCATCCAAAAGACAAACAACAAATGTTGGTGAGGATGTGGAGAAAAGGGAACCCTCCTACACTGCTGGTGGGAATGCAAATTAGTTCAACCACTGGGGAAAGCAGTATGGAGGTTCCTTAAAAAACTCAAAATAGAAATACCATTTGACCCAGTAATCCCACTCCTAGGAATTTACCCTAAGAATGCAGCAGCCCAGTTTAAAAAATACAGATGCACCCCTATGTTTATCGCAGCACTATTTACAATAGCCAAGAAATGGAAGCAACGTAAATGTCCATCAGTAGATGATTGGATAAAGAAGATGTGGTACATATACACAATGGAATATTATCCAGCCATAAGAAGAAAACAAATCCTACCATTTGCAACAACATGGATGGAGCTAGAGGGTATTATGCTCAGTGAAATAAACCTGGCGGAGAAAGACAAGTATCAAATGATTTCACTCATCTGTGGAGTATAAGAGTCTGGGAGACCTTTGTGAGGGTAGCCCCCTGGCTCCCTGTCAGTAACCCTTTTGATTATTCCACCTGGGACCATGTTGAAGGACTGATCAGAAAGGGAGAGATAGACCGGGGTGAAGACCCCCCTCTGGGAGTGTACCCTACATTGTCAGCCCTTAAGGCATGTTTCGGGAACACTCGATCTTTATCGCCCTGCTCGGTAGGTCCCGCAAGGAGTCCCATCAAATGGAGCTAATAGGCAATACCCAAAAGAACCAGATAAACTAACTCCTAAGGAGGCATCTGTGTCCCCGAAGGAAAGGGAATGGGAATGTTTTGATGAGGAATGTCTCTGGCCACCTCCTAAGCTCCATCCTGCCCTGCCCAGGATGGATATGGATCTCTGGGCCGGCCCCGACCCATCAGCGTATATCGCTGAGAGGCCCTCTGACACCGCCCCGCCGCCATCTTATCCAGCATTTCCGGCGACCATTAACTGTGGCGGGAACGGGCCGGTGCCGCCATCTTATCAGGCATTTCCGGTAAATGTTAACCCTGGTGGGAACAGGCCAGCCACGTGGTACCCCTGGGAGACCCAAGAGCTCAAAGAGCTAAAGAAGGCAGTCTCGGAGGATGGGCCTAATTCCCCGTGGGCCGAGACCATCCCCCAAGGGTTAGCTCATCAGCACTGTACTACTCAGGATTGGAAGAGCTTGACAAAGGCAGTCCTTCCTGGTCCCCTGTTCCTTAAGTGGTGTGCCTTCTTTAGGGAGGAATGCCATGTTCAGGCAGAGAGAAACCAATCTGCAAACCCTCCGACTCCTGTTACCTTTGGGATGCTCTCGGGGACCACTGACCAGTTTGCTACAGGTCTCCAGCAGGCCGCCATTCCCGCCCCTTATCAGGAGCAAGTAAGAGCCCTTGGGCTGGCCGCCTGGAAAAAACTGGAGGAAGGCCCCTTGGAACCGCCGGTTTCCGGAATCACCCAAGAGCCCACTGAGGACCTTCCGTCCTTTGTAGATAGGGTGGAAAAGAGCTTGCAGTGTAAATTTCCCCCAGGGCCATTGCGGGATCAATTTGTTAAAATGTTGGTTTGGGAGGGGATGACTACTGACCACAAGTTGGCCTGTGCAGGGCTGAAAGATAGGTCCATGGAAAGGTGGATAGTCACCACCAAGGATGTGGGCACTGAAGCCCACCAGTCCCAGACTCTGGTTGCTGCCTTGCAGGCACAAACAGCCTCCTTAACAGAGGCCTTGACTGCAGCCCTCACTTTACAGTCCCCAGGGAACAGAGCCCCAGACAAAAGGGGGGAGAAATCAAACTTATTTTGGATGCGGTCAGATGGGACACTTCAAGAGGGAGTGCCCTAATGACCATGCTACAAAAAATAGCAGTGGCAATCAAGGGGCTCCCCTGATGGACAGGAGGGGATGGCGCCTACCTAGGACGCCCTGACCTAGGTGCAGGAAGGGATTCCATTGGCAGAAAGACTGCAAGTCTAAGTTTGACATCCAAGGCAACCCTTTAAACTAGGGGAGGGGCAACCTCCAGCCCCGTTAGCCCAAGGAGGAAGGAGTTCTTCTGATTCCTCCAGGGCCCATTGGACAGTGCCCATAATACCGGGAGAAAGACCAAAGATGGACATATTCATATCAGGAAAAAGGTTCCGCTGCCTAATTGACACTGGGGCAGACCGAACTGTGCTTAGAAAGGAGGAAGTTCCCCTCCATTGGAGGCTAGTCCCGGGACCCCCTTTACTAGGGGTCAGAGGCAATGCGACCTCTGAGGAGACTAAGGACTGGCTTAAATGGGAAGACGTAGATAGCAACCATGGGGAAGTCAGACCCCTCGTTGCCTCTGGCCTGACAGCTAACCTGCTGGGCCAAGACATTCTAGGAGCAGCCGATGTCTACATTACCAATAATCCTAAAATTCTTTATGAAGACATATTGGGGGAAGAAGAATACCAACGACAATTTGGTTGTTCTAAGAACCCGAAGTCTAGATTCAGTGATTATAAGGGAGGCCTTTTCTTTGAGGCTTCGAGACCTAATATGCCCCTTTCGTGAGTGAAGCTGCACCCCCAATCCTAAAGGCCACTGCTCCGGTAACGCCTGCTATTACATGGCTCCCAGGACCTCCAGTCTGGGTGGAGCAGTGGCCATTACCACAAGCTAAGCTTCAAAGACTTAAAGAAATTACCCAAGAACAATTAAAACTGGGACACATTAGACCTTCCCTGAGCCCATGGAATAGTCCTGTTTTTGTTATTCAGAAGGCCTCTGGCAAATGGAGGATGTTACAGGATTTAAGAAAGATCAATGAGCAGATGGTTCCTGTGGGCACACCCCTGAGGGGGTTGCCCTGGATTCCGTCCATTCCAAAAGATTTGTTCCTCATTGTGATTGATATTAAGGATTGTTTTTTCTCCATTCCCCTCAACCCCACTGATTGTGAGAAGTTTGCTTTCTCCATATCTTCCACCAATTTTCAGGGGCCTGATGAGTGATATGAATGGACAGTGTTGCCACAGGGCATGGCTAACAGCCCAGCCTTTTGCCAACGATATGTCTCTCAGGTTTTGCAGCCCCTTCAACAGTGGGCAGGGGTGGTCCTATATGCATACATGGATGATATTATTTCGGGAGCATCCACTACCCAACTGCTGAGCTCTGCCTACCAGAAGCTCCAAACCCTCTTGAGACAAGGGGGGTTACATGTGTCCAGCAGCAAGGTCCAGACCGTGCCTCCCTTTGAAATACTGGGAGCGAGGCTTCACCTGGACTCTGTGTGTCCCCTTAAACCCCAGCTATCTATCAAGGACTCCTACTCCCTGGTAGAACTACGAAAGGTATTAGGGGAGCTTAATTGGCTACGACCCTGGCTCCACATTACAACAGAGGACCTTATCCCTCTCTTTGAGTTGTTAAAAGATAAAACTTCATCTGAGCTTGTTGTATTAACGGAGGAACATAAACAAATATTTAGACAGATTCAATTCGCACTTGATAATGCCCAACTAGCCCGGTATCAACCTGACTGTGACCTTTGTCTGTGGATTCTTCCTGGCTTGAAGTTGCTTACTGCTGTTATCATGCAGCAAGGTAACCCTCTCCAATGGGTCCATGCATCAATAGGAGGCACTCCGCAAGTGTATGCCCAGTTAGATCAACTGGCAGATCTTATAGTCAAAGGCAGAGACACCACCTTAAGACATTATGGGAAAGACCTGGAAATTTTAACCATTCCTTATCGTTTGTCCAACTTTGAATGGATCAAGCGAAATCACAATAGAGTGTTCGAGGCTCTGACGGGTTTTTTGGGTAAGATTGATTGCCATTATGGACCTAGCAGATGGGTTGCCTCCTTCTCCAAGTTAAGTTGGACCACCCCTAGACTCTTTTTGAGTAAGCCCCTTTCTGATGCCTTGAATGTGTTTACCGATGGAGGAAAGGAGGGGTCTGCTGTTGTTGTCTTTCCCCCTCCTCACCTCTTGACCAAGTTAAAAGAAACCTAACATTTTGAAAAGGTTACTGGCTCAGCACAATTTAAGGAGTTGCATGCCATAGCATTGGCCCTAAGTAAAATTTCTGAATGTATGAATCTTTTTTCTGATAGTCTGTATGTGGTGAACTTGCTTCCCACCTTAGCCTCTTCTTATATCAAGTTAGATAAAAACCCCGTAACCCCCTTGATGATTCAGGTGAGATCCTTGCTGATGGCACTATCCAAGCCCATATTCTTGCAGCACCTCTGAGGACACCAAGGTTTGCCCGGATTCCTCTCCAGAGGAAACCTATTAGCTGACCAATTAGCATCCTCTGCTGCTCAAGCCCTTTCCATGCAACAGGCCCAAGATTTCCAACGGGCCCAAGACCTTCATGAACTTACCCACCTAAATTGGAGGGGACTTCATCATAGATTTCCTCATATTCCTATTAAAGACTTGAAAAAAATTATCAGGACGTGTAGATCCTGTTTCCTTTTCTACAAATTCCACCCCTCCGTCCCCTGGAGTTAACCCAAGGGGCATTAAGCCAACTGTCTCTGGCAAACTGATGTTACTCATTATGCAGCTTTTGGAAAATTAAAATTTGTCTTTGTCTCAATAGATACATGCTCCCACGCTTGCTGGGCTAGTGCACATGCTGGAGAGAAAGCTAAACATGCACAGAGCCATTTTTTACAATGTTTTGCTATATTAGGCATACCACATCAAATAAAAACAGATAATGGCCCCTGCCTTACTAGCAGGGCGTTACAAGACTTTTTTAATACATGGCATATCAGCCACTCCACAGGAATCCCATACAACCCACAGGGCCAGGCCATAGTAGAGTGTCATAATAAGACATTAAAAGACCTATTACAAAAACAAAAAGGGGGAATAAGCCCCCATGACCAACTATGGATGGCCCTACTTACATTAAATATTTTAAATTTTTCAAAAGATCAACCTCTAACGGCTTTTCAAAAGCACTGGACAAATCAAACGTCATATGCCAAAATAGAAGTGTGCTGAAAAGACCAGCTGACTGGGCAATGGCGAGGACCAGATCCACTGATAAGTATGGGCAGAGGATTCGGATGTGTATTTCCTATAGGCGAACCGAATCCAATTTGGGTTCCTGCTAGGAACTTGAAATTCTGCCCTCAGACCACTCAGCAAGTGGAAGAAAGCCATGATATAGACTCTTCCCAAAAGGGTGACTTCTTGAGGGCCTGCCTATCCCTTCTTTTCCAGGACTGACCTTTTGAGGATTGCATAAGAAGAAAAGGAGTCATGAAGGCTGGACTATTACTCCTGCTTGTGCTCACCATTGCTGCATCTGCTGCGGCCGCAACTGCCGCTACCATTGCCATAGTCCAGACAGTGACTACTGCTGAAGAAGTGACACTGTTAAGCCTTCAACAAGGACATCTTTGCAGTCCTATGTTTTCTTACCCTCTGCTTCCATTTTTACCAGAGTATGGGAAGAAATAACTAGTTTGTTTAGTCTACCCAAGCTGTTATTAGGAGGTATAATAATTGTAATGTCATTAGTTATTTTCATGCTCGTGCGGTGGTGAAGATCATATCAACAGCAACAGATATTACAACAAAAAGTAATTATGTTGTCTCAAGTGATTGAAGAAGGAGTTCCCCATACCCCAGAGCATTCATGGGCATTTATAGCCCTACAGAGAGGTGCAAGCGACCTCTTGAGAATGTCATTACTGGAAGTGCTAGGATGGTAGTCAATGACGGGTAAGATCTCCTGAAAGATGGGGACAACCTAAGACAGGCACATCCTCGAGTACAGGATGGCATCTCTCATGCTCATACAAAAACAAAAAGGGGGAAAATGTGGGGAACTACCTTTGAATCAGCCGCACCACAAAAATGGCCACTGAGAATCCTTTGAGTTTCAGCTGCGCTCACTCCGATCCGCCTCTTACATCAGAGACAACTGCGCATGCGCACAACTCTGTGCATAATTGGAAATTTGAAAGTCATCTTGTTAGCATAAGGTGTAACCAATCAGAAGAGACCACACCCTATATATTCTGTGTTCGGAGTTGCAATAAACGAGTTCCTGCTTCGACTGAGCTCCCTGTCATGTCTGATTGTCTCTGGGGACGGCAGAGACTGCAGATCGGGTGGACAGTCGGCTCTTACCTCCCTTGCTTCGCCTTGTTGGGGGTGCCTCTCCCTCCCTTCCTTTCCCTCCGCTGGCTCGGAGGGTCACAAAAAGAGCTAGTAATTCCGACGGTGAGCAGGACCGGCAGGGGAGAGGCTAGAAACCCCGACATATAGCCATAATGCTGTTTTAAACTTTCTCTATTAATTCCATCATCTCTGTTGTTCCTCAGTCAGTTTTGGTTGATTAAAAAAAAAAAAACTATGTTCATCTCAACAGACACTGAAAAGCATTTGATAAAATTCAACATCCACTTGTGATAAAAACTCACAACAAAATGGGTATAGAAGGAACACACCTTAACAAAATAAAGGTTATATATGACAAACCCACAGCTAACATCATACTTGATGGCAAAATGCTGAAAGTTCTTCCTCTAAAGTCAGGAACAAGACAAGGATGTCCACTCTTACCATTTTTATTCACCATATTGCTGGAAGTCATAGCTATGAAAATCAGACAAGACAAAGAGAGAAAAAGCATTCAAGTTGGTAAGGAAGAAGTAAAACTGTCACTATTTGCAGATGACCCAAAACATATAGAAAAACCTAAAGATTCCAACAAAAAACTATTAGAACTAATAAGTGGATTAAGCAAAGTCACAGGATACAAAATCGATATAGAGAAATCCGTTGCTTTCCTATGTACTAACAACAAATCAGCAGAAAGAAAAATCAGGAAAACAACTCCATTTACAACTGCATCAAAAGGAATAAAATGTCTAGTAATAAACTTAACCTAGGAAGTGAAAGACCTGTACTCTGAAAAGTATAAGTCTGATGAAAAAAAAACTGAAGAAACATAAATAAGTGGAAATCTATCCCATCCTCATGGATAGAAAGAAATAATCCTGCCCCAAACAATTTACAGATTCAATGCAATCCCTATCAAAATATCAATGGCATTTTTCAATGAACAACAGCAAATAATCCTAAAATTTATTTGGAACCACAAAAGACCCCAAATAGCCAAAGCAATCTTGAGGAAGAAGAACAAAGCTTGGGGTTTCAAGCTCTCTGACTTCAAGCTATACTACAAATTCACATGGAAACATAAGAAACACATAATAACCACCACAATCTTTAAAAATAACAAAGTTAATGGACTAACCCTAACAATTTCAAACATATTATAAAGCTACAGTAACCAAGACAATACAGTAATGGCATAAAGACAGACATATAGATAAATGGGACAGAACTGAGAGACCAGAAACAAACCTTTACATTTATGATCAACTGATTTTGACAAGAAATCTAAGATAATTCAATAGGTAAATGAATAGTCTTTTTAATATATGGTGCTGGAAGAATGGAATATCCACAAGCAAAAGAATGAAGCTGAAGCCTTACCTGTTATCAGACACGAAAGTTTACTCCAAATAGATCCCAGACCTAAATAAAAAGCCAAAACTTTAAAACTTAAAAAAAAAAATCAGGTGTAGATCTTCATAACCTAATCATTGGATTAGGCAATGATTTCTTAGATATGACACCAAAAGCGCAAGTAACAAAAGAAAAAAATTGATAAACTGGATGTCATAAAAATTAAAAACTTATGTGCTTCAGAGCACCCTATCAAAAAACTGAAAAAACAGCCCACAGAATAGAAATTACTTGCAAATCATATAGTTTATAAAGGACATTTATTCAGAATAAAGAATTCTCACAATTCAACAATTAAAAAAATTTTTTAAATGTGTAAAATATTTGAATAGATATTTTTTCAAAACAATATACAAGCAGCCAATTAGTACAAGAAATAATGTTCATCATTAGTCATTAGGGACATTTAAATAAAAAATCACAGAACATCATTTCACTTGTTAGGATGGCTAAAAAGATCAAGATGGACAATAGCATGAGTTGCCAAGGATTAGGAAAACCATTCACTGCTACGGGGAATACAAAATAGTATAGCCATTGTGAAAAACAGTCTACCATTTCTTCAAAGCATTAAACAAAGAGCTACCATGTGACTCACACTTCTACTCCTAGATATATATACCCAAAAGAACTGAAAACATATGTCCACATAGAAACTTGTATACAATATTCATAGTAGTATTATTCATCATAGGCAAAGTTGAAGCAATGAAAATGTCCATCAATGGATGAACAGATAAATAAAATGGAAGATTAATCAACCATAGAAAGGAATGAAGGACTAATACATGGCACAATATGGGTGAATCTTGAAAACATTCTAAATGAAAGTAAGCAGTCACAAAAGCCACATATTGTATGATACCATTTTTATGAAATAGGAAAGTCCATAGAGACAAAAAGTAGATTAGTGGTTTCTAGGGTCTGGGGATGCAGGGCATAAGGAGTGGTGGCTAATAAGGATGGGATTTATTTTAGGGGAACTGAAAATGTCTAAAATTAGATAGTGGTTGATAGTTTAACAATTCTGTGAATATATTAAAGACCACTGAGTTGCATATCTGAAAAGGGTGAATTATATGGCATGTGAATGTATGTCTCAATAAAACTGTTACCAAAAATGCGATATGCACATTATGCACAACAATGTTAGGTACACATTACAAGTTAAATGTTTAGTGTTTGCCCTTTGAATAAAAAGTGGAAGGATATTTTGTAAAAAGAGGGAAATATTATATATATTATTTACTCATACATAAAAGGTCTCTGGAATTGATATTAACAAGACCAACTGTGATCTGGGCAGGATCACCAGATGGCCTGGTTTCAGGACTATAAAATTATGAAATAGTCTTTAATAGATTTTTTTCTTGCACCGTGAACCATATGAATGTACCTAAAATGAATAAAATTGGATGAAATTCATCCATTTAAGCTGAAAGAAAAATGGTAAGAGACTTGAAGAGGTGCTTCAAAAAAGGGGGATACAATGGGTCAATAAATATACAGAAAGAAGTGTTCAGCCTCAGAGAAATGCAAATTAAAATGAAAGTGTGATATTTCATCACACTCAACAAAGTGGTTGAAATAAGAATTGCTGGAGATATGGATCAACCCTGACTCTCATAACTATTGATGGGAGTATAAATTGGCCAACCACTTTGGAAAACTATTTGGCAGTATCTACTCAAGCTGAACTATATATGCCCAATAATCCAGCAATTGCATTCCTTTGTAAATACTCAACAAAAATGTTGACCTATATTTACCAAAATACATGCAACAAAATGTTCACAGCAGGAGTATTTGTAAATGCCAACAATGGGAAACAGTCCCTTTTTAAAATTCTAACAGATTAAAAGTCCATTAAAAGAATGCATAAATACAAGTGGTATATATATATATATACAATGGAACTACTGCTACATACAACAAGATAGACAAAGCTCACAGGTATTGTGTTAGCTGAAAGAGACAATAAAGAATAACTACATAATTCTTCTTATAGAAAACTTAGAAACAAGCAAAATTAATCTTTGACATTAAGAGTCCCCAAAGTGGTTGCCTTTGAGGAAGGGATAATAACCAGGCTCAAAGAAGACTTCAGAGTGCCAGTGATCTAGGTAGGGCATCACGGCACCATCAATGTGGACACAATTTATGTATCTCTTCATCAATCTTATACTTCAATAAAATTTATTTTAGATTCTCCACTTCTCTACATCTTATAAATCACTTGATAGTATTAAGAATTCCAGTTTTGTTGCCAGTTCTGTTTGTTGTGAAATGATTCTCAATGTAATTTTAATTTGCTTTTCTTTGATTATGAATGTATTAGTTTTCTAGGGCAGCCATAACAAAACGGCACAGACTGGGTGGCTTAAACAACAGAAATGTATCCTCTCTCAGTCTTGGAGGCTGAAGTCTGAGATCATGGTGTGGGCAGGGCTGGTACCCTCTGAGGCCTCTCTCCTTGCCATGTGGACAGCTGTCTTCTCCCTGTGTCCTCACACGGCCATCCCTCTGTGCATGTCTGTGTCCTAATCCCCTTTCCTTATAAGGACACGGGCACAACCTAGTGAACTAATTTAACCTTAATTAGTTCTTCAAAGGCCCTATCTGCAAATACAGTCACATCCTGAGGTACTGGGGATTAGGACTTCAACACATTAATTTTGAGTGGACACAATTCAGCCCCTAACAATCCATTCACAGATTCATTTGCCACCTGTGCACTTCCTGTCCTTATTCATTGCCCATGCACTCACAGGGCTTTTGACCTTTTCTTAGTTCTTTGTAGAAGCTATTTATATATTGGAGACTAACCTTTTGACATGGGTACATGCTGATAATACCTGATCCCATCCGGTGCTCTGCCTCTTCCCTTTGTGTCCTACAGGGCTCTACTTCCTTCTATTAGCTTAACTTGTTAATCACATCTTACTTACTATAACAGTGATCTATCTGACAATGAGAGAGGTGAGTTAAATGACTCTCACCAAATACTTGATTTGTTATTTTTTCTTGTAACTCGAGCAATTTTTGCTTCATACAGTTTTCAGTTTTATATCAGCGTATACAAGCTCAGAAATATGGATTTTTCTTATCACTTTGTAGTTATTCTCATTATCCTGAAAAATGCTTTTTGCTGTGACATCAATTTTGTCTCATATTCTTTTCCTGGTTTATCTCTTTACATCCCATTATGCTCAGTTTTTCACTATCTTCATGCTTTTTGCTATGCTTGTAAATAAGCTATACATAGAATTTTAAAATATCCATGCTGAGAGTTTGGGTATTCTTTCGTGAGCTCAGAATGCTTATACATCTTGTGTAGACTGATAAATTTTGAATTATTGTTATCTTTTTGCACAGTGCGTTCTGTCTGCCATGCTTTTTTCTTACCTTTTCCCTTCATATCTGCCCTCGATTTGATTGAGTTTCTTCATTCCCCCTTTTAGCTATATATCCTATATCTAAACTTTTAGGGCTTGCATTTAAATTTCAACAGCTACACCTAACTTAAGGCATTGAATCAAATAAGATTTCTACTTTCTTTTTGGAAATCACACAAGGATCTTTAGTTTTACTATGATGCTCACGTCCTCTATATCCTTCATATTATTGTTTACCTAGTCCTTTTTAAACTTAGTTTTTAGAAATAAATTTTATATTATCTTCATCTGTACAAATTTTCCATCACTGAAAAATATTTCAGACAAAGAACAGAACTATATATATATATGTAACACATGTACCTACTACCTGTAAATAACAATTAAACAAACTGTGTAGCCACCACCCAGTTGAAGAAGCCAGACCCTGGTTCTGGGAAGATGGTGGAGTAGGAAGCACCAGGAGCCTCTCTCTGCACCTACACAACACCCGTACTGGAAGAACCTGTTTGACCTAATTATTTTGGAACTCTGGAGTCTGATGAAATCCAAGGGAAGGCTTGGGGGGCACAGTAGTAGCCCCCAAGCACCATGCCCCAGACCCAGTGGAGGCAACTGTGTGCATGTTCCCGGAGCAGCTTGAACACAGCTTGCAGGAGCCAAGGGGGACCAAAAGGACCCTGTCCCCCAAACTGTGGAGATCTGTGCTCTTGCTCTGATTGCTGATGCGGCTTCTGATCACAGAGGTACAGACACAGAGGTGGTGGCATTGTTGCACCTTCCACCACTGTTGCAAGCCTCTCCCCCACTTGTTAAACTGACTTCCAGAGGATTTAAAGGGCCAATGCCCATTTCTCCACAACCCTCTTCATTTTTCCCTTTTTCTCTCTTGGGAGCCAGACATTAAAGACTAGGACATTTAAAACTGTGCATGTAGGGGACTTAGAGAGTCACCATGCATGCACAGAAAGGCGCACAGGCTCAGAAAAAACCTGAGAAAGCCTAAGTTTACATGTTAGGCTGGTCCTTGGCATAAAGCCTGCAACAATAAAACAAAAGCAAAAACAAAACCCAGCAAATCCCAAGGAAGGGAAAGAATCTGATTCTAGAGTTACCACATTACTAGGGTTAAATGTCCAGTTTTCAGCAACAACAAAAAAAATCACAAGGCATACAAAGAAAGTGTGGCCCATTCAAAGGAAAGCAATAAACCAGCAGAAACTCTCCCTGCAAAAAGATTTGGTGGCAGATTTTCTAGACAAAGACTTCAAAACAGTGGTCTTAAAGATGCTCAAAGAAATAAAGGAAATGTGGAGAGAGTCAAGAAAATGATATGCGAACAAAATGGAAATATTAACAACAAGACAGAAAATCTAAAAAGAAACAAAAGAAATTCTGGGTCTGATAAGTATAATAACTAAAATGAAAAAATGCACAAGAGAGATTCAAAGGCAGATTTGAGCAAGCAGAAGGAAGAATCAGCAAACTGGAAAGTAGAACAAAGGAAATTGGGTTGAGGAACGGAAAGAAAAAGATTTGAAGAAAAGTGAACAGAGCCTGAGGGACCCGTGGGACACCCATCAAATGCAGCAACATACACATCATAGGAATTCCAGAAGGAGAAGAGGGACACAAAGAGGCAGGGAGAATATCTGAAGATATAATGACCGAAAGCTTCCCAAATTTGATGACTTGCATATATGTATCTAAGAAGCTAAATGAGCTCCAGTGGGATGAACTCAGAGACCCACACCGAGACATGTGATTAACTCTGGAAAGACACAGACGGCATCTTGAAAGCAATAAAAGAAAAGCAACATGTCACATACAAGTGATCCTCAGTAAGATTATCTGCAGGTTTCTCATGGAGGCCAGCAGCCAAGGGGCTGATATATTCAAAATGCTCAAAGAAGAAGAAAAAAAAAAAAACAGTCAGCCAAGAATCCTGTATCTGTCAAAATAGTTTTTCGAAAGTGAAGGAGAAAATAAGACATTCCCAGATAAACAAAACCTGGGGGAGTTCATTACCACTAGACTTGTCCTGCAAGAAATGCTCAAGGGAGTCCTGCAGAGTGAAATAAAAGGACACTAGACAGTAACTGAAGCCTTTTGGAGAATAAAGATCTTAATAAAGGTAAGTACATGGGCAATTATAAAAGCTAATATTGTTGTTACAACAGTTTGTAACTCGACTTTTTGTTTGCTACATGATTTAAGAGATTAATATGTTTTAAAGCAATCATTAGTCTAAAAGCTAATATTATCATTTTTATTTGTAACTCCACACTTTGTTCTCTACATAATTTAAGAGATCTATGTATCCTTAAAGATACTGATTTCTGTTTGTGGACACACACCATATAAAGATGTTATTTAGGGACATCAGCAACTGAAAGGAGTGGAGATGGAGGCATAGAGGAGCAGAGTTTGTGTGTGGTATTGAAGTTAAACTGGTATAAATTCAAGTTAGAGCATTATAACTTTAGGATGTTAAATGTAACCCCATGGTAACCACAAAGAAAACAGCTATAGATTATTCACAAAAGTCAATGAGACAGGAACTTAAATGTTTTACTACAGAAAATAAACAAAAAGAAGACAGCAATGAAGGAAATGAACAACAAAAACTATAAAGCATATAGACAACAAGGAACAAAATAACAGAATGAAGTATGTCCTTATTAGCCTGAGGAGGAAGGAAATTCTGACACTTGATATAACATGGATGAGCCTGGAGGACTTCATGTTAAGTGAAATAAGCCAGTCATACAAGGGCAAACATTGTAATGACTCTCCCTATATGAGGTTCCTAGAATAGTCAGATCCACAGAGCCAGAAAGAAGACGGGGGGGTCCAGGGTCCAGGGGAGGGGGCTGGGAGTTGGTGTTTAATTGGGACAGAGTGGCAGTTTGGCAAGATGTGCAGTTCTGGAGACGGATGGTGGTGGTGTTTGCACAATGATATGACTGTACTTAATATCACTGACCTGCACACTTAAAAATGGTTAAGATACCAGACTTTGTATGTGTATCTTGTTACGATAAAAAAATTATATCAGCTCTTTATGTCATACGTTTTTGAGTAAGTAAAATACCTCCCATTAGTTTCACATCACAGCCAGGTAGGCTGGTGAAAGGGGTTTATCCACATGTTACAATTGGAGGCAGTGGGTCTGAGAGTACCCACTCTCATAAGCCTCCAAAGAATCAGACTTCAACTTCTGGTCTGTTTTGGCCAGTCCACTGACACTCCACTAAAATTGCTACTGTCTGAATGTAATGTTCTAATGCTTCTAAAGGTAATTTTAAGAGGATTAATTGACTGGGTTAAGAAAACAAAAACAAAAAATAACTCCGAACAACTTCTTGTTCTGGAAAGGACCTGTTCCCTAATAGTTCCTCCAGTGCCCTGCACTGAAAGTAAAAACTGAGATGTGCCCTTGCACAAATAATAATAGAAAGTCAGTGGTGGAAGCCAACCTAGGATGTGTACTCATACTCTTTACACTCTGCATCTGCAACACAGCTGTCCTCCAGTGCAAAACTGAACATGTTTGTGACACTCTAAAAAGCACAACAAACAAACCTGCTGATTATCAAATGCTCCACGTTTATCACAAGGATTTGGAGTTGGAGAGAACAAATTCAGTGAGATAAAAGTTCATCTGGAGCAATCCATGCAGTTCCAAAGTCTGGCACTCATATTCACTGGGAGCCGGTCCAAACGGCTGAGTTAGAGTGCTCCAAACGAATGGCAATTACACAAGTATTTATAGTGTCCTCTACATGAGTCAATTAAGGAGGAAACTGGAAAACCCCACAGGCTTCTGCTTTCACTGTGAGGCAACTGGTGCTATAGAAAGACACAAGAGCTGGGCATTTGAACAGAGGAGAGGTGGAGACCATGGCCTACCATTCACCAGCTGTGCCTCCCTAGGCAAGAACTTTAAGTCTTTGAGGTCATTTCCCTTCTTTGTAATATGTTTATTGTAAAAATAATCAGAGAGTTGCTATGAGAGGCATATGAGAAGAAGCATGTGGAGAGTTTAAAAACTGATCCCATTATGATTCTATTGAAATAGTAAAGAAAAAATAATGTGCCTGTGTTTAAGTAAGTCCTTCTGTTTTTCTTCTCAGCAAAGAAACTGCTACAACTCTTTCACTGAGTTCCTCCAAGATTTTACATAAGAGATTCTGGAAACATCAAACTCTCTTATCTTCAAGTCACAGCCCTGGGGAAGTCTGAGAATGGAACCCTTGTGTGACAAGGACAGCATATTAAGAAAGGCTCACCAGCTGAACTTTCCAAAGTAGGACATGCATTTTAATAAGGACATATAATTTTTTTAAAAGGCATCCAAACTTGATACAAATTTTAAAATGTCTTTTAAAATGTGGGCTGTGTTCTCACTTTCTTCTTAGATGAAAAGAGATGCATTTGTGTAGGAGGAGACCTAGAAGAGCTGGGGTGACTGATGCAAGACTGCAGAATTGGCTCTACTTAAAATGCAAACGTCCCTTCATGTGGCTCTCCTTGATTTCTTGAATGTGGGCCCTCCTTCTCTTCCCACCCATTTTCCTCCTCACTTGCGCAGTGACCTGAGCCCTACCCTAACCCAGTGTGAATGGCTTACACAGTGGTTCTTCCCAGGGGACCCTCCCAGGACGTCAATTCAATCCTCAACCACCATTCATTCCTCCATCCATCTTTGCAATGTTTCTAAATCACCCACTTGACACAAGCTGCTGCAGAAATTGATGGGGATTCAATGATGGCTGTCATGGAGACAACATCAGAGCTAAGATCTGAAGAGTGGACATGAGTTAGCAAGCAAAGGGTCCATGAGGGGTTTGGAGGGATGTGAAAGGGTAAGGCCATCCTGGAAGAGAGTGCACCTCCTCTAAGAAGCATCACCATCCTTCTCCGCAGGCTGAGTTAGAGTGCTCAGACACGAACTGCAGCAAGAAGATATTTGCATCAAAACTGATTAGTAGCAGTTTTAAATAAAATGAAAACAACAGGCTTTTGAAATCATGACTTGAAAACTACTACCATAAAATACGATCTGACAAATTGGAACAAAATCAATTCACTCGACCTCTTTGTGAATAATGAAAGAACATTAAGGCCAGATAGGAAATGCCTTAATTAAACTTAGATTATCATTTAATATTATATATTGGGTTTATTTGTTTTATCTGAATATTGTCTGTCCCCATTAGACAGAAGCTACAAGAAGGCAGGGGTCTTATCAAAAATCAATTGACCATATATTTGTAGATATATTTTTGGACTTTCTCTTCTGTTCCATTGATCTTTTTCTCTATTATGATGCCAATACAACACTGTCTTGATTATTGTATGTCTATAACTCTTGAAATCAAGTGGTATTCATTTTATGACTATGTTCTTAATTTTTAAAGCTGTTCTCACTATTCTAGGTGCTTTGAATTTTCACATGTACTTTAGAGCCAGTTTGCCAGTTTCTACATAAGAGATGCCTAGAAAAGCCCATCAGGCTATCATCAGACTTCTCAGCAGAAACCTTACAGGTCAGAAGGGAGTGGCATGATGTATTTAATGCAATGAAGCAGAAGGGCCTTGAACTTTATCTGGCAAGATTATCACTTAAATTTGAAGGAGGGATTAAGCAATTTCCAGATAAGCAAAAGCTGAGAGAATTGACCTCCCACAAGCCATCTCTACAGTGTATTTTGGAGGGACTGCTATAGATGGAAGTGTTCCTAAGTTTTAATAGCTGTCATCGGAGGTAATAAAACCACAGCAAAGAAAGTAGAACAGCTAATTACTAATCAAATGCAAAATTAAATTAACTATCCCCAAAGTTAATCAAGGGATACACAAATACTAAAGAATATGATACCTAATATATAAAGAATGAAGGAGGAAGAAAAAGGAGGAGAAAAAAAAGAGAACCTTTAGATTGTGTTTGTAACAGCATATTAAGTGAGTTAAGTTAGACTCTTAGATAGTGAGGAAGTTAACCGTGAACCTTTGGTAACCACGAATCTAAAGCCTACAATGGCGAGTACATACCTATCAATAAACAGCCTAAATGTAAATGGTCTGAATGCACCAATTATAAGACATGGAGTCACTGAATGGATAAAAAAGCAAGACCCGTCTATATGCTGCTTACAAGAGACTCACTTTAAACCCAAAGACATACTCAGACTAAAAGTGAAGGGATGGAAAAATATATTTCATGCAACTAATAGGGAGAAAGAAGCAGGAGTTGCAGTACTTGTATCAGAAAAAATAGACTTCAAAACAAAGAAAGTCACAAGAGACAAAGAGGGACATTACATAATGATAAAAGGGCCAATCAAACAAGAAGACATAATCATTATAAGTATCTATGTGCCCAACACAGGAGCACCTACATATGTCAAACAAATATTAACAGAAGTAAAAGGGGAAATAGAATGCAATGCATTCATTCTAGGAGACTTCAACACTCCATTCAATATGAAGGACAGATCAACCAGACAGAAAATAAGTAAGGAGACAGAGGCACTGAACAACACATTAGAACAGATGGACCTAACAAACATCTACAGAACTCTACACCCAAAAGCAGCAGAATATACATTCTTCTCAAGTGCACATGGAACATTTTCAAGAATAGATCATATTCTAGGCCACAAAAAGAGCCTCAGTAAATTAAAAAAGATTGAAATTGTACCAACCAGTTTCTCAGACCCCAAAGGTATGAAACTAGAAATAAATTATGCAAAGAAAATGAAAAATCCCACAAACACAAGGAAGCTTCACAACATGCTCCTAAATAACCAATGGATCAATAACCAAATAAAAACAGAGATGAAGCAATATATGGAGACAAATGAAAACAATAATTCAACACTGCAAAATCTGTGGGACGCAGCGAAGACCATGTTAAAAGGAAAGTATGTTGCAATAGAGGCCTACCTCAGGAAAGAAGAACAATCCCAGGTAAGCAGTCAAACTCACAATTAACGAAACTAGAAAAAGAAGAACAAATGAGGCCCAAGGTCATTAGAAGGAGGGACATAATAAAGATTAGAGCAGAAATAAATAAAATTGAGAAGAATAAAACAAAAGAAAGAATTAATGAAAGCAAGAGGTGGTTCTTTGAGAAAATAAACAAAATAGATAAACCCCTAGCCAGACTTATCAAGAAAAAAAGAGAGTCTACACACATAAACAGAATCAGAAATGAGAGAGGAAAAATCACTACAGACACCACAGAAATAAAAAGAATTATTAGAGAATACTATGAAAAATTATATGCTAACCAACTGGATAACCTAGAAGAAATGGACAACTTTCTAGAAAAATACAACCGTCCAAGGCTGACCCAGGAAGAAACAGAAAATCTGAACAGACCAATTACCAGCAATGAAATTGAACTGGTAATCAAAAACCTACCTACGAAAAAAAACTGGACCAGAGGGCTTCACTGCTGAATTTTATCAAACATTTAGTGAAGAACTAATACCCATCCTCCTTAAAGTTTTCCAAAGAGTAGAAGAAGAGGGAATACTTCCAAACTCATTCTATGAGGCCAGCATCACGCTAATACCAAAACCAGGCAAAGACACCACAAAAAAAAAAAAGAAAATTACAGACCAATATCCCAGATGAACATAGATACAAAAATACTCAACAAAATATTAGCAAACTGAATTCAAAAATACATCAAAAGGATCATCAATCATGATCAAGTAGGATTTATTCCAGGGATGCAAGGATGGTACAACATTCGAAAATCCATCAACATCATCCACATCAACAAACAGAAGGACAAAAACCACATCATCATCTCCATAGATGCTGAAAAGGCATTGGACAAAATTCAACATCTATTCATGATAAAAACTCTCAACAAAATGGGTATAGACGGCAAGTACCTCAACATAATGAAGGCCATTTATGATAAACCCACAGCCAACATTATACTTTACAGCGAGAAGCTGAAAGTTTTTCCTTTAAGATTGGGAACAAGACAGGGATGTCCACTCTCCCCACTTCTTTTCATCATAGTACCGGAGGGCCTAGCCATGGCAATCAGACAACACAAAGAAATAAAAGGCATCCAGATTAGTAAGGAAGAAGTTAAACTGTCCCTGTTTACAGATGACATGATATTGTACATAAAAAACCATAAAGATTCTACTCCAAAACTACTAGATCTAATATCTGAATTCAGCAAAGTTGTGGGATACAAAATTAATACACAGAAATCCGTGGCATTCCTATACACTAACAATGAACTAGCAGAGAGAAATCAGGAAAAGAATTCCATTCACAGTTGAATCAAAAAGAATAAAATACCTAGGAATAAACCTAACCGAGGAAGTGAAAGACTTATACTCTGAAAACTACAAGATACTCATGAGAGAAGTTAAAGAAGATACCAACAAATGGAAACACATCCTATGCTCATGGATAGGAAGAATTAATATTGTCAAAATGGCCATCCTTCCTAAAGCAATCTACAGATTCAATGCAATCCCTATCAAAATACCAACAGCATTCCTCAATGAATTAGAGCAAACAGTTCTAAAATTCATATGGAACCACAAAAGACCCCGAATAGCCAAAGCAATCCTGAGAAGGAAGAATAAAGTAGGGTGAATTACACTCCCTGACTTCAAGCTCTACTACAAAGCCACAGTAATCAAGACAATTTGGTACTGGCACAAGAACAAATCCATAGACCAGTGGAACAGACCAGAAAGCCCAGATTGAAACCCAAGCATATATGGTCAATTAATATATGATAAAGGAGCCATGGACATACAATGGGGAAATGACAGCCACTTCAACAGCTGGTGTTGGGAAAACTGGACAGCTACATGCAAGAGAATGAAACTGGATTATTGTTTAATCCCATACACAAAAGTAAATTCAAATGGATCAAAGACCTGAATGTAAGTCATGAAACCATAAAACTCTTAGAAGACAACATAGGCAAAAATCTCCTGAATATAAGTATGAGCAACTTCTTCCTGAACACATCTCCTCGAACAAGGGAAACAAATGCAAAAGTGAACTCACAAGACTACATCAAACTAAAAAGTTTCTGTACTGCAAAGGACACCATCAACAGAACAAAAAGATATCCTACAGTATTGGAGAATATATTTGTAAATGACATATACAACAAGGGGTTAACCTCCAAAAGATATAAAGAACTTACACGCCTAAACACCCAAAAAGCAAATAACCTGATTAAAAAATGGGCAGAGTATATGAAGAAACAATTCTCCAAAGAAGAAATTCACATGGCCAACAGACACATGAAAAGATGCTCCACATCACTAATCATGAGGGAAATGCAAATTAAAACCACAATGAGATATCACCTCACACCAGTAAGGATGGCCAGCATCCAAAAGACTAAGAACAACAAATGCTGGCAAGGATGCAGAGTAAGGGAACCCTCCTACACTGCTGGTGGGAATGTAAGCTAGTTCAACCATTGTGGAAGCAATATGGAGGTTCCTCAAGAAACTAAAAATAGAAATACCACTTGACCCAGGAATCCCACTCCTTGGAATCTACCCAAAGAATACAACTTCTCAGATTCAAAAAGACATATGCACCTCTATGTTTATCGCAGCACTTTTTACAATAGCCAAGATATGGTAGCAACCTAAGTGTTCACCAGTAGATGAATGGATAAAGAAGAGGTGATACATATACACAATGGAATACTATTCAGCCACAACAAAGAAACAAATCCTACCATTTGCAACAACATGGATGGAGCTGGAGGATATTATGCTCAGTGAAATAAGCCAGGTGGAGAAAGAAAAGTGCCAAATGATTTCCCTCATTTGTGGAGTATAACAATGAAGCAAAACTGAAGGAACAAAATAGCAGCAGACTCAGAGACTCCAAGAAGTAACTTGTGGTTACCAAAGGGGAGGGGTGTGGGAGGGAGGGTGGGGAGGATGGGACAAGGGGATTGAGGGGTATTATGTTTAGTACACATGGTGTGGGGGTCACGGGGAAGACAGTGTAGCACAAAGAAGGCAAATAGTGAATCTGTGTCATCTTACTACACTGATGGACAGTGAGTGCATTGGGGTATGGGTGGGGACTTAATAATATGGGTAAAGTAGTATACACATTGTTTTTTTTCATGTGAAACCATCATAAGAGTGTATATCAATAATACCTTAATAAAAATTAAAATAAATAAGTAAATAAAATATATATAAATAAATGCATGAATTATTTGGAAAAAAAAAAAAGAGATCCCTATAATTTTGCTTGAGATTGCATGGAATCTATGGATCAATTTGGGAAGGACTAACACCTTAGCAATATTGAATCTTAAGACTCATTAACAAGGTATACTTCTACATTTATTTAGGTCTTCTTTCCCTTCTCTTAGCAGTGTTTGGTGGCATTCCATGCCTAAGTCTTTTATATGTTCATTCAGATTCATCCCTAAGTATTTCACATTTTTGATGTTACTATAAACAGTATTTTCAAAAGTTGATTTCTGATTATTCATTGCTAGTGTATAGAAATAATTATTTTTTTCATATTGATCTTGTCTGAAATCCTGCTTAGCTCAATTATTAGTTATGGTATTTTTTTGTAGATTTTATCAGATTTTGCATGTAAACAGCATAATCATGTCACTTGCAAATAGTTTTATTTGTCCTTTCCAATCTGAAAGCCTTTTATTTCTTTTACTTGCCTTATTGCACTGGCTAACACCTCCAGTATAATGTTTAATGGAAGTAGTGAGAGTGGATATACTTGTCTTGTTCCAGGTTTTAGGGGGAGAATATTTAGTCATTCTCCATTAAATATGATGATTTCTGTAGGTTTTCTGTAGATGTACTTTATTGGGTTAAGAGTTTTTACCAGGAAATGATGTTGTATTTTGTCAAGGTATTATCCTGCATCCATGGAGATGATCATATTTTTTTTCTTTTTTAGTCTGTTTATATGATGAATTACATTGATTATCAAATGTTAAACCAATCTTGAATTCCTGGGATAAATATCACTTGGAAGTAACATTTTATATATTGTTGGATTTGATTTTCTAAAATTTTGTGAAGAATTTTTACATTTACATTCCTGAGGGATTTGGGTCTGTTTTCTTCTTTTTATAATGTCTCTCTTTTTTTGTTTTCTTTTTTTGTAATGTTCTTGTCTGGTTTTCATATTAGGATAATATTGGACTCAGAATGAATTTGTGACTCTTCCTTCTATTACTGTCTTCAAGTTCATTAATCCTTTCTGTACTATCTAATCTGCCACTAATTCTAGCCAGTGTATTTTCAACACAGACATTGTAATTTTCCTCTCTAGAAGTTTGATTTAGGGCTTTTTTATAAATTCCATGTCTCCATCTACCTTTTTGAACATACGGTATATAGCTATAATAACTTTTGTATTACAAATAATTTTTTCCTTTCTCAGATTGTTTCATTTAGAAGGGTAAATCTGGTCTGTGTCACTCCATCTTGGCCAGAAGCAGAAACTCTTATCCTACTTTCTGATACAGAGTATATTTTCCAAAAGAGTTTATGGAATTAATAGCTATAGAATGTTCTAGGTGCCAGGAATGTATAGTGAACAGGACAGAAGAACCCCTGTATTCATGGAGCTTATGGTCTGGTGGGAGATGACATCCAACCAATATAAAACAAAAAATAAATACATAAACAAGACAATGTCAGATAGTTTTGGCAAATCAAAGTAATTGGTCAGTAGATGCACCTCTGAGGAGGGATCTGAGTTGAGTGTTGAGGAGAAGTTGACCATGCAGAGGTTCTGAGGTAGAGAATTCCAGCCAGAGAGATTGGCAAGGACACAAGTCATGGGTGCAGTATGAGCTCAGCATGTTGCAGGGCAAAATGAGCATCAGAGGAGTCAGCAGGTGGTGATAGCAACGGGGTAGGCAGGGGCCAGATCGGCTAGTCTCACACATCAGGGAGCGAGGTGTGGAGCACAGTGGTGTGCACGACACACAAAGAAATATCAAAGTGAAACTTTCTTTAAATTCCTCCCCCTAGAATGATGAACAAACATCAGAAATTGGTTCATTTTTCCTTGTGGCCCAGAGCCTTTTCAGCCCACAGGCTGCTGGCAATCGCGATGAAATGGCTCCTAAACCGACTGCTGTCCCGCACCTGATCCAGGGCAGCCTCCCGACAGCACTGCTGGCAGCCATTCCCATGAAACCCATAACCATCCTCTTCACTTTATCCCCAAAAGGGAAGCGGCAGTGCAACAAGCTGTTTGACAGCTGCCACACTTCCTCCCAGAGATGATGAAGCTTAGGAATCACGAAGTATTGAAGTGTTCTCTTTTCATTAAAACCAAAGTGGTTCAAACAGCATCTCTTTAGAGTGGGTGGCCATTTACAATAATGAGCAGAGCCACTCTTTGGTTTCCTTCCCCCACATTCTGGTGTAATTTGTTCTCTATACTTTGTCTATGAGACCGGATGAGACATCAAGGGAATTGCATGCAGAATGTATGAATAAACTTGATTTTAATTCCAGCTGTGTTAGTTACTTGCTGCGTGACCTTGGACAAGTCATTTAATCTGTCCAAGACTTTTTTTCCTTTCCTAAGATATGAGGATGCTCTCATCTTCTCACATTCTACTAGGAGGGCTGTTATTAGCTATAGTAATGATATGGGAGTCCTTAGGTACATGCAATCCTCCACATAAAATAATCTGGTGCGAAGCCGTTTCTGAAACCTAGGGAAACAGGGTGGGGACAGGGAAGGACTCAAGCTCACAGTCTGTAATAAAAAATGTTTCTGTTCATTCTAAATACATACTGACTGAATTGAAGTTAAAAGTATATCAGTGGCACTGTACCCACTGACTCAGCCATGATGGACACTGGACAAGTCTTCCCCATTCACCACGCATCGCTCAATGGGAATCTTTCAGATCTTCTTCACTCAGAGTATCAACAAGATTACTTAAAATGTGGTTTGCTCTCTTACAATTACATATTTTCAGTGGAAAGTCCTCCATCCAAGCATTCCACACCATCCTGGTTTCATGATTCAGGAACCTTCCTCCTGGGTCCCATCTCGGTCCCGTGGACAAGGGGCCTGGGTGTTTGAGAGGGGAGCCCTGTCACTGGCCTTTATTTAATTGCTTTGCAGTGGGTAAAAATATATTTACAAGTATGTGGTCAAAGTTCAGGCAAAAGATGATGGAGATTGAACGTGAATTACAAGTAAAGTAACTTTAGATTTGGTTAAGCATTTTCTCATCAATCCACTTTGCAAAGTCAGTGTAACTAGTATCCCCCGTCTATAGACAGGAACCTGAACGTCAGAGAGGCCAAGGGGAGTGGCTGAGGTTCACAAGTGCGGGAAGGGACTCAGGCCCAGATGGCCATTCCAAACCCAAAGCTCCTTTAAGCAAGCCCTGCTACCACACAGCTGTGTATGGGTTAATGGGAGACCAGATTATTCTCATTCGGACTACAGAAAATGTTCACTTTTTCCCCTTTGTATTCCTTGGCAGTGGCAACAGAGTTCTTCTGTCTAATTTCTTCCCCTTTTCCCTGAGTTCACACCACCTCTCAATCAAGGCCCATCTGTGAATTTAATTAACCAGCTGCTTTTCCAAGCTTCCAGATCATTAATTAAGATCTTCTTTGAAACCAGACCTAACCCTTTTACCCTCAGCCATCCTCTTGGGACTTTTATGCAGCTCTGGAAATCACTGTTTATTTTAACCCCACATTATATGCTCAGTTTGCAAGGAGAGTTTTATAACTGCCCTATCTCAGAAAGTTAATTTCTCCAGGGAGAGCTTGTGAGCCAGCTCTGAATGTTTTGTCAAAATTCAAACACAAGAAATTGACTTCAAATGTTATTGATGTTTTAGTTATTATTAATGATAGGTAATTAGAAAATTTATTAATAAAATTCACTGTAGCATCCTTAGTTTAAAGCCCAAACTTCTTAATACATACTACATATTATCAGGAGACTACACATACACTAGCAGATTGAAAATATCCACCCTACTATCTCTTTCATGTAGTAATCTCAGATTCAGAAAGTTACTTTAAAGAACTAAATCAAAAGAAGGAAGATGTTTAGGACAAAGATCATTTTATATGTTACCAAATGTTGTACCTGATCCTAATAATAGGAGAATGGGTATGTACATTTTGGTGCATCCATATACTGGAATATTACGGTGCTAGTAAAAGCAACACTATATAATTACAGGGAAGACATTTGGCAGATATACTATCAAGTGGAAAATGAAGAGAATAAAAAATACAAAGTCTGTAACTGTTACATGATGTAGAGATAGATCTGTATGGACAAAGTCTGAAATGACCAGGAGCAAAAAGTGAAAATAGCTAATTTGGAGTTATTAGACTGTGAAAGGTTTATTTGCATGTTTAATTTTAAGTTACTACATGCAACAAATAAAAGGAAGGCTGCACTAAGCCAAAATATTTTAGAAGCATCTTGATGTTCCTCATATGATCAGGATGTCGGCACTAGTTGTATTCTATAGCAAATATATTACTGCCTGTTCATAAACCTTGAAACCCACCATTTCAATCAGCTCTGAGTCATGGCTACCTACCAGTACCTGCATTTCTAGGGTAAAGAACATGGTCTGCAGAGAACCATGTATGCAGAGGATGGAGGAACCAAAGAATTAACATTTTCCTAGGCGCACCCTTCAACTACTCTTAAGAGTTGAAAAACACTCCAGCATTCTTGCTTCTCCAGTGTCATAATTCTGAGATGGCTGTTTTGCACCTTTTCCTAGATTCTCACAAAGGAACAAAGAAAATCACTTGCAAAAGAAAGCTTTTTCTAACATTGAGGACTGGATCAACTGTTTATCCATAAGGGGTAAAAGAAGTATCAATCACTACCTCACACCATATACAAAGGGTAATTTAAGATAGATAATGGATCTATGAGTTGAATATATTTTCTAGAAGAAACACGGACGACTCTCTTTGGATCTGGAGTGGGTAAAAATGTTTAGTCATGGTATAGGAAGCAATAAAATAAAGAAGGAAAATCAATAAATTGAAGTCATTCAAATTAAAATCTTACTCATCAAAGACACCATAAAGAAAAATTAAAACAAGCTGGCATAAAATACACACAATGATAAAGAACTTCGATCCAGAATTTATGAAGAGCTCCTACAACTCAACAATTTTTAAGAAACAAATGACCCAATTTTTTTCTTCTTTTACTTTCTATTTTGCTATTATTAATGTACAATTACATGACCAATATTATGGTTACAAGACTCCCCCGATTATGAAGTCCCCACCACACACCCCATTACAGTCACTATCCGTCAGCGTAGTGAGATGCTATAGAATCACTACTTGTCTTCTCTGAGTGGTACAGCCCTCCCCGCGCCCCCCCGACATTACATCTGCTAATCGTAATGCCCCTTTTTCCCCCTTGTCCCTCCCTTCCCCCCCATCCTCCCCAGTCCCTTTCCCTTTGGTATCTGTTAGTCCATTCTTGGGTTCTGTGAGTCTGTTGCTGTTTTGTTCCTTCAGTTTTTTTTCTTTGTTCGTATACTCCACATATGAGTGAAATCATTTGATACTTGTCTTTGTCTTTTTTGGCTTGGCTTATTTCACTGAGCATAATACCTTCTGGCTCCGTCCATGTTGTTGCAAATGGTAGGATTTGTTTTCTTCTTATGGCTGAATAATATTCCATTGTGTATATGTACCACCTCTTCTTTATCCATTCATCTACTGATGGACACTTAGGTTGCTTCCATTTCTTGGCTATTGTAAATAGTGCTGTGATAAACATAGGGGTGCATATGTCCTTTTCAAACCGGGCTGCTGCATTCTTAGGGTAAATTCCTAGGAGTGGAATTCCTGGGTCAAATGGTATTTCTATTTTGAGTTTTTTGAGGAACCTCCATACTGCTTTCCACAATGGTTGAACTAATTTACATTCCCACCAGCTGTGTAGGAGGGTTCCCCTTTCTCCACATCCTCGCCAACATTTATTGTTGTTTGTCTTTTGGATGTTGGCCATCCTCACTGGTGTGAGCTGATATCTCATTGTGGTTTTAATTTGCATTTCTCTGATGATTAGCGATGTGGAGCATCTTTTCATGTGCCTGTTGGCCATCTCAATCTCTTCTTTGGAGAAGTTTCAGTTCAGCTCTTCTGCCCATTTTTTAATTGGCTTATTTTCTTTTTGTATGTTGAGGTGCATCAGCTCTTTATATAATTTGGATGTCAACCCCTTATTGGATATGTCATTTATGAATACATTCTCCCATACTGTAGGATGTATTTTTGTTCTATTGATGGTGTTCTTTGCTGTACAGAGGTTTTTAGTTTGATATAGTCCCACTTGTTCATTTTTGCTTTTGTTTACCTTGCCCTGGGAGATATGTTCATGAAGAAGTTGCTCATATTTATGTCTAAGAGATTTTTGTCTATGTTTTTTTCTAAGAGTTTTATGGTTTCATGACTTACACTCAAGGCTTTGATCCATTTTGAATTTACTTTTGTGTATGGGGTTAGACAATGATCCAGTTTCATTCTCTTACATGTAGCTGTCCAGTTTTGCCAACACCAGCTGTTGAAGAGGCTGTCATTTCGTCATTGTATATCCATGGCTCCTTTATCATATATTAATTGACCATATATGCTTGGGTTTCAATCTGGGCTCTCTAGTCTATTCCATTCATCTATGGGTCTGTTCTTGTGCCAGTACCAAATTGTCTTGATTACTGTGGATTTGTAGTAGAGCTTAAAGTCCAGGGGCATAATTTCCCCCATTTTATTCTTTTTTCTCAGGATTGCTTTGGCTATTTGGGGTCTTTTGTGGTTCCATATGAATTTAAGAACTATTTGTTCCAGTTTGTTGAAGAATGCTGTTGGTATTTTGATAGGGATTGTATTGAATCTGTCGATCACTTTAGGCAGGATGGCCATTTTGACAATATTAATTCTTCCTATCCATGAGCATGGGATGTGTTTCCATTTTCTCATACCTTCTTTAATTTCTCTCATGAGTGTCTTGTAGTTTTCAGAGTATGTCTTTCACCTCCTTGGTTAGGTTTATTCCTAGGTATTTTATTCTTTTTGATGCAATTGTGAATGGAATTGTTTTCCTGATTTCTCTTTCTGCTAGTTCACTGTTAGTGTATAGAAATACGACAGATTTCTGTGTATTAGTTTTGTATCCCAAAACTTTACTGAATTCAGACATTAGATCTAGTAGTTTGGAGCAGATTCTTTAGGTTTTTTTATGTACAATATCATGTCATCTGCAAACAGGGACAGTTTGACTTCTTCCTTACCAATCTAGATGCCTTTTATTTCTTTGTGTTGTCTGATTGCTGTGGCTAGGACTTCCAGTAGTTTGTTGAATAGAAGTAGGGAGAGTGGGCATCCTTGTCTTGTTCCCGATCTTAAAGGAAAAGCTTT
Organism: Phataginus tricuspis; assembly: GCA_029783875.1. Lineage (NCBI taxonomy): Eukaryota > Metazoa > Chordata > Mammalia > Pholidota > Manidae > Phataginus > Phataginus tricuspis. The sequence goes on along the minus strand of JAQQAC010002594.1, from coordinate 87,029,370 downwards.
CAGTTTCTCGCTGATAAGTGTAATGTTGGCTGTGGATCTGGCATATATGGCTTTTATTATGTTGAGGTGCTTGCCCTCTATACCTGTTTTGTTGAGAGTTTTTACCAAGAATGGATGTTGAATTTTGTTGAATGTTTTTTCAGCATATATGGAAATGATCATGTGGTTTTTGTCCTTCTTTTTGTTGATGTGGTGGATGATGTTGGTGGATTTTCGAGTGTTGTATCACCCTTGCATCCCTGGAATAAATCCTACTTGGTTATGATGGATGATCTATTTGATGTATTTTTGAATTTGGTTTGCTAATATTTTGTTGATTATTTTTGCATCTATGTTCATCAGGGATATTGGTCTGTAATTTTCTTTTTTGTGGTGTCTTTACCTGGTTTTGGTATTAGAGTGATGTTGGCCTTTTAGAGTGAGTTTGGGAGTATTTCTTCCTCTTCTACTTTTTGGAAAACTTTAAGGAGGATGGGTATTAGGTCTTCACTAAATGTTTGATAAAATTCAGCAGTGAAACCATCTGGTACAGGAATTTTGTTCTTAGGTAGTGTTTTGATTACCAATTCAATTTCTTTGCTGGTAATTCGTCTATTCAGATTTTCTGTTTCTTCCTGGGTCAGCCTTTGAAGGTTGTATTTTTCTAGAAAGTTGTCCATTTCTTCTAGGTTATCCAGTTTGTTAGCATATAATTTTTAATAGTATTCTCTCATAATTCTTTGTATTTCTGCGGTGTTCATAGTGATTTTTCCGCTCTCATATCTGATTCTGTTTATGTGTGTAGACTCTTTTTTTTCTTGCTGGCTAGGGGTTTATCTATTTTGTTTATTTTCTCGAAGAACCATCTTCTGCTTTCATTGATTCTTTCTATTGCTTTATTCTTCTCCATTTCATTTATTTCTTCTTTAATATTTATTATATCCCTCCTTCTACTGACTTTGGGCCTCATTTGTTCTTCCTTTTCTAGTTTCATTAATTGTGAATTTAGATTGTTCATTTGGGATAGGCCTGTATTGTAGTATATTTCCCTGTTAGCACAGCTTTCGCTGCATCCCACAGACTTTGTGGCGTTGAATTATTGTTGTCATTTGTCTCCATATATTGCTTGAGCTCTGTTTTTATTTGGTCATTGATCCATTGATTATTTAGGAGCATGTTATTAAGCCTCCATGTGTTTGTGGGCTTTTTCATTTTCTTTGAGTAATTTACTTATACTTTCATACCTTTGTGATACGAGAAGCTGGTTGGTACAATTTCATTCTTTCTGAATTTACTGAAGTTCTTTTTGTGGCCTAGTGTATGAACTATTCTTGAAAATGTTCCATGTGCTTGGTACTGGCACAAGAACAGACCCATAGACCAATGGAACAGACTAGAGCACTCTGATATAAACCCAACCATATATGGTCAATTAATATATGATAAAGGAGCCATGGACTTACAATGAGGAAATGATAGCCTCTTCAACAGCTGATGTTGGCCCAACTGGACAGCTACATGCAAGAGAATGTAACTGGATTACTGTTAAACCCCATACACAAAAGTAAACTCGAAATGGATCAAAGACCTAAATGTAAGTCATGAAACCATAAAACTCTTAGAAAAAAACATAGGCAAAAATATCCTATGTATAAGTATGAGCAACTTCTTCCTGAATACATCTCCTTGAGCAAGGGAAACAAAAGCAAAATGAACTCATGGGACTACATCAAACAAGAAAGGTTTTGTATGGCAAAGGACATCATAAACAGAGGAAAAAGGCATCCTACAGTATGGGAGAATATATTTGTAAATGACATATCTGACAAAGGGTTAACATACAAAATATATAAAGAAGTTACATGCCTCAACACCCAAAAAGCAAATAACCTGATTTAAAAATGGGCAGAGGATATGAAGAGACAATTCTCCAAAGAAGAAACTCAGATGACCAACAGACACATGAAAAGATGCTCCACATCACTAATCATGAGGGAAATGCAAATTAAAACCACAATGAGATATCACCCCACACCGGTAAGGATGGCCAGCATCCAAAAGACTAAGAACAACAAATGCTGGCAAGGATGCAGAGAAAGAGGAACCCTCCTACACTGCTGGTGGGAATGTAAGATAATTCAACCATTGTGGAAAGAAATATAGCGGCTCCTCAAAAAACTAAAAATAGAAATACCATTTGACCCAGGAATCCCACTCCTTGGAATTTACCCAAAGAATACAAATTCTCAGATTCAAAAAGACATATGCACCCCTATGTTTATCACAGCACTTTTTACAATAGCCAAGATATGGAAGCAAACCTAAGTGTCCATCAGTAGATGAATGGATAAAGAAGAGGTGATACATATACACAATGGAATATTATTCAGCCATAAGAAAGAAACAAATCCTACCATTTGCAACAACATGGATGGAGCTGGAGGGTATTATGCTCAGTGAAATAAGCCAGGTGGAGAAAGGAAAGTGCCAAATGATTTCCCTCATTTGTGGAGTATAACAACGAAGCAAAACTGAAGGAACAAAATAGGAGCAGACTCAGAGACTCCAAGAAGGAACTAGTGGTTACCAAAGTGGAGGATGTGGAAGGGAGGGTGGGAGGGAAGGAGAAGGGGATTGAGGGGTCTTATGTTTAGTACACATGGTGTGGAGGATCGCGGGCAAAACAGTGTAGCACAGAGAAGGCAAATATTGAATCTGTGCCATCTTACTACACTGATGGACAGTGACTACATTGGGGTATGGGAGGGACTTGATAATATGGATAAATGTAGTAACCAAATTTTTTTTTCATGTGAAACCTTCATAAGAGTGTATATCAATAATATGTTAGTTGAAAGTAAAAAAAAGAAAATGTTCTATGTGCACTTGAGAAGAATGTGTATCCTGTTGCTTTCGGATGGAGTGTTCTGTAGATGACTGTTAGGTCCATCTGTTCTAATATGTTGTTCAGTGCCTCTGTCTCTTTATTTATTTTATGTCTGGTTGATCTGTCCTTTGGAGTGAATGGTGTGTTGAAGTCTCCCAAAATGAATGCATTGCATTCTATTTCCCCCTTTAATTCTGTTAGTATTTGTTTCACATATGTAGGTGATCCTGTGTTGGGTGCATAGATATTTATAATAGTTATATCCTCTTGTTGGACTGACTCCTTTATCATTATGTAATGTCCTTCTTTATCTCTTATGACTCACTTTGTTTTGAAGTCAATTTTGTCTGACACAAGTACTGCAACTCCTGCTTCTTTCTCCCTATTAGTTGCATGAAATATATTTTTCCATCCCTTCACTTTCAGTCTGTGTATGTCTTTGGGTTTGAAGTGAGTCTCTGGTAGGCAGAATACAGATGGGTCTAGTTTTTTTATCCATTCAGTGACTCTACGTCTTTTCATTTGTGCATTCAGACCATTTACATTTAGGGTAATTATCGATAGGTATGTACTTATTGCCATTTCAGGCTTTAGATTCGTGGTTACCAAAGGTTCAAGGGTAATTGCCTTACTATTTAACAGTCTAATTTAACTCACTGTGTATGCTATTACAAACACAACCTAAAGATTCTTTTTTTCCTCCTTTTTTCTTCCTCCTCCATTCTTTGTATGTTATGAATCTTATTGTGTAGTCTTTTTCTCACCCTTGGGTGATGTCTATTTAGTTTTAGGAATACTTCCATCTATGGGAATCCCTCCAAAATGCACTGTAGAGGTGGTTTGTAGGAGGTAAATTCTCTCAGCTTTTGCCTATGTGAAAATTGTTTAATCCCTCCAAATTTAAATGATAACCTTACTGGGTAGAGTATTCTTGGTTCAGGCCCTTCTGCTTCATTGCATTAAATATATCATGCCACTCCCTCTGGCCTGTAAGGTTTCTGTTGAGAAGTCTGATAATAGCCTTATTGGTTTTCCTTTGTATGTGATCTTTTTTCTTTCTAGCTGCTTTTAAGTCTGCCTTTATCCTTGATTTTTGCCATTTTAATAATTATATGTCTTGATGTTGTCTTCCTTGGGTCCCTTGTGTTGGGAGATCTGTGCATGGCTTGAGAGACTATCTCCTTCCCCAGTTTGGGAAAGTTTTCAAAAATTACCTCCTCAATGACACTTTCTATCCCTTTTTTTGTCTCTTCTTCTTCTGGTACCCCTATTATGTGAATATTGTTCCATTTGTATTGGTCACACAGTTCTCTCAATATTCTTTCATTCTTAGAGATTCTTTTTTCTCTCTGTACCTCAGCTTCTTTGTATTCCTCTTCTCTAATTTCTATTTCATTTACCATCTCTTCTACTACATCTAATCTGCTTTTAAATCCCTCCATTGTATGTTCCATTTCAGATATGGAATTTCTTAATGATTGAATCTCCATCTTAAATTCATTTCTGAGTTCTTGAATATTTTTCTGTACCTTCATAAGCATTTTTATGATTTTTATTTTGAACTCTCTTTCACGAAGATTGGTGAGTTCAGATTCATTTGGCCCTTTATCTGAGGTTTGTGAGATTTTCATCTGTACCATGTTCTTTTGATGTTTCATATTTCTGTGTGGTGCCCTCTAGTGCCCAGAAGCTCCAGTCTCTGTAGCTGCTCAGCCCCTATAGTGAGGTTGGAGGTCATAGGGGAGCAGAGCTGGTGCCCAGGGGGAGAAAAGATCTCTTTCCTGACTCCCGTCTGCCCTGCCTGTCTCCAGTATCACAGCCAGTGGCACACAGGTGTAAGCCACTGTGCTTGGCGTTTCTAGCTGTTGTAGGTGAGGCCTCCCTCTGGCTGGCCTGATGCCAGAGTAGTGACTGCCGGTTTGCACGCCAGTGCTGTCAGGCCACAAGGAAGGCTCAGCAGGCTGCATATCACAGTGGGGGGGCCTCGGAGCTGAGTAGCCAGCCAGACGGATGGAACACCTGAAGCTTCCCAAAGTTCCCAATCTGCTGGGCAGAGCGCGGCCAGACAACCTTGTCCCCTATCCCTTCTCCCATGCAGCAAGCTCTGTGCAAACCCTGTGCTTTTAGCAGCCCTCTCACTCCTAGGAAGCCTCTCAGACCGCCTACCTTTCCCTTGTCTCAGAGTGGCCGGGTGTAGATCCCGTCCTCCACAAATGGCTGGAATCTGTCTCTCAAGCACTCTGCCAGTCCCAGCTCCGCATCCTCCAGAGCACCACACAATGTAAATTTCTGCTCGCGAAGCAGACCTTCAGGGCTAGAAGTTCAGCAGTCCCAGGCTTCCATCCCCTCCCCTGCTCCATTTCTCTTCCTCCCGCTGTTGAGCTGGGGCATATGTTACCCTGTTTTGTGAGGTCTGCTTTGTTCATGATGTCTGTATGCTGTCTGGTGCAGCCTTCTTTCCTGTTGCTGGTTTAGGGTTAGTTGTATTAACTATATTTTCACACTCTTTGTGATCTTGGGAGGAGTTCTTGGACTCACCTCTCACGCTGCCATCTTTAATCCTTCTCCACAACAACCCAATTTTAAAAATAAGTAAAAGACATAGACAGGCCCTTCACAAAGGAAGAATATGAATGCTGATAAGTAGACAAAAAGTTCTCAACAGCACTAGTCATCAGAGAAAAGGAACTAAAACCATAAACACAAATTGCACTCAGACTAGAATCATTATAATTAAGAGGACTGGCCACTCCAAAAGTTGATAAGAACTGAATACTCTTTTTTTTAAATATGGCAGGTTATTTTTTGTTTTTTTAATTCTGATATCATTAATATACAGTCACATGAACAACATTGTGGTTACTAGATTCCCCCATTATCAAGACCCCGAGGGACTGAACACCATTAAGCTGCCATTAGGAGTGTCAAGTTTTATGATAGCTTAGAAAGCCCTTTGGCGCTTCCTTACTAAGGTAAGCATACACCTGCCCTATAACTCAGTATTCAAGTCCTAAGTGTTTAGCCAACAGAAATGAAAGCATATGTTCCCAACAACACTTATATGAGCATTTCGTTGTCGTATGCATTAAAATCTTGGGTATCTATTCTTATCAGGTCAGGAAACACCTCCCACTCAAGACCATAGACCAGAGGCAGACATAATTCCTCTCACTGAGCTGTTCCCTGTGGACGCTTTGGCCTTTGAATAGCTGTCCTTTGGGGATTGGCTCAGCTTTCCAATTCCTCCCTTAGGTTTGAGCTCCTGGCTTCTGGATGGATGGCTTGGCTTAGGGACATACTGCAGGTTTGGGTATATATTACTGACACTCTGGTTTAGGGAACAACAGCCTCCAGTAAGAAGTGGATCGAAAGGAAGAGAATCTGGGACACTGAGATAAAGTGAGTGAAGGCTCTCCTCCAAAGATGTGTACATTCTAAGTAAAAGGTAACCAAAGAACCTAAATAATCTGTCCAAGTTCAAGAGTAAAACTGTTAAATATGGAAAATTCCAGAAACCAAGTGGGATCTCTGAGCCAGAGAGGTGAGTGGGAGATGAAGACAGAGGCTCACAAAGCAGAGACAGGCCTCCAAGGCAGGGGGTGGTCAGCCCAAATGGGGACAGGTGGCAATGCCGGACCCAAGATAAGTGGAAGACAAGAGAACTGAAGTGGGGAGCTTTGAAGGGCTGCATGGTAGGTGGAAAACACATTTAAAACACCTCCCATATGCCCAGGGAAAGACTAAGAAAGCCTTGCGGGAAAAGCCGCCTGCAAGAAATGAAAATTGCAATTCTACATCAAATGTGGCAGGAAGGCTAAATTCATACCACCCATCATGTAGGAATTTAACATAAAAACTAGTCTTGAACAAGTGGCAACTCTGAGAAACCAGCAAAACAAAAAGGTGAAACACTTTTACAATCCAGGGGACAAGGAAACCCTGTTGAAGATGAATTCTATCAACAACTTGGGGATTGAAAAAAATTCAATGTCTTAAGAAGTGGACAAAAAGGAACAATCTGAAAGGAAGCTGAAGATAGGTATTAAAAAAATAGATGCTATAAATCAAAACAGAACAGTTTGAGAGTGAAAAAAAAAAAACAGTAAATTTGAAAAATAATGAAATAGCCCAAACTAGGTACTGGTCACCATTCTGGTCAATGGTAATACACCAGTGATCAAGAGATGAAACCCTGTCCTCAGGGAGCCTTCCTTTATGAGGCGGAGACCATAAATAAATGGAAAATTATTTCAGCAGTGATCAAGGCCACCTTACTGCGCCACGACCAGTGGATGTGCACATTGACCGAACTCAGAACTAACACAGTGATGCACTCGACATGAAAGAAAGCTCTATACAGTCATCACACCTGTGGGTCCCTGCACCCACTCTGCCACGAGTAAGTTGTTAGCTGTTGGTGTTTCGTAGATGTTCTTTATCAAATTGAGTTGGTTCCCTTTTTCCTCACCTGTTGATAGTTTTCATGATGAATGAACGTGGGATCTTGCCAAATGTTTTTCTGTATCAGTCCATATGATCACATCATTTTTTTTTCTTTAGGCTATTGATATGATTCCCATTACATTGTCATTACATAGTCGTTACATTGACTAATTTAATGCTGAATACTAAATTTGCATACCTGGGACAATACCACTTAGTCATGGTGTATGATTCTTTTTATACATTGTTGAATGCAATTTGCTAATATTTTGTGAGGACTTTTGAGTCTACATTCATAAGAGACCTGTAGTTTTCTTTCTCTCTCTTTTTTTTTTTTGGCACTGTCTTTGTCTGGCTTTGGAATCAGGGTAATACTGGCTTCATAAAATGAGTTGGGAGATGTTTTATCCTCTTCTATTTTCTGGAAGAGATTGTGTACAGCTGGTGTTAATTCCTCTTTAATGTTTCATAGAATTTTCCAGTGAAACTCTCTGGGTATGGGAATTTCTTGTTCAATAGCTTTCTATCAATAAATTAATTTCTTTAATGGTTGTAGGACTATTCAGATTATCTATGCCTTCTTAGTTGAGTTTTGATAGATTGTGGTTTTCAATACACTGTTCCACTTCTTCTGGAATTTATAAGGGTAAAGTTGAAGTCTTCCTTTATTACCCTCTTAATGCTGCCAGGTGCATAGTGACAGCCACTGTTTCACTCCTGATGTTTGTGATTTGTGTTTTTCCTCTTCTGATCTTTGCCAGTCTTGCTAGAGGTTTTCTATTTCATTATTTCAAAGCATCAGCTTTTTGTTTTATTGATTTTCTATACTGTTTTCCAATTTTCAGTATCACTGATTTCTACTCATCTCTATTTTTGTCCCTCCTTCTGTTTGTTCTGGGTTTAGTTTGCTCTTCTTTTTCTAGTTTCTTGAGGTAGGAACTTAGATGATTAACTTGAGATCTTTCCTTGTTGCTACTGCAAGCATTTCATGCTACAAATTTACCTCTCAGCACTGCTTTAACTTCACATCTGCAAATCAGGGCCCATGAATAATGAGGATCACCTATATTCTTATCTGCACTTTTTGGACACAAAAACTGAAGGTCAGCTTCATCCAGTAAGTGGCAGAGCATGTTCCTTCCACAAGACAAGCTCAGTTCAATTTTCCCTAGGCTTTCTCTTGCTTTTCCTGAGCTCGGTACCTCCCAGAGGAGAGGCTCAGCCCTTTCCTCCTCTGAGTTCCAGGGGCAGTGCTTAGGGTGTGCACACACTAACTGAGCCCTAGTCATGTGCTGGGTACTGTGCACGTGCTGTGTGAATCTGACTCATTTAATCTTCATAACCACCTTTGTGAGTCAGTTTCTGCTAATCCTGTCACTGTAAACATGCAAAGAGTGGGTAAGTGATGTGGTAACTGTCACTCGGATTGTACAAGGAAGGATCTAGGATCTGATCACAGGCAGCCCAAGGCCTTGGCAGGTGCACTGCACACATAACATTGCACCTAACCCTAACCTCTTCTGCCCACACAGCACGTTTGTAGAAATTACCTAATGGTTTCTCTATCTTCCTCCAAAAGACAGTGAGTACCCTAAGGATATCAGTCTTTATTCCTCTCATGTCCCCACTGTCTAGCCCAGATGCTGACACACAGCAAGGGGTCAGCAAATGATTAACAGCTGAATCATCAAAAGTGTGAACAAATGCACCTCTGTCTTGCTGGTGCCGGGCACAGGGCCTATAGGCTGTGGTTGCTCAGTAAGCATCTGCTCAGGAAGAAGATGCCAACGATTTCCACGTTTTCCAGCAGGAGAGAGAGGACACTAAGTTCTCCGATTTGTTTCTGCCCAATGGTCCCAGGCCTGCAGTGGAGCCAGCTCCTCCCCTGAGCTACAAGGGGACTCATCCTGGCTCCGGGAGAGTCCAGCTAATTAGACTCGTGTCTGCCAACAGAGAAAGTGGACAAACATGGAGAGGAAATTGTTAGCAGCCAAGAGGAGGGTAAGGCGGGAGGGGGAGGGCGGGCAATCAGCAGTCTGTTAGAGGCAATGAAAAGGAACGCATTCTGCCTCCCGCTAAATTACCATATGTACTAATTGTATGTGTAGCAGTAATTGTTGGCTGCTACTCATTTACATTTGATTATTATATTTGTAGTTTTTAATTGCATTTGAATATGTCTGCCACTAATACTCTCACGATCATTAGCTGTCAGCAATCCTCAGGCTTTTTTTGCTCATGAAATGCAGATCTGCTACCAGGGGCTCCATTTTATCCAGATAATGATGGCAGGCACTCTGATCAGAGCAATACTAACAGCAACTGCTGTTTTGAGCGTCCACTGGTTTCAAAAATTGTCCTAGGTGTTAGTTCATAAGAGATAGTGCAGAATTTTAAGCTGGATAAAATTGGTTTCATTCCTGGCTTGGTTCTTTACTAATGTATGATTTTAGGTAAAAGCCGGATGTGTGGCAGGGCCATAATGAAAGATGATTGTTATTCCTCTCGTTCACCCAGAAACCCTCTATGTCCTCAGTGCCACTGGGTTTGCTAAGAGTCTCATCACTGCTCACCTGGACTGATGCAGAACTTCCTAACTAGCCTCACCACCCCCTCCCTCTCTCCTCCAGCTGTCATCTAATGCACAAAATCGGGATGAGTGTCTTTTCCATGTTCACAGACTGTTGCTGGCTCTCTGCTGCCTGTGGGACAAGTTCCAAGCCTCATGAAAAGACACACGAAGCCTTCATGTGCAGGGCTAAGCTGCAGTGATGGAGGTTGGGACTCACCACCCAGACCCCCTACTAGGATTGCAGCCTCATCCCCCAGCTTCTGGAAAGCTGATGGCAGGCAGCCCTCACCCACCAGCTGCTCTCAGGATTGCCTCGACTAAAGAGAGCTGCCTTGGCCAAGATCATCTTCCCTGGGATAGCCTGTAGCTACTGACTGGACAATGTGGGGGTATAAAAACCTGGACCCATCACCCCAACTCGGGATAACTGAAGAGCTGGCCAGTTCAGAATGTGCCAGGGGTCCTCTGGGGCTCCACAGCCACTGCACCAAGGCCAGCTGCTCCTCTGCTCAACCTTCTCTCTTCCTTCTGCTCCTTCCCCAGATGCTGGTCGCAGGGCCTCTTCCTAATTAGGTGCTGCCTAGTAAAGCCCCTGCTTGCTAATTTCTGCTAAGAGTCTGCATCCTAAGAAACCTATTTGTAACTGTCCCACCCCTCCTGCCTGACATGAACCACATGTCTTTCCTTCCCAAATATGCCATTCACTTTTCCAGCTCTCTGCTGTTGCTGGTGCCTGTCCCCCTTTGCAGCAGGCCCCTGGTAACTCCGCAGCTAGAGAGCTGCCACTCCTCCAGCCAGCTCCGATGGAATGGAACCTCCTCTGACAAGCTTCTTCCGGCTGCCCCAGGCAGAAGTGAGTTTTGGGTCTTCTGGGCCTGGCTAGGCTCCTTTGTGTCTCTGAACTGAACTGCAATCACCTATTTAGCCATCTGGTTCCCACACAGCTATGCAGTTAAGACTGACGCACTTGGCGGTAGGTATATTACACCTCAATTAAAAATAAATTTTTAAAAATCCTATGAGGTGAGTGTTGATTAACAGGAGAAAATCAAATGGCTTGATGGTCTCAAAATAATACAAGATCTTTGTTGATGCAAGCTATCAATCTTGTCCTTTAGACCCCAAACGCCACTAGTTTTTCTATATACAAGGACAGCTTAATATGTGAGTAATAGACCTGCTGCCTGCCCCAACCCTGAACAGGCAAGATTCCTTTGGTGTATGACCTCAGAGAACGTATTCATTTTACTCAGAGTACTTATCTCAGTTAAAAAAACACATCATTATGTCTGATTAATGTCAGTCTGCTCCACTGGGCTGTGAAATCTGGGACAATGTCTTATTTTACTCACTGGAATCTGCAACATCTAGCTAAGTGCCTAGTGTTCAGATGGTCCTCAGTAAATACGTTTGAGTGAATGATGACAATTAGTAATAAGCTAGGAATTCTACACATGGAATGTTTATTGAGGCTTATGGGTAACTCAAAACAGGAATAAAGGTCATATATCCATTTCATTTCATAAGCCTTAGTCTTCAACTTTATTTTTTATAACCTTCAAAAATGTATGGGCATAATCTGAAAAAAACTGCCTCAAAGAATATAGCACATGTGAGGTCAGAAGGTCAAGCCACCGAAGCCATACAGATTATGTTCTGGTTACAGCTAAATTAAGCTAGATCTTAAAAAAAAAAAAAAAGATGTTAACTAGAAAATCCCCAGATGTTTGGAAATTTAAAAATACACTTTTCAAAACTCATGAATCAAAGTGGAAATTACCATGTAGATTATAAAATAATTTGAACTGAATGATAATGAAAATATGACATATTAAAACTTGTGTGGGAGAACTGGGTCCAAGAAGGCAGCATCAGGGAGTCCTGAGTTCACCTCGTCCCACAGACAACAAATCTGAAGCATATATGGAATCACTGGAGAAAGAGATACGGTTTTTCTGAGGGAAAAAATACACACTCCAGGCATGGTGCTCCATGGTCAGAGGGTTCTCAAAGGTACATAACTTTTCCCTGAAGAGTGAAATTCAAATTCACATCACATACTCCAACCCTCAGAGATGAGCCCTGAAAATACCTGGCTTTGAAAGCAACAGGGAGCATGTCCAGAAAAACTACAGAACATCAGAGAAAGGAAAACCTGCTCCTACAGGGCTCATGTGCAGACTCACTCAACCCAGATACCACTGCAAAACAATGGACTGAAAAATGCACAGGTCATGGGTGAAAGAGACACTAATCTTGGAATGCCTGCTGGAGAGGCAGGAGGCAGCTGGGCCTCCCCCTCAGGGACTGAGACTCTGTCGGCAACTGTTTTTGCTATCTTGCTCTGCCAAAGCAATCTTGAGAAAGAAGAACAAAGCTGAAGGTTCCATGTGCCCTGATTTCAAACTGTATTATAAAGCTATAGTAATCAAAACAGCATGGTACTGGCACAAAAACAGACATGTAGATCAATGGAACAGAATAGAAAGCCCAGAAATAAACCCACACTTATATGGTCAATTAATCTATGACAAAGGAAGCAAGAATATACAATGGGGAAAAGATAGTCTTCTCATTGAATGGTATTGGGAAAACTGGATAGCTACATGTAAAAGAAAAACTGGACCACTCTCTTACACACAAAGAAATTCAAAATGGATTAAAGACTAAAATGTAAGACCTGAAAACATAAAAGTCCTAGAGGAAAACATATGCAGTAATATCTTAGCACTATGTTTTTTTGATGTCTTCTCAGGCAAGGAAAACAAAAGCAAAAACAAGTAAACATGGTGACATTAAACTAAAAAACTTTTGCACAGTGAAGGAACCATTAACAAAATGAAACAGCAACTTACTGAATGGGAGAAGATATTCACAAATGATATATCTGATAAGGTTAAAAATGAGAGTGGCAAATGAAGTGTCTGTCAATGGAGGAATAGTTAAAGAAGATTGTGGCACATGCATACAGTGGAATATTACTCAGCCATAAAAAAGAAGGAAATACTGCCATTTGCAATTACATGGATGGACTTACAGGGTATTATGCTAAGTGAAATAAGCCAGGCAGAGAAAGACAAATATTATATAATTTCACTTATATGTGGAAATGTGATGATGACACTTGCTTCTTCCACAGCTTTTATCAAAAAGAAATCTTTTAATTGCTCTAATATACACAAGTTTCATATAAATTAGAACCAACACATTCCTCTGTCTCATTACTTATTAAAAAAACCATACTCTTTGCTACCCAAGACATTGCATACATCACACTGAATGGATTATGATTTGGAAGCTAGGGGTTGAACTCTCTTTGGAGAAGGATGGTTCATTCAGTCATTCCTTATTGGTCCTTGCCCTCAGAGCTCAGAAACTGGTGGAAGTTTCAGGTAGGTAAGCTGGGAAATTGTGATAAGTGACACGTCTGAGGCAACTCATGGGTATCTGCAAGTCCAGGGTAGGCAATCACTCCAGTAGGTGTTAGTAGGATTGGGATGGGCAGTCAGTGAAAGCTTCCTGGAGGAGGTGAGGGGGAGAATTAATAGGAATAGAGCAGGAAAAGGAACAGAGGGCAAAGTATTTAAGGTAGAAGGAGCAGCACATTGAAAGGCAGGATTTCAGCCTTGCTAGACTGCAGGGTATTTGCAGGTTATGGGCTAGAGCTGAAGAGAAATGCAGTGACTAGACCATTTGGGATCTAGAATGCCTGACTCAGGGCTTGGACTTAGTCCTGTAACAGAGAGGGTCCCAGCAGATTATTAAGGGGTGTGATAACATGAGCACAACTGTGGTTATGTGGGTCACTCTGGAGGCATCTGGAGGTTAAACTCAAGTACGCTGCATGGTACTGGGAGTGGGAAGCACCAGTTTGATAATATAATTGAGGATGTTACACAGAAATGGAGAGAAAAGATCATGTCCCAACATCTTCAAAGCTATTTTCTAAGGAATATATTGGATAGAGCAGAGGCAATGTCAGTAAAGGAACCTCCAGTAATGCACAAAAGTAAAAAGAAAAAGATTTAAAAGGGTTAGATATCATCAATGTAGCTTTAGCTGTTTATAAACCCATGCTAGAAGGAAGAGAAGTGAAAAGGAAACAGGACTGTGGTCACAGGCTAGGTTCTTTCAAAATGCTAGCTTCCCAATTTCATTCAATCAGTACAATGCCTGTGATGCATATTACTACTATCCAGAGGAGAAAAGTGAAGCTTGGGGAGGTCAACAAAGAGAGGTGATAAAGGCCATTTGTTGAGAAGCAGCAGAGCCAGGACCAGGCAAAGGTTTGTATGACTCTAAGTTCTGTGCTCATTCCTTTATGCCTTTGCAAACACAGGCTTTTTATGGGCTGATGCAGCAATGCACCAATATGTTTATACCTCCCTCTCCCCGCACTATGGGTGACCCCCCCAGCCCCTGCACTGACTCCCAGCCACATGACCTGCACTGACCAGCGGGGCAAGAGCACGCATGAAGATGTGGAGCGTGTGCTATGCTGTGCACCAGGGCTTACCCTCCTGCCACTCTAAGAACCAGACCCTGACCTGCGTGCAAATAATCCTGAGCTAGCCAGCTGGATGATGGGAGACACATGGCTCAGTCTCCCCAGCCAACAGCCAGACAACCCCCAGAAACAAAGATACTTAGCTGACTGAAAATGCATGAGAGAGTCCAGTCAAAGCCACCAGAGAAACAGCTCAGTCAAGTCACCCCAAATTCTGACCCACAGAATCATGAGCTAAATAAATGGTAGCTGTTCGAAGCTCTGCACTTCAGAGGTGTTTGTTCTGCAGCAAAAATTAACTGCCGCACACTCATTTATTGCTGAATCTCACCTGGCTGAATGCTCCGAACTGCCAAAGAATATATATTTTGAGTCAAAGTAAAATTCTCCCCTGCCATTTGACATTAGGGGTAAAATTTTACTTTGGAAGTTTTTCAGCAGTGTTTTGAGAAGCAATCTAGTTGTCTGGCCAGAAAGGAGTGAGCCCTTTGGCACTGATGTAAGAGATTTTTACCTTCCCTGCCTGGGGCTTGCTCTGCTTGCAGAGACAATGCCCGGTGGATGCGGCTCCTGAAAGTCCACGGAGCCTCTGGATGACAGAGTTGCTCCAAGAGATGGGCTTTTCCTCATGCTGACAAATCCAAGCAAGGCTTTACACTTTCCCACACAGAGCTCCTTCCAAGGCCATGAATGATTTGATTAGACTTTTTATTTCCCTACAAATCTAAGAAATCATAAAACCTGATCATATCCCCTAAGCCTGTGGTCTGCAGTAGGTCTGTCTCCCTCTGCATCCTCAGGGCTTAAAACACAGGAGGTGTTCAATAATTGTGAGATTTCATAGAAACCATGCCTGTTCTTCCAGCCTCAGTACCCTTATGTGGAAAATAGGAGAACTATTATGGTTAATAATAATAATATTAAAGATATTATAAGAAGAAGAACAAAAATATTTATGCCCTGAGAAGCTTTTAAAGAGAAATAAATGAGATCATTGTGAAATAACCCACATAAGGGTTATTTCTGAAGAAGTATGTACCAGTTGAAATTTTTAATATTTTAATAGGGAAGGGAGAGGCAGCAGGGTCCAGAGTCTGATATAGTTGATTTCAAGTTCTGATTCTCTCTCTTCATACATGCGTGACCTCAAGCAATTCCCTTAAACTTTTCTATCCTATTTCCTCAAATATAGGGGAATGGTAATACCTAAGTAAACAGAATTGTTGTAGGATTAAAGAAAACGCACGCACAAGGTTAGAAATACATGTAAATGAAAACTTCCATGAGATATTGCTTCACACCATTGGGATGGCTACTAACAAAAAGAAAAATATCAGAATAACAAGTGTTGGTGAGGATGTGGAGGGATCAGGAATCCTGGGTACTGTTGGTGGGGATGTAAACTGGTACAGACACTATTGAAAACAGTATGGAGGTTATTCAAAAAATTTAAAATAGAACTACCATATGATCAAGCATTTCCACTTCAGGGTATACATTCAGAGGAACTGAAAGCAGGACCTCAGAGATATTTGCACCTCCAAGTTCAGAGCAGCTTAATTCACAACAGTCAATAGGTGGAAGCAACCCAAGTGCCCATGGACGGATGAACAGATAAACTAAATGTGGCGTATACAGTAGAATATTATTCTGTCTTAAAAAGTAAATTCTGACACATCCTACAAACATGAATGAACCTGGAAGTATTTACTAAATGAAAGAAGGGATTCATAGAAATACAAATACCGCACAATTCCATTTATATGATGTCACCAGAGTCATACAATCCATGGGGACAGAGAGTAGAACCGTGGTTGCCAGGGGCTGGGGGAGGAGGAATCGGCAGTCGGCGTTTAATGGGGACAGAGTCTCATTCCCAGTGGCCGGCGCTGAGAAGAGGCCTGAAGATGGGCCACGCAGCACCATGAACGCGTGTGACACTTGGCACCGAGAGATGGTTAAGATGGTAAAGTTCATGTTATGTGTTTTAAACCATGATTAAAAAATAAAAAAATCCAGAGACAGTGTCTGGCCAGAGCAGGTGCTCTACAGATGCTCATTAAGTGAAGAAAGGGAGGAAAAGAGGGAAGGGGGTAACATCAGATCACACCTTATCATCATTCATTCACTAATTCACGTATTCACCACACTTTTTTTGAGTCTCGTCTTTGACTGATCAGCTGTGTAACCTTAAAATGAACCAACCTCTCTGGCACCCATTCTGCACGTCTGTGATATTTGGGTGATACAACCCAGTGGCCAGAACTCTCTGGGAACTCAGACAGTGGAGGTGGAAACCACCTGAGGACCACAAAGCTCAGTAAACATCCTGCTATAGCAGCAGCAGGAGGAGGAACAAGAGCTGCGGTGGCTGCATGCTATGGAAGTACTGGTGCAGGAAGCTACAGTGTTTGTATATTCATATTTTGGAAAACCTCTAAAATGAGCCATTCAAGAGTATTTCAGCAATAACACTCATTGCTAATTGTCTCCCAACTAACCAGTTTAGCTAACATAAGCAGTGAAATTGACCAACACAGCTTTGTAGTGATGGTCCTTTGTTCAGAAAGCAAAAGGAAAAATATAAAAAGTGTCTTGTCCTTACTTAGCAAAATAAGTAACATTTCCATTAGATACTCCAGGGTACACGGTGTCTCCACGTCCCTTTCTTTGTAACATGTGAGTTCCAGAAAATCACGCTGTCCTAGGAGCATGACTGAAGCTGAAGCATGGGACATCTGTTCTCACAAGTTTTTAACATAGCAACACACATTATAGAGGACACAGATTTTGGAGATGTGAACACCTGTGTCTGTGCTCCAGCTCCTTGACTCACCAGCTGTGTTACATGAAACAAAGTACTTCAAGGCACTTCATTTTGAGCCTCATTTTCTCACCTGCAAAATGGAAACACTGGGACCCGACTTTTCAGCAATATGGCAGATAACATCCTATAAACTCCGAGGGCATTACCCTGGAAACGCTGGATGAAAGAAATAACATTCATATCTGAAGTTGCCAACAACAAGCAGAGAGTTAAAATAAGACAGGTAAGGCGAAGCTAAATCCGTGGCTGCCCTGGCTATATTTGCTGATATAAGAAAGGCAGAGGCATATGTTTCCACCATCCCAAGGAGATTAGCCATGACCTTGAGTCTATGCAAGAAGTGATGGAACTGAGACCCCACAAAACTAGGCTCCTCTTAAAGCTATATTCTCAGTGATACAGCAGTTTGGGGAAAAGCATCAAAAGAACTACACGGCATTCAGCAGTGGAAGGAGACACAAAGGAAAAATTACCTTCCTTGGCCAGGGCTCTGCCTGGAGGGAAGGAAGGCGTCCACGAATTTATAACCACAGACCTGTCCTCCTATGGTGTTGGCACTCAAATGTACCCTAAAGGTGTCCAAAGTTGTTTTCACTTCTTGATGCCTTTCACAACCAAGGACAAACACCTTTTGGAGGGGAAAATGATAAAGAAAATTGTAATTGCAATCTAAATAAGTTTTTGTAGATGAAAATAATGGCACGTTGGGGAACAATCCTCAGACATTTTAATGATGTTGGTACTATCTTGATTCCAGACCCAGATAAATGCAATCTTGTTTATAAGCATAGTTAACAAAGAAATTCTTGAAGTGGAAATCATAAATAGCAGTATACAGAAAAATAATACATCAAGAACATGTGGGTATTGCCCCAGGTATAGGAAGATTCATTAATATAAGAAAAATCCATCAAGAAATATATCACATTAGCAGAAGAAAGGAGAACTATGATCTAAAACTGTAGTTTCAATAGATGTAGGAAAAAATATGTGATAATATTCAACTCTCACACACAATAATAACAAATTATGCACTAGGAAATAATCAGAAAAAGGGTGTTTTCTGAAAACCTACAGCAAAATTAATACATTAAAAGCATTCTCTTTAAAATCAGGACAAAGACATTGCATCAGAGATCCCAGTCAAGACAGTATGATGAGAAAGAAAAATGAACACTACAAAGACTGTTAAGGATGAAACAAACCCATATTTGCAGATATGATGGCTGAACCAGAAAAAAAAATCGAATGTAAATTATTAGAATGTTTCTGCATATAAGATCAATAAAGGAAGATGAACTGGATTCTAGTTACCTGCAACAAACAATTAGAATATGTAGCTTTGAAAAGGTACACAAGTATAAGATACCTAGGAATAAACTCCACAATTGATCTATAATTGTCTATGGAGAAAATTGTAATGGTTTGGTGAAAAGCATTATATGAGACCTAAATGAACACAGAGAAATATGATACTCACAGATCCAGTAACATAAAATCAGCTCTCCTCAAATTAGTTTATAAATTCAATGTGTTTCCTGTCAAAAGTAGATAGTTTTAATGGCACTTGACAAATTGATTGTTAAGCCTATTGGAAAACAGAGTGACAATCTCCAGGAGAAATTATGAAGATGAAAAGGATGGAAATACTTACCAACCAGAACCTAAAACTTATTATGAAGCTATAATTAGACAGAGAGATAGATAAAGGGATGAATAAATAGATCAGAGAAACAGACTGGAGACCCACACATAATGGAAATATGATAAACGACAGAGGTGGCATTTGTACATCAGTGAAGAAAGGCGTGGAAAAAACGAACTAGCACAGGAGAAGTACAGTAAATTTGACTGTATTAAAACTAAAACTTCTCTCTGTCAGAAAGCACCATAAAAAAAGTAAACAGACAAGCCATAGATTTGAATATATTTACAATATATCTGACTTATAAAATACTGATGGGGGGCTCAAGATGGGGGTGTAAGTAGGGTGGCAGAAATCTCCTCCCAAAACCGTATAGACTTTTGAAAATACAACAAATACAACTATTCCTAAAAGAGAGACCAGAAGATACAGTACAATAGCCAGGCTACACCTACACCTGCGAGAACTCAGAATCTCATGAAAAGGGTGAGATACAAAACCATGACCCGGCGGGACCTGAGCACTCCCCCACCCCAGCTCACTGGAGGGAGGAAAAGAATCAGAGTGTGGAGGGAGTGGAAGCACAGGACTGCTGAATAACCAGCTCTGGTGATCTGCACCGGGAGCACAGACACACATTGCATGGTGTACTGGATATTGGAGAAATGGAAAGGTAAAATCCGAGATGGAGACTGCATGCGGGTCCCCACAGCCGGCTCTCCTGGGACAAAAGAAAAGTGAGCACTTTATAAAAGTCTTAAAGGGACAAGGGCTCAACAGCTGAACAAAATCATCCCAGCACACTCAGCCTGGCAGGCTGGAAATCTTGAGGAACTTCAGGCTCTCAAACCCCCTGGGGGGGTAATGCCTCCTCGAAGGACCTCATGGCAATAAGCATCCAGCCATTCATTCCCCCCGGTGGCATTGCAAGCAAACTGGCTGACCCGCCACAGCTGCGGGGCAGCCAGGCAACAGCCCTGCCCACAGCAACCACACAGAGTCTCCTCCCAGCGCACTGCTAACTAGGAGAGAGGAAACCAGAGCAAGGTCTGGAAGGTATGAAGGGGCACTGTTCTCTCAGGAGAACACACCTGGCACGTCTGCCACTCCCCGGAGTGCACTACGCTTTCCCGAAGGCCACCGCGCCCATGGGAGCTCAGGAGATAATCCCAGAGACTGCTCCCGGGATGCGGGTAGATGGGACAGGGAGCGGAGAAGGCCAAGGTGACCAACAAGTAGGAAGGGACTTTGTCCTCCCAGCTGACACATGCACCACCTGCCTGCGACCACTTCTATCGCCATGAAAAGGCAGAAGTATCTGGTCCAGTCAAAAATCACTCAGACAACCCCAGAGAGAGGGCCTGGTGAAATAGACATAACCAATCTTCCTGAAAAAGAATTCAAAATAAAAGTTATAACCATGCTGATGGACCTACAGAGAAATACACAAGAGCTAAGGGATGAAGTCCAGAGGGAAATAACAGAAATGAAACAATCAATAGGAGGTCTTAAGAGCAGACTGGATGAGGTGCAAGAGACTGTTAATGGAATACAAATCAGAGAACAGGAATACAAAGAAGCTGAGGCAGAAGAGATAAAAGGATCTCTAGGAACGAAAGAATATTAAGAGAACTGTGTGACCAATCCAAATGGAACAATATTCGCATTATAGGGGTACCAGAAGAAGAAGAGAGAGAAAAAGGAATAGAAAGTGTCTTTGAAGAAATAATTGCTGAAAACTTCCCCAAGCTGGGAAGGAAATAAACTCTCAGACTGTGGTAGCCCACAGATTTCCCAACACAAGGGACTCAAGGAAGACAACACCAAGACATATAATAATTAAAATGGCAAAGATCAAAGATAAGGGCAGAGTATTAAAGGCAGCAAGAGAGAGAAAAAAGATTACCTACAAAGGAAAAACCATCAGGCTATCATCAGACTTCTCAGCAGAAACCTTATAGGCCAGAAGGGAGTGGCATGATGTATTTAATGCAATGAAGCAGAAGGGCCTTGAACCAAGAATACTGTATCCAGCACGATTATCATTTAAACTTGAAGTAGGGAGTAAACAATTTCCAGAGAAGCAAAAGTTGAGTAAATATGCCTCCCACAAACAACCTCTACAGGATATTTTAAAGGGACTGCTCTAGATGGAAGTACTCCTAAGGCTAAATAGATGTCACTGGAGAAAATAAATTCACAGCAAAGAAAGCAGACCATCCAAATACTAACTAAAGGCAAAAAATAAAATCAACTATCCACAAAAGCAGTCAAAGGAAACACAAAAGAGTACAGAATAAAAACACCTAACATATAAAGAATGGAGGAGGAAGAATAAGAAGGGAGAGTAATTAAGAATCATCAGACTGTGTTTATAATAGTTTAATAAGAGAGTTAAGTTAGACGGTTAGATAGTAAAGAAGCTACCCTTGAACTTTTGGTAACCACGAACCCCAAAGCCTGCAATAGCAATAAGTACATATCTATTGATAATCACCCTAAATGTAAATGGACCGAATGCACCAATCAAAAGACACAGAGTAATAGAATGGATAAAAAAGCAATACCCATCTATATGCTGCTTACAAGAGACTCACCTCAAACCCAAAGATATACACAGACTAAAAGTGAAGGGATGGAAAAAGATATTTCATGCAAACAACAGGGAGAAAAAGCAGGTGTTGCAGTACTTGTATCAGACAAAATAGACTTCAAAACAAAGAAAGTCACAAGAGAT
>JAQQAC010002594.1:86936623-87007673 GCA_029783875.1 Phataginus tricuspis | reverse complement strand
ATATATATACACCCAACACAGGAGCACCAACATATGTGAAAAAAATACTACAAACATAATTAAAGGAGGAAATAGAATGCAGTGTATTCATTTTAAGAGATTTCAACACACCACTCACTCCAAAGGACAGATCACCCAGACAGAAAATAAGTAAGGACACAGAGGCACTGAACAACACTCTAGAACAGATGGACCTAACAGACATCTACAGAACACCACACCCAAAAGGACCAGGATACATATTCTTCTCAAGTGCACATGGAACATTTTCCAGAATAGACCACATACTAGGCCACAAAAAGAGCCTCAGTAAATTCAAAAATACTGAAATTCTACCAACCAACTTCTCAGATCACAAAGGCATAAAACTAGAAATAAATTGCACAAAGAAAACAAAAAGGCTCACAAACATATGGAGGTTTAACAACATGCTCCTAAATAATCAATGGATCAATGACCAAATTAAAACAGAAACTAAGGAATATATGGAGACAAATGACATCAACGGCACAAAGCCCCAACTTCTGTGGGATGCTGTGAAGGCAGTTCTAAGAGGAAAGTATATAGCAGTCCAGGCCTATTTAAAGAAGGAAGAACAATCCCAAATGAACAGTCTAAAGTCACAATTATTGAAACTGGAAAAAAAAGAACAAATGAGGCCCAAAGTTACCAGAAGGAGGGACATTATAAAGATCAGAGAAGAAGTAAATAAAATTGAGAAGAATAAAACAATAGAAAAAAATCAATGAAACCAAGAGCTGGTTCTTTGAAAAAATAAACAAAATAGATAAACCCCTAGCCAGACTTATTAAGAGAAAACGAGAATCTACACACATAAAAAGAATCAGAAATAAGAAAGGAAAAATCACTATGGACACCACAGAAATAGACAGAATTATTAGAGAATACTATGAAAATCTATATGCTAACAAGCTGGAAAACCTAGAAGAAATGGATAACTTCCTAGAAAAATACAACCTTTCAACACTGACCAAGAAAGAAACAGAAAATCTGAACAGACCAATTACCAGCAATGAAATTGAATCAGTAATCAAGAAACTACCCAAGAACAAAACCCCCGGGCCAGATGGATTCACCACTGAATTTTATCAGACATATAGGGAAGACATAATAGCCATTCTCCTCAAAGTTTTCCAAAAAATAGAAGAGGAGGGAATACTTCCAAACTCATTCTATGAAGCCAGCATCACTCTAAAACCAAAACCAGGGAATGACCCCACAAAAAAAGAAAATTACAGACCAATATCCCTGATGAACATAGATGTAAAAATACTCAAAAAATATTAGCAAACTGAATTCAAAAATACATCAAGAGGATCATACACCATGATCAAGTGGGATTCATCTCAGGGCTGCAAGGATGGTTCAACAGTCGAAAATCCATCAACATCATCCACCACATCAACTAAAAGAAGGACAAAAACCACATGATCTTCTCCATATATGCTGAAAAAGCATTCGACAAAATTCAACATCCATTCATGATAAAAACTCTCAACAAAATGGGTATAGAGGGCAAGTACCTCAACATCATAAAAGCCATATATGACAAACCCACAGCTAACATCATACTTAACCTCATTAGAGAGTGAGAAGCTGAAAGCTTTTCCTTTAAGAACAGGAACAAGACAGGGATGCCCACTCTCCCCACTGTTATTAAACATAGTATGGAGGTCCTAGCCACAGCAATCAGACAAGACAAAGAAATACAAGGCATCCATATTGGTAAAGAAGAAGTCAAACTGCAACTATTTGCAGATGACATGATATGGCACATAAAAAACCCTGAAGACTCCACTCCAAAACTACTAGAACTAATATCTGAATTCAGCAAAGTTGCAGGATACAAAATTAATACCAAGAAATCTGTTGCATTCCTATACACTAATGATGAAATAGCACAAAGAGAAATTAGGAAAACAATTCCATTCACAATTGCATCAAAAAGAATAAAATACCTAAGAATAAACCTAACCAAGGAAGTGAAAGACCTATACCCTGAAAACAACAAGATACTCTTAAGAGAAATTAAAGAGGATAGTAAAAAATGGAAACTCATCCCATGTTCTTGGCTAGGAAGACTTAATATTGTCAAAATGGCTATCCTACACAAAGCAATCTACAGATTCAATGCAATCCCTATCAAAATACCAACAGCATTCTTCAACAAACTGGAACAAATAGTTTTACAATTCATATGGAACCACAAAAGACCCCGAATAGCCAAAGCAATCCTGAGAAGGAAGAATAAAACAGGAGGGATCTCACTTCCAAACTTCAAGCTCTACTACAAAGCCACAGTAAGCAAGACAATTTGGTATTGGCACAAAAACAGGCCCACAGACCAGTGGAACAGAATAGAGAGTCCAGATATTAATTCAAACATATATGGTCAATTAATATGATAAAAGAGCCATGGATATACAATGGGGAAATGACAGCCTCTTCAACACCTGGTGTTGTCAAAACTGGACAGCTACATGTAAGAGAATGAAACTGGATCATTGTCTAACCCCATACACAAAAGTAAAATCGAAATGGATCAAAGACCTGAATGTAAGTCATGAAACCATAAAACCCTTAGAAAAAAGCATAGGCAAAAATCTCTTGGACATAAATATGAGCAATTTCTTCATGAACATAACTCTCTGGGAAAGGAAAACAAAAGTAAAAATGAACAAGTGGGACTACATGAAGCTGAAAAACTTCTGTACAGCAAAGGACACCATCAATAGGACAAAAAGACATCCTACAGTATGGGAGAATATATTCATAAATGACGTATCCAATAAGGGGTTGACATCCAAATTATATAAAGAGCTGATGCACCTCAACATACATAAAGAAAATAAGCCAATTAAAAAATGGGTAGAGGATCTGAACAGAAACTTCTCCAAAGAAGAAATTCAGATGGCCAACAGGCACATGAAAAGATGCTCCACATCACTAATCATCACAGAAATGCAAATTAAAACCACAATGAGATATTACCTCACACCAGTTAGAATGGCCAACAGCCAAAAGACAAACAACAACAAATGTTGGCGAGGATGTGGAGAAAGGGGACCCTCCTACACTGCTGGTTGGAATGTAAATTCATTCAACCATTGTGGAAAGCAGTATGGAGGTTCCTCAAAAAACTCAAAATAGAAATACCATTTGACCCAGGAGTTCTACTCCTAGGAATTTACCCTAAGAATGCAGTAGCCCAGTTTGAAAATGACATATGCACTCCTATGTTTATTGCAGCACTATTTACAATAGCCAAGAAATGGAAGCAACCTAAGTGTCCATCAGTAGATGAATAGATAAAGAAGAAGTGGTATATATACACAATGGAATATTATTCAGCCATAAGAAGAAAATAAATCCTACCATTTGCAACAACATGGATGGAGCTAGAGGGTATTATCCTCAGTGAAATAAGTCAGGTGGAGAAAGACAAGCATTAAATGATTTCACTCATATGTGCAGTATAAGAACAAAGAAAAAAACTGAAGGAAGAAAACAGCAGCAGACTCACAGAACCCAAGTATGGACTAACAGTCACCAAAGGAAAAGGGACTGGGGAGGATGGGAGAGAAGGGAGGGGCAAGGGGGAAAAGGGGGCTTTACGATTAGCAGATGTAATGTAGGGGGTGGTGCACAGGGAGGGCTGTACAACTCAGAGAAGACAAGTAGTGATTCTATAGCATCTCACTATACTGATGGACAGTGACTCTAATGGGGTATGTGGTGGGTACTTGATGATGGGGGAGTCTAGTAACCATAATGTTGCTCATGTAATTGTAGATTAATGATACCAAAAAAAAAAAAAGAAACAGCATGTTGAAGAAGAAGAAGAAAAAAATACTGATAGCCTGATTACATAAAGAGCTCCACAGTTTAACAAAAATAAACAATGGTCCAGAAAAACATTTTAAAGCGTGAAATGGTTAGGTCTACAAAGACGAAATCTAAATGGCAACCTAATACCCAAACCAATCTCAGGAGGTCTTTTAGGCAGGATACAGAAAGTCTCAAGAAGCTCCTCTAAACTCAAAGATCAAAAATACTCCAGAAACACTGTAACATCATAGTTTTCTGAACCATGAGAAAGAGCTGAGGTGGCAAAGAAACATGTGAACTGAATTCCAGAAATCAATGAGCCATTCATAGGAGAGGAAAACCAGCCACTGTGCTCCCACCTGGCACGATCCCCGGAGGACGAGGACCCCACCACAGATGAAGTGGGGAGAAATTAGCTAAGCTTTAGTGAACTTGCAACAGCTGAGTGTTAGCTGGTAAAATAGACTACAATCTGAGGAGCGCCAGCCACAGAGAACATGTGCACACAGTCACTAAGCCTGTCCCAGGGGTTTATAGGAACAAAGGCCCCAGGGGACAGCAAAGGATGAGAGCTGAGAGGTACTGTCTCTGTGAGGCACATGGGTTTCCCCCAAGTAGCTTACAGTTGCTCTCTGACAGTGGCAGGGCAGAAAAGCTGAGAGAAATCTCAGGCTGGCTGGTCCCCCAAGCCCTTGCAGCTAAAGCCCAGCAAGCCTGAGAAAGGCAGAGGTGGCAAATGATATTTTAATAGTGTTAAGGGTCTTACGCTGTTCCTGCAGAGCATAACACAACTGGAAGGTGGACTGTGATGATGTAAAGATGGATAAAGCAATCTCTAGACTATCCATTAAAAAGAGCTATGGCGGAAAAGTCTATACAGATGAATCCAGATGGTAGATGGAATAAAAAACTGTTATTCTGCCAATAGAAACTAGGAAAAGAGAAATAAATAACAAATGGGATAAATATTAAAATATCAAAATGGGAGACTTAAACCCAACCATATGGATAATTACATTAAATGCAAACTGGACATAACATTCCAACTAAAAGGCATAAATTGTCATAACAATTAACAAAGCAAAATCTAACTACATGGTGATCACAAGAAACACATTTTATATGTAAAGCCAAGGAAAGTTCAAAGTACAAGGGTAGGAAAACATGTAAAATACAAGTAACCTTAAAATCTAAGGAACAGCTATAATAATAGACAAAGCCGACTTTAAGATAAAGACTATTACTTGAGATAAAGGGGCCATTTTACAGTGATGAAAGGATAAAATATTCAAGGAAAGAAAGCAATTCTAAGTCTGTACATACCTAATAAAAGACCTTCAAAATGCACGAAATCATGGGACAAAATTAAAGGAGAAGTGGACAAATTCACAAATATATGTGAAGATATATATGGAGATTTTAACATCTTTCTCAATAATTTTCAAAACAAATAAACCAAAGAATCAAAGATTAAGAAGACCTCAGCAACATAATCAACAAACCCAACCTAACTGTCATTTGTAGAATAGTATGCCCAACAGCTCAGAACACTTATTTATTTCAAGCGCACATGGAATATCCACCAACATGGACCACATCGTAGGCCATAAGACAAGTCAAAATAAAGATCAAAGGGCTATATTCTTACAACAGAATTAGTTAAAAGGCAATAACAGAGAGTTCTCCTGAAAATTTATGAATATTTCAACTTGATGTACCCATTCAGTCATCAATGACAACACATTCACAGAAGAGACGGCAAGGAAAGGTTTAAAATATTTTGAACTCAATGAAATGAAAAACACAACCATATCGCTTTCTGAGATGTATCTAAAGCAGCATCAAAAGGAAAATACATAACTTTAAATTCTTGTATTAGAAGAGATGGAAGGTGTAAAATCTATGCTGTTTCCGCCTTACGAAGCTAAAAAGGAGCACATTAAATCCAACAAAAGGAGAAGAAAGGAAACACTAAGAATAAGATTAAGAATTAAATAGAAAGGAGATGAAATAGAGAAGACAAATCAAAAGGTCCTTATTTGAAATGATTTCAAAAAATTGAAAACTTCCAAGCAATACTGATCAAGAGCTAAAAAGGACAGAAAATGAAAGTTACCAACATCAAGAATAAAAAAGAGAATACTATGGATTCTACAGGCAATAAAAAATATAAGAAGGGAATGTTATGCATAAGTTAGTGCCAGTTAGTTTGGCAACTTCGATAAAATAAAGTAAGAAATTTCTTTAAAAATACAACTTGCCAAAACTGACACAAGAAGAAATAGAAAATTGTCACAAACAAATACAAAATTAAAAAAAAATCCTACAAAAAATCTCTATGATTAGATGGCTTCGCAGGTAAATTTGAACAGATATTTATATTCACTGCCAATCACTGGTATGAAACAATACCAATCCTCCATAAATTCTTTAGTAAACAAAGGAGGAGGCATTTCCAAATTTGTTTTATGAAGCCAGCATAACTTGGGTGTGAACTTTAAAATGATATTACAAGAAAAGAAATTGATGACAACTATCCACATGGACATACATGCAAAAATACTTAGTATAATATTTGGAAACTGAATCTAACAAAAAGGGTATATGTATCATAATTAAATGTGGTTTTCCTAGGAATGCAAGGTTGATTTAACATTCAAATACTAGTCAGCATAATTCACCATATTAACAGGCTAAAAAAGAAAAGTTACATCATCTTATCAATAGATGCAGAAAAAAATGTGTCAAAATCAGATATCCAGTTATAATCTCAGCCAAGCAGGAATAGAAGGGACCATCCTCAATTTGATAAAATGCTTCCATGGAAAACCTGCAGCTACCATCATTCATAAGCGGGTAAACTGAGTATTTCCCCCCTAGTATCAGGAACAAGGTGAGGATGTCTGCTGTTATCAGCTCTATTATAAACACGGTACTGAGTGCTCCAGTCAGTCCAAAAGGGCACAGTACTACTGCTATTACTACTACTAGCAATAATATAATAAACCTAAAAGCATACAGATCAGAAAAGGAGTGGTAAATTAATCTTAGTCACAGAGGATATGATAATGTGTATAGAAAACCACATAGAAATTACAAAAAAAGAAAACAAACACTTGAATAAATAAGTTAATTTAGCAACCTTGCAGGATGCAAGGGCAATATTCAAAAGTCAGTTATATTCTATATACTAGTAACAAACAATTGAAAGTGAAATAAAAGATGACTTGCAGTAACAATTTTAAATCATAAAATACAGAAATAGATTTTTTAAAGATGTGCAAGATCTCTTCCCCAAAACTGTCAAAAATACTGAAAAAAATGAAAGAAGATCTAAATAAATGGAGAGACACACCATTTTCATGGGCTGAAAGGCTCAATAATGAAAACCTACACATTCCTTCCAAAATGATGTATGGATTCTATGCAATCCTATCAAAATCCCAGCAAGCCTGTTTAAATAAATTGATAAACTGATTACAAAATTAATATAGAAATGCAAAAAAGATCGACAATATCCAAAATAATACTGAAGAAGAAAAACAAAGTTGTTTATGTGATGGTCTATGTGTCTGTTTTGGAATAGGAAGAAATAAAGAAATGAAGAGAATAAAAAGTATCCAAATTGGAACAGAAAAGAAGTAAAATGGTCTTTGTCTGCAGAGAACATGATCCTGTGTATAGGAAACCCAAAAGACTCCATCAAATGTGATTATTATATATATATATATATATATATATATATATAAAATGGAATAATAATATAAAGACAATGAGGCATGACCTTATTAACATGTGTTATTTAAAAGGTTGAACTCATTAAAGTAGAGTCAAAAATGGTTGCCAGGGGTTGGGGGTAGGAGAAATGGGGAAATATTGGTCAAGGGGTACAAAGTTTCAGTTTTGCGTGGTGAATAGATTTTGGAGATCTAATGTATTACACAGTGACTGTAGTTAATTAAACTCTTTTGTATACTTGCATTTGCTATTGATAGATCATAAGTGTTCCCACCACTCATACAAAAAATGGTAACTATGTGGGTGAAGAATATGTTAATTAGCTTGATTGCGGTAATCATTTTACAATGCATATGTACTATATCAAAACATGACTGTATGCTTTATATACAATTTTTATTTGTTAGTTATGCCTCATCGAAGCAGGACAAAAAGAAAATGAATAAGCAAGCTAAGGACTGGAAGAAAAAAAGACTCCAGTTCAGAATATATAAAGGATCTTACAAATCAACAAAAACAACTTCACAAGTAATGGTAGAATGCAATTTAAAACAACAACAAAAATATTTCATACTGTCAGAGTGGCAAAAAATCTGAAATTTGACAATAGCATGTGTCGACAAGAATGTGGAGCAACAAGAACTGTCAGTATTCTAGGAATGATGCAACCTGTTAAAACCACTTTAGAGGATGACTGGCATTATCTGGTAATGCTAAATACTGCTGTACCATATGACCCAAAAATCTTACTTCCTGTGTCATAAACATGGAGAAGCAGTCATACATACATACATACACACAGACAGCATGTTCATAAGGGCATTATTTGTGATAATAGAAAACTGGAAACCACACAAATACTCTCCAGCAGAAGAACGGATATGGTGTGACATTTTCACATGATGAAATCTTTATAGCAGTGAAAATGAATAAACCTCCCAACACAAAACAACAACAAAGCAAATTGAAAAAGTTTCCTACATATGATAACATTTATTTAACATTTAAAAACCTGCAAACAATTCCACATATTGCTTAGTGATACATCTGTATTTGTACTCCTCAATGATTTCTGGAGGAAGGTGATGATGTATTTTTTAAAGTCTGAATTGGAATAATAATATATTTCTTGCAGTATTTGTTTCTAAGTGAGAGAATGTACAAAAAAAGCACATGGTACATATAAGTACTCAAGAAACATTTGCTGATTTAGTAATTGAGTTCTTAGAAGTAACTAAAAAATCAAACTCAGAATAAAAATTTTTGCAATTCATTTTTTAATATAGTCAATATGTTAAAATCTATGATATGTATAAGAAGATGATTGTTAACTTACTAGAGATCAAATCACACAGTAGGAATTAATTTATTTGGGCCAAGAGACATTCAACAGCTAAGTGAAATTTCTTCATGTCATTTTTCTCTGTTTCCTGATGGATATAGTTGCAAATCAACTGTTCTTGATCTCATTACTTGTAAACATCAATGAAGTATCATTTCCACACATAACAGAGCCCAATTCCAGATTTGACTCATTGTGCAAATTAACAGCGTAAGAGAATTTACAGTTAAAATGGAAGTGAGCAGTCTTGCTAATCAGGATCGCATGCAAAACAGAAATTCACTGTCAGAATTTCATCCGGCCCAGTTTGCCTCCTCCCACTGGAGGAGACCTATTCCTTCCCTGTGAAAAGCTTCTTTCTTATCTGGGAAGGACACTACCTCCTTGTAGCAGAATATCATCACTGCTTTTAGTTTTATTCATTCAATGACAGCCTTCCCTGCTCACTTCCTCATTCACACGTATATTCAAAAGCATTGACAAAGAGCCTGTGCCGGAATCTTCGCTCTGGCCACAAAAATCATGGTCCCTGTCTAGCCTAGCAGGTTACAGAGAAGTAGACAAATAATTTCAATGCCATCTGCTAAGTGCTGTGATAGAAACACAGCTAGAGATGGGAGCACAAAGGAAGTACCCAGGGCAGCCTCAGGTAGAGACAGCCTCCTGGGGGAGGTGAGGCACGGGCAGGAGCTAACCCTGCAGAGGAAGGGTGGGGGGCGGGGGGCAGGCAGAGGGGAGGAGATGGAAGGATGCAGGTGTGAAGAGCCTGCTGCATGCAGGTCAGCTCATGTTGCTGGGACCAGATGTGCCGCCAGGAATGAAACTGGAAGGGAAAAAGAGACCAGGAGTCTAACCTTTGATGTGGCTGAGAAAAACGAAAATCCTGCCTCTGGCTTATGGAAGCCATATAAGTAATTGAGGCAGACAGTCGACACCCGCCTTTTTCTCTTGCCATTGAGTCTGTTCCACAGCACCTGCCTCACTCCACTGCACTTTCTGAGAACGGGCGCCACCTGCAGGCTTGGCGGGCCGAAACCAGAGCGGGCAGGATGTCCCTGGCGCTCAGTACCTCCATCTAGGGAGCCGTAAAATCAGTCTCTCCAGACCTGCATCTCCAGCATGCCTAGCAGGGCTCAGAGCCTGGCACGTCACTCTGGCCACGCCCCCCACGGGGCTGAGTCCTGTTCCCCACCACCTTCCCCCATCGTCAGCCCACAGGCCGGTTCTGCAGGTAGAGGGCAGGTCACCTGGAAAGGTGTGACGCTGCCCTCCTGCCTCCAATTCTGAAAGTCACTTGCCATCTGTCTGCTGTTAAACTTAACCCCTAACTCCAAACCACTCGAATCCATTATTCCCCCAGCAGTCAGAGAAACCTTCTTGAAGAAAGACATGAGCTCCTCTGTAGCTAGTTAAAATCCCCCAGTGGCTTTCCAGAATGAAATCCAGACCCCTGTCCCGAGCCATGTCTTAGTGCTCGGCTCTAGTCACACTCACCCTCCCAAGCTCCCACCTCGGGTCTTCCACACACTGCTCTTGTAGCTTGGAATGCACCCGCACCCCAGATGCTCTCTTTGATTAACCCCTATTGCTCACCCTTCAAGACTTAGGATAAACATCATCCCGTCTAGACACCTCCAGAATCTCTCCAGAGGCATTAAGCAGTGCCCCCATTTTTCACAGTATCTTTTTCATTTTCTGTTATAGCACCCAGTGCACTGCCTTATAATTATTTACTCACCCATATTCCCCTCACTCGGCTTTAAACTTCTTGAGATGAGGCGCATTGGCATGTTCCTATCAGCATCTCGTGGTGTTATACAACCCCTGGTATACATTTGGTGCCAAGCACACAACTGTTGAATGAGTGAATGAATGAATGGTTTATTCATTCTGTGATATCCAGTGGACACACTCATCGGGCACCACCAGGACCAGCTCCGGACGTCTGTCCATTTCCCCAACCCCATACAATCCAGGCCCACCTTCCTCCCCTCACACTGGCCTAAGAGGCCACCCGGCCCACAGATCAGTTGTTCTGGTCATTTCCATCCCATTATTACACCATTCTGACTCGAGGGTGACCTTTCTTAGACATCTCCTCTCAGTGTAGTGACCTGACATGAAGCTCCCTGGAGTTGACCCCATCGCTGCCATAATGGTGGGCTCAGAGCTGACCCCGTGGGACAGCTGCTGGCCTTGAATTTTCCGCTATTCCCCTACCCCTTCCCCAGGAGGACTGATGCCTGAACCCTGGCAATGCCTCCTGCAAACCTCAACTGCAAATGTACGCTGACTTGTCCGTGTCCATCACTGGGTGGGGCTTAACTCAATATTAAGCCGACAGGCCTCACTGGACGGGCCACATGTAATTCTCTCCTCTTTTTCCAGAAGGTCCCCGTGCCTGACAGGAGCAGACGTCAGAACAAGTTTACTCAGTGAATGAGTCAGTAAACACCAACGCACCAATGATGGCGTGTGCCAGTTTTTCTGTTAAATTAAATGTTTTATGAACTATCGTTAGGACAGGTCTCCCTGATCATTTTCTGGACAATTAATTATTTGATTCTAAATGCCCAACTTTATATTTATCACAGCTAAATTTCAAATTGCCAGGTTTGAACCCAGGATTTAAGCCAAGCAGACATAGTAGATTTAGATTTTGCCATTCACAATTCAAACAGTCCCTTTGAAAAGGATGTTACTTAAAACTCCTGTAGGGGGTTGAATTCTGACTCCTCCAAAGACAGATTCACATGCATTCTGTCAATGTGAACTCATTTGGAAAGAAGGCTGTTTGCAGATGTAATTAAGATCATCCTGACTTAAGGGGAGCAGATGCAGGGATGTATTCTCAGATTAAACATAAAAGGAAGAGAGGAAACAGAGAGGCCACGTGAAGACAGAGGCAGAGACTGCGATGCTGTGGCCCCACACCCAGAAGCCCCTGGAGCCGCAAGCCTGGGCGAGGCAGGAGCCTGCCTGAGAGCCTTTGGAGGGAGCCCGGCCCTACTGACACCTTGGTCGTGGGCTCTGACCCCGCCACTGAGGGACAGTGTTGTCTCAAGACATCTGGTTCATGGTGTGGCAACCAAAGGAAACGAACCCAACTTTTATGCCTTCTGTTTCATCAAAGAATCACACAAGCATAGACTGTGAGCTTCAACCAGCTGTGGATATTGTAAAAATTAAACTCTCATTTTGAAAAAGAAAACCAAGACCTAGACGAGGAAATTTATGGGGGAAAGGCCTCTTCCTCTGATTTGGACCGGGTGTTCTGATCCTCTTTCCATCTTACCATCCAAGTGATGTTGAAAAATATTAGTGAGAGAGGACAGAGGGGAGTCCCATGGTCCCTCACCCAAAAACTCACTTTAAGTCAAACACGCCCAGGCAGTGGAGACATCCGACACAGACGTTACCTTGAGGTGCTCATCTCTGGGGAAAGGGGCAGTTCGGGCAGGTCATATCCCTGGGAACATGCGGCTGCTGCCTCTCCGTGGTCACACGCCACCCGAGTGACCCACTCTCACTGAAGCTCATGTCTGCTTCCTGCACACATTTCCTTTTCATTTTAACAAATCTTTTCCCTCATCCTAGATCTATTGTCTTCATATTCCTGGTAAGGCCTCCAAGAAAACATCTGCACATTCTCATTCCCCAACAGTTAAGTCCCGCTGAGCCTGCAGACCTCATTGGAGAAGCTGAGTTCTTTCCTATCAATCTCCTGAGAGCGGAAACCTCACAATAATGGACGAAATGGCGTCAGGACATTAATAACTAACACCCGCAGGTATCTCTCCTGTTCACACAGCACCTTTACATCCAGTTCCTCATGTGATGCTCCCGACAGGCGCCCCTGGCAGCCTGGAGCCGGTGGTGAGATGAAGGAGCACCCTGGCTCTCTGATGTCACAGTGGCTGTGATAGGAACGGTCTGTCTGCTGGGCACAATTGCCTCCTCGCCCTTGGCTGGTTGCGAATGCAGCTGCAATCCTCTCTCCTGATGGTGCTGTCAGTCATGGCGTCCCATGCCTAGCAGAGAGCAGGGGACTGGCATGACAGCCAGGCTGGCCCATCACATGAGGCCATGCCCCTGGTTGCAGGGAGTGGCCGAGGGATGGGCTCATGACCATGCCTAGCCAGAGAACAGCCTTTTTGGGGTTGCAGAAGTCAGCCTTAATTCAGGCTGGACATCCCTGGAGACTCCTGGGAGTCCTGGACA
Organism: Phataginus tricuspis; assembly: GCA_029783875.1. Taxonomy (NCBI): domain Eukaryota; kingdom Metazoa; phylum Chordata; class Mammalia; order Pholidota; family Manidae; genus Phataginus; species Phataginus tricuspis. The sequence continues at coordinate 86,994,523 of JAQQAC010002594.1, read as the reverse complement.
GTCATTTCCTCCTTCTTGGTTATGTATTCCACTTCTCCTCCAAATCAAGTGCATCAGAGAACTGCTTCGTATGCAGCACAATTACAGTGGCATAAGGGACAGACGATGCTGATACAGCTGCTTTGCAGATTGCTTGACAGTCACCTATTCAAAGTGGACATCAGCCCAATCCCCCTGCATGCTGGGGCCAAGGAACTCCGCCTCGAGGTAGATACCAAACAGAAACGTGCATATGTTTGCACCAAAGGACGTGCAGTAGGATGTCCACAGCAACATTATCTGTGATAGCCCCAAGTTGGGAATCACTCAAAGCCCATCAACATGGGATGAATAAATGAATCGAGGTGTATTCACACAATGAAATACTACACAGCAAGGAGAGTGAGTGATCTACGGCTGCCTATGGCAGCAGGGAGGACCCCAAAGCACACTGGTGAACAGCACAACCCAGACACACAGTCTCTGGTCAGTCCTGCGTTCAGGCATAACACTGTGTGTCCTCTACCTATGTTTCATACCTCCTGCATGACTGCAGAGTACCTGTGCTGTTCCAAGGCAGGAGAGGCCACCGTTGGAGAACAAAGACTGGAGGGGGACCCCAGGGATGCTGTTCCATTTCTTGTTCTGGGTGCCGTTTACATGGGTGTACTTCGTTTCTGGAAGTTCTTTGAGCTATATACTTATCGTATGTGCACTTTAATGTATGTAGTTAATTTTCTAAAAGCTAAACTGTTCAAAAGAAAGAATGAGGTCTATTTATGCAGGAAAGGGGAAGAGTTGGTGGGAAGGCACAACTACAGGTCTTTGCAGGCCTGAGGGAATGCCCGGTGCAAGGTATGAAGTTCAGGACAGTGAACTCGGAGCAGGCAGATTACAGCTGAGGGGCATGGTGAGATTTTGGAAAATTAAATTTCCCCAATACAAACGAGGCCATCTGGAGAGGCAGTTCTGCCCACCAACACACCACAGCTGACTGCCATACCAGTCCAGGCACTCCCAGTCTCCCCACCCCACCCCACCCCACCCCATCCCTGTTTCCCTGGAGTCCAATTCTGGCCCCATCCCCTCCTGCTTTCCTCCTTAATGTCAATGCTCAGCTCTCCCTGTTTGCTTGAAGAACTGGCATGCGACAAAGACAGGACACCAGCCCCCCTGTGGCTGCCAACAACCAGTCTTCCCTCCTCTATGTCTGGCTGCTTCTCTGTCCCCACTTCTGCAGACTCGTCTTTAGGAGGAGGAAGTTATTCCAAAGACCTATGTCTTTAGCCTTGTTGAGAATCTGCAGTGCTGTTGGGTTCAAAGGTTCAAATTGAAGATACTATTTTTAGCAAACTGAGACCGGAGCAGACTGTTCTAAACAGACTCTTCCACAATGGCAAACACTTCCTTTGGTCGAAATACCATGTTGTGTTACAACATGGATTTATTAAATTATGATGCCGACTTTTCAAGTGTAGGCAAATTTCTGACATATTTGGCAAAGCTGTAACTCTTTATATATCTTAAATTCTCTTCATATGGGCAAGATAAAGCTGCTAGGTTGAGTTAGGGGTACAATCTAGGATGAATAATCTAAAGGAGAAAGGCAATGTTGTTTTTGTACACTAAACTTCAAAAATCCCTACAACCCTTTGCATGGTCCAGACAAGCACACCCACCCAGGGCTGCAGTAAAACCTTTCAGAGGAGAGAGGAAGGCATGAGAAGAAGAGCAACACCATCTCCATGCCTCGCACTGTTCTAAGAACTCGCCCCACGCCATCTCCCCACCTTCACCAGGACACTAAGGGGGACGCACGGTTGTCATTCCTTTTCCAAGCTGAGGAAACCAAGGCACGGGCAGGTCAGGCAACTTAACCCCAGGTCATGTAACCAGTGAACGGTGGAGCTGGAAGCAGGTATTCAGCCTCCAGAGAACATGCTCTCGGCCACGAGGTGATGCCACCCAGTACCTGCAACAGCCATGAAGTGCCATGCGCGGGACTTTGCATAACAACCTTACATATCAGGCAGGAAGTATGCGTTTTATAGATGGGAAATCTGATATTTACAGAGATTGAGCTTCTTGCCCAAAGTCACCCAAACAGTAAAGGACAGAGCCAAGTCTACCTCATCTCCAAGTCTATGCATGATAGGGACACATCTCCAGCCTCACCACCCCATCTCAGGCAACCAGCACAAGACCTGGCACATAGCTGGTACTTTGTCAGTATTTGATGAATGAATGAATGAATGAATTCTTACCACCCTTATCATGCGGCTCCTTTTCCCTTGTATCTCTGTCCTCTTTCTCTTTCTCTGTTGGCTCTGTCTCAGCATATGATGTGGCTAGTCCTGCCCCTCTACAAATAATACCCTCTCTTCTCCCTACTGATGGCATTACTGATCTCTCCTATATTTCCCTGCTTCTTTAAAAGATTATAAAATACTACAGAATTATAAAATAACAATGGCTTTTATATTTTTTACTTTCTAAAAACTATTTTGAAATTACTTTCTAAATATTATTACAAAACAGGACAACAGAGTGTAGTTTTGATGTTTCTAAGTAAATAAAAGGAAAGCCTCAGGATTTCAGATGAACAATTCACTGGATGATAATGAAGTTAAAGATATTGAGCAGGAATAGCCAAAGATGGCTAATAAGAACAGAGTAGAATTTTAAGAACAAACCCAAGATCATCTTTGAAAATGAACAAGTTTATACCTCAAACCTACTACTTTAGAAAACACAAGAATGTACAAGCACACACTCATTTTAATTTGACATTATCACATGGTACATACAGCCTCTGGAAAACTCCACTCTATCTCATGAAAGTATGAACATTTTGGGAAATAAAGTCTCAGTACTATGAATATAGTTTTGACATACACATCCCCAGAGGACCATGCTTTAAGAAATGCTGGTGCAGAGGTCAGGATGCTTAACTGGGGTAGTGAAATGTAGTTAAGAAGTATCTGTGTGCATGCACACATGTGAAACTGAGTGCAGGCTATGGCACAGGGCACTTAAGAAATACCAGTTGCTGTTATTACAGAGGGTAGACAAATCCACAGAAAATTTCCCCATGAGATTACCTGAGAGTAAGAAAAGTACTTAGAATGGAACATTCTGGAACCCAGATATTTAAGGAATAGATTGGCAGGAAGTTCCTGAGATGGTGGAGGTGGGGGAAACTGGGAGAGAGTGTGATGTCACAATGATGAGTGGAAAACTGCCAGCACCATAGAGTCTATGGAAAAGGACATAGAAACTTCTGGAGACAGATGCAAGAAAGCACAAGATAATCAAGCAGGCCTGTGGATGGAGGTGCAATTTCCCAGGCCCTCCAGAGTTCCATGTGCGGTTGTTCAGCAGTGGGTAATGTCACCTGCCAGAGTGAGGACCCCCCAGGTGTGAAAACCCCACCGTCCCTCTTACCAGGACCTTGTGGCCACCTTTCATATCTCTCATTACACTCGCAAAACTCATGGCACCTTTGCACGAATTAAAGTGGCACCAAATTTTACCAGCAGCCAATGTGCTTCTCTCTGGTACACGCTCATCAATAAAAGTCAATTTTTACTTCAGAATGGCATTGAGGAAGCAGGAAAAAGACTAACTTTATTAAATTCCTATCCTTGAGCATATCTTTATAATATTCTATGTGACAAAATGGGAATATGTATAAAGTACTTCTGCAAAAAAAGAAAAAAACCAAAACATTTTTGCAATTAAGTTGTAAGCTAAATTAGACACTTTTCTCACAGGACACCATTTTCAGAGACTGATTAACCTACAACCTGAAGATGAGTGAAGGAAGTAAGCCGGTCATTTTGAGAAAAACATCTGACTATTTTGTTTCTGATGACAAAATGTGAGTTTTCAAATGAAAGTTAAACTTTAAGGAAAGTTGTGTCTGTCACAGGAGTTTGACAGCTTTCCAATACACACAGATGTTGCTGATGAGTTTGGTAGCAATATTAATAAATGTGATTTTTGAATATTACATAATAGAGTCTATCAACACTTGGAGGGTCTGAATAAATCTGTGACTACATTCCACATTACCAATGAGTAACGTTACAAAATTATGCATGGGTAAAAGATAGTCTAAAGGATTTTAAGGTAACCAAATGTGAAATGTTCATTAATATCATTTCAGGTTCCATATCACTACTAATCTTTAAGGAAATGCCACCTGTTGTATTTTAGAATAATAGCAAAGAATATCCAAAATTATCTGGAAGAAAGCCAACAAGATACCCCTCCTTCTCCCAACTACATATCTGTGGGGGCTGCATTTTCTTCATGTTCTTCAAAGAAAGCATAACATTGCAACAGAGCAGATGTGGAAGTAGATATGAAAGTACTGTTTTCAATAAAACCAGATATGAAAATATTTGCAAAATGTCAAACAATGCTATTTTTCTCACTATATTTTTGTTTGGGAAAAAAGTAGGTATTTTTCATAAAATAGTATTTGTTAACATGTGGGGGAGTTATTATTATTTTAAAATACATTTTTATAAGTGAATATTTTTAATCTCCCAGTTTTAATTCCTAAAATTACGAATATTGATATATGTGGCCCACATAAAGAAAAAGTATGTGAGGTCCTCAATAATGTTTGAGAGTGTAAGGGGTCCTAGAATCAAACATTTTGAGATCTGCTGACCTAAGCTGTCTATTTACTATCCACACAGATGACCATGGGCATGTCAGAGAAACATTTCTAATATCTCACTTAAAAATTAGCTAACAATTCTTAAACAATGACTATGTCTTGAGCACTGTAATAAAGCCCTTTATGACCATTACTATAGTGAATCCTTGCAATGCTATGATATAAGTGTTATTAATTACGGTTCCCAATTCTTGTTTTGGTTCCCTAGCAGCAGGCCCTGAGATGAGGATGTACATGAAAGTAGCTGACTTGTAAGGGTTCCTGGGAAAACCCATCAGGAAGTAGGAGAGGGACCCAGAGGGAAAAGAGGTATCAAGCAAAATCCCAAAGGAGGTCCCAAGGAGGAGCTATGGAGACAATGTGAATCACTCCACAAATACCCTCGACCGAAGAACAAGGGAGTGGGAGGGACACACATCTGCACCCAGGTATCTCCAGGAAGGTATAAATTTCTAGGCAATTCCAGCTCTATGTGTATCAGGCAAAGAAGGCCCCAGAAGGCTGACAGCAGCCCTCCCCAGAAGACATGCCGGTCCTGTCAAGCTGGACGGAGACACGTTGGGAACCAACAAGTGGTAAAGGGATCCAAGCAGGCACAGGCAGAGAGCACTGGTGGCTCTTGCTTCAGGCCCATTTCACAGCTAAGGTAAGTTGCTTTCCCTCCCACCCTCTTCCATATTATCCATCCCAGTAAACAGTCTCAGCCTTCCAAGCCTGAACTCGAGGTATCATCTAAGACTCCTCCTCTTCCCTTATCTCCTACCTCCTGTAGGAATTTGGTCACTAAGCCCTGACAATTTTACTTCCTTGACATCTCAGGAATGCATGTCCATGAAAAATACTGGATGCCTTTTATTGCTGTGAAGTTGAGGTGAAGAATGCAGCTGATTCTGCTGGCAAAAGTAGGGGTGCCATCTATTACCTCCTTCCAGCAGCAGAAGTTGCAAGTTCAGCATTATAAGATTGGATCTATAGGGCAGATGCTTAACTCAGCATCCTGGTGGCAGGGGGCAGTGACAGAGAGAAAGCCACCAGCTGCTTGCAGGCAGGCCATCTCTAAAGAACAGAGGGGACTAGGACGCTCAGAGGAACACTTCCCTTCAAAATGCCTGTTATTTCCAGTACAGAAAGGAGGTGTGAGTGACAGTAGGCACCCAATCACTCAGAAATCCAATCAAATTGTGAGAGGCATGAAGAGATGGTTACAAACTTCTTTCCCAGTAAGTCTTTTAAAGGACAGAGTTTTTAACAGAACTTCCTGTTTTGGAGGTCAACTTGGTAAAGAGGAGAGAGAGGAAACTGTTCTCTCTACCCTTTCCACCAGCTGTCAGTTGACTGATGACTGTAACAGAGCCCTCGCTCACCTCACTGCTTCTGCTCTCTCCACCTCCGGTCTTTCCCACCCTCCGATGGAGATCTAGCTACGATATAAATCATTTCATGCTTCCTCTGCCTACTTAGACTGCTCTGTGTCTCCGCATGGTCTCTAGGTGAAATCTCACCTCACATAGGAGATTCTTGGTGATCTGCTCTCTGCCTTCCCAGCCTCAACTGTAGTCATTTGACCTTTGCATTTTATGTTTCTGTTACTGCCAGCTGTTATGCATGAAATGCCTTTTCCCTGCTTCACACTCATCGGGCAGCCTGTCATTCACCCTTCAGTGTGCAGCTCAGAGATCACCACCAGGAAGCCTTATCTGACCTCAGCAGGATGGCCTAGCTGTCTTCTTTCTGTTCTTTCTTAGCACTCATCATGTAGTCCTGGGATTCTGCACACTTGCCAGTCATCACAAAAGAACTGCTGACTTACTGAGAGCTGGAACCCTGCCCTCTACTGGACTTCCTACTCCCAATACTCGCCACAGTACCTGGCCCAAAGCCAGAGGCTGCTGGATGGATAACAACGGAGAGAACACTTCAGGGCCCTGGAAGCTCCCAGGGCAGGCCTTTGCTCTGATGGTTTCTGAAGCTATATTGACTGAGGGTTCTGGGATTAATCCCATCCACTCTTTGGGACTTACAACTGTGAGGGGAAATCCCTCCCGTCCTGTAGACTGCTCTTTGTTGTTTTACCCTCAAGATCCAATCCGTTATCTGTCTCTACATTCAAAATGTATGTCAAATTCACCTGTGTTCCATTTATTTATTACTAACTTAATCCAAGACATTATTCTCTCTTTCCTGGGCCACCACAAAGCCTCCTAAATAGGCTGCTCACTTTTTCACCCTGTTCTATTCCCCACACAAAGAACAATTTTTAAAAATACAAATCAGCTTGGTGGACTAGAGATGGACACACCATTCTTTGCCCAAGAGGTATACTCCATTTCACTCTCCTTGGAGTCTGGGCTGGCCCATGGCTTGTGTTAATTAATAGGTGTAGCAGAAGTATCTCAGGGTAACATCCAGGCCTGGGTCTTACCTAACAGTCACAAAAATTTAAGCAGTTTACCGAGCACTGAAAGTGGGTGACAAGGCACCTGACCCCTGATACCTCACAGGGGAAAAGCTAACAACAACAAAAATAAAGGAATCCTTAGAAGGCCTGAGACCTTCTCAGATACGTAACCTTCACTGTCGTAAAATCCTGCCAAGTTGGAATGCTCACCTCGCTTTTCAAACGAGAAGACTGCAGCTCGGTAGGCTAGTTTTCAGACTGATGCTGACACGCTTGCCCCTTCCGCCTTCCTTTCCGAGAGGGGAAATCCTCCTGTCATCCTTCCTGTCTTTTTGGGGTTTCTAACAAATGCTCTTCCCCAAATCCAGACACTAAACTTAAGACACAAGCCCAGTTGTTGATAAGATCTTATTTCCTCCAAATTATTAAAACAGTAAGTCAGATGCCACATTGTATGACTGTGATATTTGTCTTGCCCTAAGAAACTCCCCATAAGTACAAGGGCCAAATCCTGTAACTGAAGTGCTACATTAACCGATGCCCTGAACCCACTGACACATTCCCTTCTTCCAAGTTCCACAGCTTTTCAAAGCACACTCATGGGGTAGAAAGGGACAGGTAATTCCTGCATCACTTCAATAACGGCAAAGCCTATGCTAGTGACACTTTCTTGAGGGCTTCCTCCCCCACCGCCCTTTGACCTTCCTTGCTCACCACCCTTTCTTTCTCATTAAATGCAGAATGACCTCCTGGCAAGGGTGAAGAGAAAATATTTCAATTGTGTAGTCAGCGATATTGTTAGGAACCTTAAATCATATCAGTCATGACCTTGTCTTTGAGTCTGAAAGAGTGAACAATTATGCCCCTCCAAGTCAATGTAATCTATAATTTAAATTATTGACTGCTTACAGCGACCAGCACCATGGTGCTATTCACAGGGCCATGCAATCAGCCCCAAGGAAGTGGAGTGTGGGTGGTTCTCACTACCACACAAGCTGGGTTTGCTGTGCCTTAGCTATTTATTTACTGTGTCACCAGCACACACACACACACACACACACACACACACACAGCGATGTCCCAAAAAGCTGTAGTATTCAAGGTACACGTACACACACACACACACACACACACACACACACACACACACACATGAATGCATGCATGCACACGCCCATCCATCACCTAAGGGGAACTAATATTTCTGCAGCACTCACTCTGCACAAAGCAAAGAGCATTTAAGCTTCTCCATGCACTTACGATGTTACGTACTGGAAATTGTGCCAAATAAGACTTGATTTTATAAATGAACAAATCAGCATACATTAATACAACAAACATAAAACACCCACTCCACCTGGTTTAAAACCCTGTGGGGTTTTAATGGCTTCTCACTTATTTTTGATAAAAACTAACCCTCTTAAGCTAGTTCAGAAGACACCTCCACTCTGCAAGCCCTCCCCATCCTTCCCCACACAGGTTGTCTCTGCATCCTGTGGGGCTGAGCTGTCCATCTTTGCCTGGACTGTCCTTTCTCATTTGACCTTCTCTTTCTCCCTGCTCCACCCTCCTCTTTTCAGTCTTACAAACTCCAATCTATTTTTCAGGTCACAATTCAAAAATTCCTTCTGCAAGGAGGCCTCCCTGACTTTGACCCTTAACCCAGATGAGGTCCCTTTTCTCAGAGTTTCTCAACTTTTCCTGTCATAATAAACACTTCACCTTGCTGTTTATATTTCCATTAAGTTCCATAAGGTGCATGAGGGTAGGGTCTATGCAGTTTGGTTCACTGGCATATCCTGGGCAGCTAACACTGTCATAACCATAAACTCCCCAACTCACCCCAGAAGAAGCCAAGCAATGAGGATTTTATAAATGGCTATAAATAAAAATGCCAATTAAATCCAAGTGGAAAGCAATATGATGGAACGAGGAAGCCCCATCTCCGGGAGACCTACGGAGAAGCGGCCTCTATTGGAAATCAAAAGGAACTTGCTCCCATCGGAGAGGTGCTGCCCGCCTACACTCCATCTCCTAATTGGAGCTGACTGAATAGGTAATCATTTGGAGACAAAATGATGTAGGGCCTGTAGTCATATTAAAGAAAGACATAAAATCTGATTGAAGTGGCTAAAATCTTTAAACCACCTTCCAGCAATCACGCATCATCTCCCTATTTAGAAACCGAAATTCACACCACTGCCTGTAGAGATCCCAGGCTGGTTCCCTTTTTACTTAGAAGCCAGTTCAAACACTCCATCTCCAGAGCTCATGACCCACTGCAGAAGGGAAAGGATCCCACATGTTTCGTGTCATTGTTTGTTCCTGAAACAAACAGTTCAATGACGATCCCACTCTGAGAATGGCCTGCTGTTATCTAAAGGACTTGAAAAATGTTGGTTAGACTTACAATACCTCCATCATTCCCAGATGCCTTTGTGTCACAACTTTGAGTGCAGGATCCAATCCTTTCCATGTATCGTTATAGCTCATGGTTAGGAACAGAACTCTGTAAGCAAATAGTTTAGAGACACCGTCTCTCCCTCAATGAAAATATTATCCTGCTTCTTCTTAAGACTGTAACACTTCGTTCACACCTTTCTTATAATTAAGACATAATATTTAGAGCATTTGTCAATATGCCTCAAAACACAAGGAAAAATGCAAATTCAAGTCTGTATATACAACATCTCCTGAAAAAAAAATGTATGAAAATGTGCACAAACAGAAGAATAGCAGGAAATGCCAAAGAACTTGAGACAGAGGGTCTTTATCTCATGGGATGATGAAAGATTTTTAATTTCTTCTTAATTTTCTGGTATTATTATCAGGTTTTTATAATTCATACAGTGTGATTGTGGCGCAGGGTTCGGCAAAAAGACAACAGGAAGCAAACAGACAACCAGAAACTCACGGGCATAAGGAAATTGTACTTGACGCTGCAGGTCACCGAGAAGGAAGGACAGCCCATCCATATGGGACCATAACAAATGATGCTGGAATAATGGATTCTCTATAAGGAACAAAATGAAACTGGACCTTAATATCACCATATCCAAAAATCAACACCTCAGTGCATTTACCAAAACCTCTTAGATTTAAGAATCAAATTTGAAAAGCCAAGCTTCAAAGTGTTAGAAAAAATATAGGAAAATCTCATTCTGACCTCAAAATGGGGAAACATTTTTCAAAGCCAATATAAAACACTAACTTTAAAAAGAAGAGATTGGTCATTCCATGAAAACTGAGATCCTCTTTATCAGAGTCTCCATAACATGTAAATACAAGCTACAAATTGAAAGAAGATATTCAACATATATCAATCTCTCCATAAATTAATAAGGGAAAAGACAATCTTGTTAAAAATGAACAAATGGCATGAATATAGACAGGAGGGTTGCAGTCTGAAACAGGGGACCGAGAAGGCTTCCCTGAGAAGGCAACATTTGTGATTTTAATGAGGCAGGCTTCTATTAAGGGGGAGAAAGTTCAATTAAGGGGAGTAGATATTTTTCTAAAGAAGACATACAGATGGCCAATAGGCACATGAAAATATGCTCTGCATCACTCATCATTAGGGAAATGCAGATCGAAACCACAATGAGAACTCACCTCACACCAGTTAGGATGGCTGCTATCCAAAAGACAAGAAATAACAAGTGCTGACAAAGATGTGGAGAAATGGGAACCCTGCGATACCACTGGTGGAATGTAAATTGGCGCACCTGCTATGGAAAGCAGTATGGAGGTTCCTTAAGACACCAAAAATAGAACTACCATATGACCCAGCAATTCCACTTCTGGAAATTTGCCTGAAGAAAACAAAATCTCTGATTTGAAAAGATATATGCACCCCTGTGTTTATTGCCCCATTATTTACAATAGCCAAGATATGGAATAGAATCAAATGTTCATTGGTAGGTGAATGGATTAAGAAGATGGGGTACATATATACCTCAAGGGAATATTATTCAGCCATAAAAAGAAAGAAATCTGGCCATTTGTAGCAATATGGATGGACCTAGAGGGTATTATGCTAAATGAAATAAGCTGGGCAGAGAAAGACAAATACCATATGATTTCACTTATATGTGGAATTTAAAAAACAAAACAAATAAACAAAACAGAAATAGAGTCATAAATACAGAGAACAAACTGGCAATTGCCATAGGGGAGGAGTTTGGAGGTGGGTGGGTGAAAAAGGTGAAATGGATGAAAAGGTACAAACTTCCAATTATAAAATAAATTAATCATGGGATAGAAGTACAACATAGGGAATATAGTCAATAATATTGGAATAACTTCGTAGGGGGACAGAGGGTAACTGCACTTATGGTGAGCATGTCCTATGTCATATGCATATAATTGTCAAATCACTATGTTGTAGTACACACCTGAAAGTAATATAATATTTTATGTCAACTATACTTCAGTTAAAAAAAAAAAAGGGAGAGTACCAGAAGCCCAGCTGGTAAGCAGACCCCAGCTAGGATTTTTAACAATGACCACTTCATCACTAATAAACATGATGCTTGGATCTCTATCTGCCACATTCCTGGGTTCATTTCTCAACTGGTGTTAAGCTGGGGCGAGTAAACGGGAGGAAGAAGTATTCTATTAGACTCAAATCCCAACAGAAAGGAATATGGACTTTATTCTGGATGCTTTGAACAAATATGACCCGATCTGACTTGAGCTTTTTTGAAGTTCATCCTGGTGGCTCTATCATAGAGCGCAGGGGACAAGGATGGAAGCTAAAAGAGCATTAGCGGGCTTTCACCATAACCCAGGACAGGCATGAGGGTGGGTTGGTGACAGTGGTGCAGAAATAATAAGCTGTTAGAGTCCACAGCGTTTACTGGTGTATTGAATGGGGAGATGGGTGAGGGGAAAGGGTTAAGGATGAACCCTAGAGTTAAATGAAAATGAAACGAATTAATGGATATGAAGCATCTTGAACACAGAGGTCTTAATTCACAATAGCTTTGCATATATATATACTATTATTAATGAAAGAATGCTGATCAGGTTTTATCTCATTGTTAGAGCAGGAGGAAGGAGAGAATACATTTTGTCGAGGCAGAATAAGAAAGTGCAGAGAGCACAAACCCTTGCTTTTAAGAGAATCATGAAGACCTTCTACTTGCAATAATTAATTTCTCTCTGCCTGGGTCACCAGAAGCCACTTTCCTCTCATTCACCAGCTCTCCTGTGGGTCTGCTCATCACTCATAAATGTTTTATCCTTGCAGCCAGCAATTCCAACCTAGTGCAAATATGACACTTACGTCCAAATTGAATGTGCGTAAAATGTCACCCTACCCTCAGCCCAGAAGAGCAACTTCCAATTATACCATGTTTCAAGGGATGATGACAAAGGCAGGAGAAATTGCCTGGCTGGAAGAGGATGTTCTGGCTTTGGGGCACCAGGTAACTTTGATTAGAGAGCCAATGGGTGGGTCCTTCAGAGGGGCCATGGGGAGGGGCCGAGGTCCACCCACAGCTTTGTACCCTTCCTGTGGTCTACATAATCACTGCAGAGCAGAAAGTCAGGAATTACGTCCTGAGAGCTCTTTATGAGGCTGAGAGCAAGGGCCACCAGCTGCAGGGAAGGAACGTTTGTTTTGGGAGGTGTCACATCTGAGCATGACCTGGGCAAACAGCTCTGACTGTTGGGTCTGGATCCAGGTCTGCCCCTCGGTAGCTGTTTGTCTTGGACAAGTTTTTCTGAATCTCCTGCCTTATTTTCTCCATCTGTTCAATGTCAACACTAATCCCGTCTATTTGCCTACTAACTGTGAGGATTAAATGACCTGCACAAAACACATGTCTTAAACAACAAACTCATTTCTCTGTTCTGAAGGCTGGGAGTCCAAGATTGAACTGACAGAAGATTTGGTGTCTGGTGAGAGGCTGCTTTCTATTAGATGGCAGTCTGTTCACGGTCCTCTACGTGGTGGAATGCAGAGGGGTGAGACAGTTATCTGACGGTTCAGTCTCTTTTATAAAAGCATTAATCTATTCTTGAAGTCTCCACCCTCATGGCCTACTCATCTCCCAAAGTCCCCACCTCCCAGTGGTAACCACATTCAGGATTAGGTTTAAACATATGAATTTGGGGGCAGGGGACACACACAGTCTATAGCACATGGAACAGTGCCTTATACACAGCATGTGCTCCACAAATACTAGCAGGTAATATTATCTTTAAATAAGTTCACCTGCATCACGCTCTACAACACCTCCTGACACCTACTAGGAGCTAAATAACTTTGTCACATGGATGTCGAATGAATTACCAATACCCTCTCAGCTTCCGTTTTCCGGTCGGTAAAAGGGGTCGGCAATATTAACGCCCAAGGCTGGCACCACGATAAAGAACATGGCAGATACCAAATAAGTGGTGGTTTATAAAGTGAGATTTAAAACCCCATTCACAGAACAATAAAAGAAATCAAGGAGGCTTGCCACCTGATTATTTTAAAGCTTGCTTGATTCATAGTTTAAACTGCAGTTTTGCTTACTTTTCAAATGAACAGATCCGCATTTGAAACTGTGATGTTTAAACAAGATGTTAGTTCGTTTGTTTTTGTTTACTCATTTCTCCTGGGGAAGGGGTGATTCCCACCTCACAGGTCAAGCAGAGCAAGTGAGCAGACGCCAGACAAGCCCGGCACACAGGACGTGCTCCGTACGGGACAGCATCTCCTACACACACACACAGACAGACAGCACATCCACCAGGACTCACCGCGGTCTGTCTCCATCTCCCTCCCTCCCCTGACGGAGCCCCACAAGCCAAGGGGCACGTGGCCTCCTGACCCTACCTGGTCCCTCTTGGCAACTTCCTGTGGTCTGAGCTCTGCTACTTGAGGGGAGGTAATTCTTCTGGTCATCCCACTGTTGACAAGGCAGGTGCTGATGCTAATCTTGGTTCCCACAGGGCAGCTCTACTTCCAGAAAGCTGACGATGGGGGAAGCTTTCTCTACCAGAATCACAGGCCTTTTCCATTAGCATTGGCCCAGAGAGGCCTTATCTTCTTAATTTCTTACACATGCCCAGAAAGGAGGTCTGAAGAGTAATGTGGAAGGTGGGATCAATGGGCAAATACATTTACTAGGTTGAAAAATGAAAATGGGTTTCTTTTCAGCAGGACTTCTCAGAGCTTTGGCATGTCACTATTCACGTGACTCTTCAGAAGTGGGGATATAAGAAGTATTTCTAAAACTTACTTGACCAGGCAAACTTCTGGGCATAATACACTTTTGCACACTGTGTTGTGACAGTGTTCCCAGGAACAGACTGAAGAAAGTATTAAGTGCCCATTTACCTGCTGTTGAATGCCCTGCGAATGCCCGCGGCTGGATGGGTTTGTGACAGCAAGCTCCACACCGGGTCCCTGCCTTTACGAAGTTTAAGTCTTACAAGGTAATAAGTGACAAGTCAGTAAACCCTTGAGGAGAGGCCACACCACACACACCATGAGGGATGCACAGGTGCAACAATTCAGGGTTAGTTTGAGGCAAAGGCAGAACAAGAAAAGTCTCCATAAAAAAAGGAAGGATTTGCTATCTGGATGAAAGACTGGCTGGAGCGTGAACGTGCATAGATGCCTGAGCAGAAAGAACAGCGTGGCCCAGGGCGAGAAGGCCGGAGAGCGCAGGCTCAGGCTCTCGGGCAGCCGCGAGGAGGGACAAGGCAGGAGGCACGGGGTGCACAGTGGTCAGGAGCCTCCTAGGGAAAGCTTGGTTGGTGACGATCAGGAGGACGAGGATGGCGTGGAGGAAGAGCTGATAACCACAAACGATAGAAAGTACCTCTTCTGCCGCACGTGAACATCCTCTATATTCTAGCCTCTGCAGTAGACATTTGATGTGTCAGATCTTTAGACCTCCCAAGGACCCTCTGAGGTAGGGAATACTTACAGTGGCGAAGAGAACGGGCTTCGGAAAAACTTGGCCTCGCACCTGCGTCCAGCACTTACTGGCTGTGGCATGGGACTGTCTGCTTAGCTTCTCTGAGCCTCAGTCTCCTTGTCTGTAAACGGAGACCTGTAATCTATCTCATGGTTTTGTAGGGAGCTGACAGATAATATACGCAAAGTGCTTAGCACTGTACTTGACATTTAGAAAGTACTAGATAAATATGCACTGATTGAGGAAACAGAGGTCCAGAGAGTGTGAATGACTTGCCTAAAGTCACACAGCTAATAAATGAGCGGGCGTTTGACTCCAAAGGCAGTGCTCACCCCAAAGTGAACGTACTGCACTGAGATGATGGTGGTGATGACAAACAGCTCATAGTCACTGAGTCCTTGGCCCCCTGTCCTGAGCACTTTATGAGTATTTGTTTAATCTCCACAACAATCCAAGTAAGTAGGTACAATTATTGTATCAAACTAATACATCTACAGGACGTTGAGATGACTTGAACAGCTCAGAGATGCTCCTCATCCTGAAAAGAAGGAAATGATTCATTGTGGAGTGAACCAGGTGCCCCCCCATATTCACCTTTATTGAGCCTCTCCTTGGGGCCACGTGCCTGGAGCTATGGAAGGAGGGCTGCCTCAGTCCTCACACCACTGGCCCTAACCAGACTCCATTCCTTTCCTCAAATGCAGTGGACCCTGCATTTACATACGTGGGCTGGAGATTCGGTCTGTGACATTATGCTTTCATAACAAGTTGCTATTTTCAAGGAAATGACTGCTGGATTGCATATGTGCTGTGCTGTGGGTGTGTGTTTGACATTTTAACTTTCTGATGGAAGTGCTTCAATGATGCATTATTTAAGCCTTCTAGGAATTGTGCTGTTACATCCAAACCAGGCAGTTAGCCTATAAAAATTCATGTTTGACCTAAATTCCTGTGTCAGCAACATGAAACATACTGTCCTTGTGGAAGTGGCTGAGAGGAAATAGTCTGGATTTTGGAAGTAGACAGTTGTAGGGTCACACCCTGATTTCCTTTTAATCTTTCAACTTTGGACATGGTCTTTAAAGTTCCTAAACTATTTCCTCATATGTGGAATGAAGGTATAAACGCTTCCTAGGGTTTTTATGATAGTTAGGTAAGATCATGTAATGCGGGAGACTAGACGGAGACTAGCATGCAGTAGATGTTCCATGAAGACTGACTACTATGATTATTATAATATCATCATCATCAAATCAGTTCAGTTTAACAACCACTTACTGAGTGACAGGGTGAATTATGTGTCAGGTACTCAGTTCTTTAAAGTCCCATATGCAAGAGACAAAGGGAAGAAAAGGCTGGTCCCTCAATCCTGGAACATAGGAATGGGGTAGGATAAAGCAATTGCAAGTGATTACTCTCCTGCACACTGTTATTCCATTCACTCTCTTCAGAATTTTGACTATTGATTGCCCCAGTCAAAAAATGTAGACCTTACTTCCCTGTATGTGGTCTCCCCATCTCTTTCCCACTCCACCCATCCTCCCGTTAAATGTCTAGCCCAGACTTGCGTCTTCTCTGCCCTGAGCATCTGCACCACAGAAGCCCCGAGGGCTCGAAGCTGGGGTGGAGACAGAGCATTCTGAACAAGAAGGAGGGGTGCTCAGTCAGGCAGGACTTTGAAATTCTAACAAAGAATTTCAGACTTTTTCCTGATGGCAATGGGGAGTCATGAGCAGATCTCACAAAGGGAAGGAAGTGGTTTCTAGAAATAGAATTTAATGAAGATTGCTTGTGAAGTATTACAATAATTTATCTGACATTGGACAAAACAATCCTATTTACCAGATGGGTCTGATCTGGGTGAAATCAAGCCAGGATCAGGCTCCCTCATCTGTTCCCTACCCACTATGGGGTGATCAATGAATTCCTAAATGGATCTCCCTCCTTCCCCCACATCCATGACCAGTGGCTGGCACATCAGAGACAGAAATCAAAAGCCAGAGGCTAAGCAGAGAGACAGACAGCCCTTGTGGTGTCATAGACAGCTCTCCCTTCAAAACCAGAATCACACCTTCAAGTTGTGAGTGATATTAATCAAGCCCTTTAGTCTTGCTGGGACTCAGTTTTATCACCTATAAATGGGAAAAGTGTTCTTGGCTGGTGTGAAGGTCAAAGTCCTAACAACTACAAAATGTGTTCTTGCAGTGAGAACGAAGTGACTCACATGAGACCTGGTTTTCCTCCAGAGCATTGTGGTTGTTTTGTATTTATCTCTATATCACCAGTGTTTGAGGATCATTCGTTCTACTTAGAAATACCTGGTTCTCCTTCCTTTCTAGGCACATGGTAGAAATACATTTCCTGCCCCTCTTGCGGCTGGATGGAGCCCTGTAACTAATTCTGAGTTGTGAGCCGAAATGGGTGCATGCCACTTCTGCTGAGCTCTCCTTCCCTGTGGCCCTGGCATGGACAGTACGCAAGAGGTACCATCGACCTGTAGGCCTGGATGACTGTGATGAGCAGGGCCCTCTGCCATGTCAAGCTGGACATACTGTGGCATGAACAACCAAACCATGAGACCAATTAACCGCTGAGGATTGGGAGTCGTGTTACTGCAGCACAACTTAGCTCATCCTGACTAACACAGCAGCGCCTGTTACACAACAGCAACTCACTCAAAAAGTGTTTTCTTTTTGAATAAATGTATATAAAAGGAATTGGGAGAAAAGGAAAGGGAAAGCAAAAGAATGAATGGCAATGCCCCGATGAAAGACAACAAATATATGATAAATGTCACATGGCTCACTCTTCGAACCCCCAGAACAGGTAGCAAAAACTTATTAGCATCTTCTTTCCTGATGACATCAGATGCAGACTGAGACCCTTTCTCAAAACTCTGCTCCAGGCAGCCACTACCAGTCCTTGGCCATTGACTAGAAAAAATAAAAGCCTCTTTCTCCTCCTGGGTCTACTCCTACTAGCCTGGGCTGGATCAGAGGCTGGGTAGGTGAGTCTAAGCATGGTGTTAATCGGAAAGGCTTTAGCTCTCCAGGAGGTTGGAGGAGATGGAGACAGAGTGGGAGATGAAAGGGATCAGGATAGCTGCTGTGGGGTAAATATTTTAGGCTCTGTCAGCCATATGGTCTGGGTTACAACTACTTCAGCTCTGCCCTTGACATATGAGAGTGGCCATACATGATACATAAATAAATGAGCATGACTGTGTTCCAATAAAATTTTATTTACAAAAGCAGGAGGCATGCTAGATTTAGCCCACGAGTCTTCCAAGACCAAAAACAGAAACAACTAGAGCTGTTTGGAATCAACAGGGTCAATAACAGGTTGAGTCTGTAATGGCACTTTGGCCCAGGTAGTAGCTGGCCAGAGTGGGAAGAAGAATACAAGGAGAATTTAGGAGAAAAGAGAAGAATCTATGGAAGCAAAAAAGAAGGAAGAGGAGATACCCAATGTCTTCTCAAAGACACTCAAAGATGAAAGCATGCCAGGCCCGGCCCCCAGCCTTGCCACCTCCCAGAGCGATGACTCAGGTACCCCCTCATGCATCTCTGCCCTTGTGGGGGTAGAACAATACTGACGGATATTGTCTCATTTCCACAGAAAAAGATCTGGGTTTACGAAAATGCTCCACAGATGGGCCTTTTCATATCCCCTCCACAGCTGCTCCCCTCTTCCCGTGTGTGTGCGCATGACTCACCATCAGTCATCTCAATTACCAAGGCCTCCCTTCTCCAGCCCCTCCAGCTGCCATAGCTCATTCTCGCCAGGCCACCAGCCACCACCCTGGAGAGGTAATTACTGCACGCCTTTGAATTAGGGGAGAAGACACGCCTCTGTGCAGGACTGGAGCACTGTCGTGACCTCTCCAGGCAATAACCCCCATACACTACTGGCCACGATATTGTTTCCAAGAAGTATGGCAGCTCGGTGATGGAGCACCAGAAAGCAGGAAATACTGAAAGTGAATATTTAGTAAGATATTCCTGCAAATACACTCATATGGGAGGCTGTCACCTGCCCTACAGCTAGGCTGTCCTTCGTTGAGAAAAAGTCAGGAGGCAAAAGAAGGATTCTGATGAATGACCACAAGAGAAAAAAAGCCATGGCTTCCATTGGCATATAAGGGGGTTTATTTGATTTTTTTGTTTTTTGTTTTTCTGTTGGGCTTGATGATATGGGAAGATATTTGATCAGGACCTAAAACCAGTTCACTATCACTGTCACAGAGTTGAGAGAAATATAGCAAGAGGACACTCCAAAACAAATCAGTTGGTTTAATTCCATACACGCCCCACTTGGAAAGTCTTGGCTCTCATGGACTGGACTGGACTGGGCTGGGCCTCCTGGTGCCAAGAACACTCCTTTTGAGCAAGGCAGGGACAACCCAAGCGGCCTGAGCTAGCGCCAGCCAGAGCTGCCTCTTCCATCCTTTGCCCCAGGGCCCTGCCCTAACTGTGTGTCACAGTATCTTCGGGTAGGGAGAGGAGGAGAGGTAAGAATAAAGAGACGTCCTCTATTCTCCGCCAGGGCTGGATTCTCCCCCAAGGACCGAAGTGGAAGGCGGAGTACTCTGCACAATCCTAGGATGTCCCAGCTCGAGCCAGCACAGGCATACACAGTCTGCCAGCTGTCACGTGCACCCCTCCAAGCTCAAGCCTCTGAAATTACAGCTCAGCTAGGGTAAACACTGCCCTTGCCATCACCAGAAACCAAGGGAGCAGAGAGCAGCTGGCCAGAGAGGTCCTCGGGGCTCCAGCCCTGATGACACAGGGCAGGCAAGCCCACGGACAACACCCCTCCTCCTCCACGTCCAGGGCTGTGCCCTGGACCCTGCCCTGTCTTTGGAGAGGAGAAGCAGAAAGGGCAGGGCCTAAGAGCCCCACCCCCGTCTACAGCCACCAGCACTTCATGAAGGAGGAGGAACTACAGCCAAGGACAATATTTTGCACAAGAACCAGGACACACAGATTCTTGCCCCGTCATTCCCACTCATGTGCTCTGTGGCCTCCGCCCCCTCCCTAGGCCTCAGTTTTCCTGTCTGCAGCCCATCACAGGCCTGGTAAGAACACATGGTCAATAACATGTCCACTGAAATCAAGTATGGGAATCTCGTTTGCTAACATCTAGGACTCTGTCCAGCTCTAAAGTTCTCCAGTTCTACCCATGATTCTTTCCTTTCAGACATACAGTGGTTTTAGTTGGGTTTTTCTAGATGCAGATCCTGAGATGACGACTCACTGGCAAGTGATTCATGAAAGAGAGCTCCGAGGGAGACCAGCAGGGTAGGGAAGCAAGGAGGTGCTGCCAGGTAAGTGCGGCCTCAGCCCGATCCTGCAGGGAACTCTGGAGGGCACGTCATACGTCGGTGCAAGAGCGCTGGGCTCTCACAGTCCTGGGACATCAGTCATTGGCTATGGAGCCACCCGGGAGGGGTGGGCAGGCTTCTGCGCACTGCTGGCTCTGTGGCAATTTGCAACTCCAGGAGTATGACGGCGGCTGGCACTCTGAAGAAGGGAGTAGGTGGTGACCCTTATATTGCATATAGATGATACATAAGGTAGCTGGGGGGGTAGACGGACAGACTGATAGAAGTGATTTGAAGGATTCTGGGTGGAGAACCATGAAATTCTGTTATAAATACAAAAATTAGAAGCGAAAACACAACTTCTAGGTTGTAGTGACTATTATTCAGTACCTTCTGTATATCAGCAGTATGTCAGGCACTGAGGACATAATGAAGGATCTTGTTTCTGTCTTCACGGAGTTGACAGTGAGAAGAGGCCTTAATCGAAAGCATGGCCCAAATGCGCATGAAGTCACAGCAGTGTAAGTGCTACAAAGGAGAGGCGAACGTGTGTTGGGAGAACATCCCGTGTGTTGGGAGAACGTGTGTTGGGAGAATATGTGTTGGGATGGGGAAGTCCGTGATGAACTTGCCCCTCTGAGAGAAGAGATGGTGTTAAGCAAGCTGAGCTGCAGTGAATAGGAGGAAAAATCAACATTCCAGGCAGAGGGAACAGAGAGTGCAGATCGTTTATTAAATGAAAGAAGGAGTGAGAGCATGTCAGAAACAAAAATTCCAGTAATTAAACCATGCAGGGAAAAAAACATTAAAAGATCATCTAAAGAGATGGATTTGGAGAAGGTGAGGAGACTCTCTTGTTAAGCACCTGTATCCAAGGTTGGATAAACTGTATATATTTATTTATTTATTTATCACAACGATACCTTCATCTTTTGAGAGAAAAGTACAACTGAAGCCAGAGAGGCTAAATGACGGGCCCAAGATCACACCCATTCCTAGGAGAGCTAGGATTCCTTTTCTTGTATCCCACATGCCAAACTCCAAGGCCTTTCCAGTTTCCCACAGTTCTACACGGTGAGCTTTTCCTCTGAAATCAAGGCATTATTGGCATGCTAAGCTGAGGTTTAAAAAAAGCTAGCGGGGTGTTTTAAATCACTTTATTAAAGTATGATTGTTATGCCAAACGCGTACATACTTAATGTGTACAATTCAATGAGTGGGGGGATAAGTACACATCCAATAAGCCATCACCGCTATCAAGGACAAAAATATGTCCATCACCTCCTAATGTTTTCTCCTATTCCCATTATGATGATGATGTGTGTGTGTGTATTTGCTGAGAAACTTGCCATAAGATTTAACTTCTTAGCAAATTTTAAGTGTACAATAAAGTGCTATTAACTGTAGACATTATACTGTATAGTGGATCTCCAGAGCTTGTTTATCTTGCACAGCTGAAACTTTGTACATTTAGACCGCTACCTCCCAATTTCCCCCTCCCCACAACCCCTGACACCACCACTACTCTTTGCTTCTGTGAGTTTTACTGTTTTAGATTCCACAAATAAGTGAAAACATATGCATTTGACTTTCCATTTCTGGTTTATTTCACTGAGCATAATCTCCTTTAGATTCATTCATGTTGTCACCAATATCAGGATTTCCTTCTTTTTGAAGGCTGAGTAATATTCCAGTGTGTGTATCACATTTTCTTTATTCATCCACCAATGGCAATTTAGGTTGCTTCCATATCTTGACTATTTTGAATAATGCTGCAAAGAACACGGGAGGACAGGTATCTCTTCAAAATTCTGATTTTAATTACTTTGGGTAAATACCCAGAAGTGGGATCATAGGATCACATGGTAGTTTTATTTTAAATTTTTTTGAGGAACATCCATATTATTTTCCATAATGGCTCTAACAATTTATATTCCCATGAACAATGTACAAGGGTTTCCTTTCCTCCACAACCTTGTCAACACTTGTTATTTGTACTTTGAAATGACAGACATACTAACAGGTGTAAGATGATGTCTTATTGTGGTTTTTATTTGCATTTCCCTAAAGATTAGTAACATTGAGCATTTTTTCATGTACCTGTTGGTTATTTGTATGTCTTCTTTAAAGAAATGTTTATTTCCATTCTCTACCCATTTAAAAACATTTTTTTAATTTAGTTGTAAGAGTTCCTTACATATTTTGGATATTAATCCTTTATCACATCTATGGTTTACAAGTATTTTCCTCCTATTCTGTAGGTTGCCTTGAAACTTTTTCTTTGCTGTACAGACGTGTTTTAGTTTATGCAGGCCTACTTGTTTATTTTTCTTTTGTTGACTATGTTTTTGGTGTTATACACAAAAAAATCATTGCCAAGACCAATGTCAAGGAACACTTCCCCTATGTTTTCTGTAGGTTTTTTACAATTTCAGGTCTTATATTTAAGTCTTTAATCCATTTTGAGTTGATTTTTTTGTGTAGGATTTAAGAGAAGGGTTCAATTTCATCCTTTTGCATGAAAACATTCAGTTTTCCAAACACCATTTATTGAAAAGACTATTGTTCCCCATTTTGTATTCTTGGTGTACTTGTCAAAAATTCATTGACTATATATGCATGGACTTATTTCTGGTCTCTGTGTTCTGTTCCATTGGTTTATATGTCTGTTTTTATGCCAGCACTATAATGTTTTGATTACTATAGCTTTGTAATATAGTTTGAAATCAGGAAATATGATGCCTCCAGTTTTGTTCTTTTTGCTCAAGGCTGCTTTGGCTATTAGAGGTCTTTTGTGGTTGCATATGAATTTTAGGATTATTTTCTCTATTTCTGTGAAAAATGCTATTAGAATTTTGACAGAGATTGCACTGAATCTGTAGATCACTTTGGGTAATATGGAACTTTTAATACTAGTATGTCTTCCAATCCATGAACATAGGATATATTTATATTTATTTGTGTCTTCTTCAATTTCATTCATCAGTGTTTTATAGTTTTCAGTATACAGATATTTTATCTCCTTGATCAAATTTTTTATTCTTATGCATCTTATTCTTTGTGATGTTATTGTAAATAAGGTTGTTTTCCTGATTTCTTTTCTGGGTAGTTCATTGCTATTGTATATAAACATCTGATTTTTGTCTACTGCAATTTTTGTTTATTTGTTATGATAGTTTTTGTGGAATCTTCAGGGTTTTCTATGTATAGGATATGTCATATGCAAACAGAGACAGTTTTAATTCTTCCTTTCCTATTTGGATGCCTTTTATTTCTCTTTACTCCCTAAGTTTTCTGTCTAGGATTTTCAGTACTATGTTGAATACAGGTGGTGACAGCGAACATTCCTGTCTTGTTCCTAATCTTAGCAGAAAGATTTTCAGTTTTTCATCTTTGAGAATGGTGTTAGCTATGGGCTTTGCATTTCCATAAAGGTCATATATGGCCTTTATTATGTAAAAGTACATTCCTTTTATACACAGTTTGTTGAGTTTTTATCATGAAAGGACGTTGCATTTTTGTCAAATAGTTTTCTTGCATCTATTGAGATGATCAAATGATTTTTATTCTTCAATCTGTTGATGTGTTCACATTTATTGTTTTGCATATATTGAACTATTCTTGCATCATAGGGATAAATCCTACTTGATTCTTTCAATGTATATGATCCTGTAATGTGTTGTTGAATTCAGTGTGCTAGCATTTTGTTGAGGATTTCTGTATCTATGTACATCAGGGATACTGGCTTGCAGCCTTTTCTTCTTATAGTGTCCTCATCTGGCTTTGGCATCAGAGTAACACCAGCTCCATTAAAATGGTTTGGCAGTGTTTCCTCCTCAGTTTTTTTGGAAGAGCTTGAGAAGGATTGGCCCAATTCTTTGAATATTTGGTAGAATTTACCAGTGAAACCATCTGACTCTGGGATTTTCTTTGTTGGGAGGTTTTTCATTATTAATCTCCTTACTTGTTATTGGTCTGTCCCGATTTTCTGTTCTTCATGATCCAGTCTTGGTAGGTTGTACGTTTTGAAGAATTTATTAATTTCTTCAAGATTATCTAATCTATTGGGGTTTAATTATTTATAGCAGTCTTCTTATGATCCTTTGTATTTCTGTGGTATCAGGTGTAATGTCTCCTCTTTTACTTATGATTTTATTTATTTGAATCTCTCTTTCCTTAGCCTAGCTGAAGATTCATCAACTTTATTTTTCTTTACAAAAACCACTCTTAGTTTAATGGATCTTTTCTATTGTTTCTTTAGCCTCTATTTTAATAGTTTCTACTCTGTTATTTCCTTCCTTCTGCTGAACTTTTGGGCATAGTTTGTTCTCTTTCTAGTTCCTTGAGGTATAAAATTATGTTGCTTATTTGAGATCTTCTTTTATCTTAATGTAGACATTAATTGCTATAAATCTTCCCCCTTAGAACTGCTTTGCTGTATCACCTAAGTTTTAGCATGTGTTGTGTTTCCATTTTCATTTTTCATATTTCTAAAAGAAAACGTTTTTTATTTTCCCTTTGATTTATTTTTTAACTGGTTGTTCAGGAGTGTGTTGTTTAATTTCTACCTATTTGTGAATTTTCCCGTTTTCCTCTTATTATTGATTTCTAATTTCATGCTATTATGTATGGTAAAAAAATACTTGATATGATTTCAATCCTCTTAAATTTGTTAAGACTTGTTTGGCGGCCTAACACATGATCTGTCCTGGTGAGTGATCCACATGTGCCTGAGAAGAAGAAATAAGCCAGTTCTGTGAAGAGATGCAGTGTTGAAAGTAGGAATCCGCAGCAGCCAGTTAAATTTGGCACCACGCTCAGCTGTCCATTCCCAAGAGAAACATTAATAGCTGAATCTCAACCTGAAGGAGAGTCCTGGAGGTACAGAATTGGGAGTAGATGGAGGGAACAAGCCCTGGGGCCAGTGGGTATGTCGTACGCCTCGCAGATCATTCTGTTTCAGGGACCACAAGCCTGACCTGGATGGATGGCTCCGTGTTTCTTGCTGATCAGCTCAAGCAACACAAGAAAATGGGCAACAATACTGACTTTTCCCCGAAGGTGCCTTGCACAGGCAAACTTTACTTCCATTTCTTCTATTTCCTCATACTTGAAGACTGGGGCACAATTAACTGGGAGGGAACACCTGGCACCCCTGTTACCAAGTAGAGTGTAGGTATCAAATGGTATTTTTATTAAAATGAGACAGTGGGTTAATAGCTTCCTTAGTGGAAACCCACAGTGCTGAGGTCTCCCTCAGTGTAGGTGGGGTGAAGGAATGCTCACTGCACCGTCAGACAGGTGTCTCCTATGGGCAGCGTTGCTTTTCTGGACAGCAGGGAGTTCATACCTCTCCCACTCCAGAATATCACCAAGAACATTATCATTCTCCTCTCCACTCACATCTCCCTAAAAGGGGAGGATATGCCCACCCAATTGATCAGACCCTGAAATTCATTTGCTAAACCTCAAAAAGCAAGTCTGTGCATACTTTTCTGCTGTCTATTCCTCCATCCACAGAGTCACAGGGAGGGGTCTGGTCTCTGCTTCCTGTGCACATTCCATGCACACCACCTGGTGCTAAGGATCTCAGAGGCTCAGTAGTTTCAACCCTGGCTGCACCTTAGAATTACCTGGGATGCTTCCAAATCACTGATTCCTGAGCCTGGTCTCAACTCGACTGAAAGCCCCTGAGTGGGGTCCAGTATCCATAGTTGGTAAAGTCACCCCAATGATCTGACCCTTGAAGTCAGAATCACCAAGGGGGTGTTTGCGTAAGTACACCCAGGCTGTATTTGCCACAACTCTTCTTATCTCTGCAGCTATATCTGAGTCCATGGATCCCCACATCTAGATTTGTGCTGGAAGAAGAAGTTACCATTTTGGCCTTGAGTGCATGCCAGACTTTCCAAACCTGCTTTCGGCAGTATCATGCAATGAGGCGAGGGGGTTTTGCCAAGGTATTAATAAAGCAGCGCTCACCTATCTGCCTCTACATCCCTGTGGATCTGTTCCATCACCACAACCTTGGAAGAGAAAAGCAGCACAGGAGGACCTGGGCACCATGACTCCCTCACAAACTATGCACAGGAGGATTTCAACCACTTTAAAAATAGAATAGGTTATTTCAGTGTATCTTGGTCAGTTCCACAGTGACTTTAGATGGCTTATAAGATAAACAGAAAAAAGAAAATGTTTATAAAAATAGAAGGAGATTTGGGACCAAGGAAATTTTAATGTCAAGCAGAATGTAAAGCAATAAAAAAGGAAGAACTAAGAAACACAGACCAAAATGAAGCAGGAATATACACAGTGAAGAATCAGTGTTCCTCAGGATGTCAAGAGTGTAGGCATTCTGTCACTTAATAACATACATTTAAAATCTAAGAACTAGACATTAGTCCCATTTTACGGATGATGAAACTGAGTCTCAATGGTTTGTTCCAAGTCCCGCAGCTGGTGATCTGACATTCAGACTGAGGCTACCTGTCTGAAGTCTTCTCTTCTTGTGGTACAAGTGGCCTCTTTAAAACAGTTTAGCTCTGAACTTCCTTTCAATCAGAAGAAAGAGGAGGTCAAGGCCAAACACACAAATTTCATTATCAGAACGAGGAAGAATTCCTCTTCCTCAAGAAAGCAGATTTTTTTTTCCAAGCACTAACTTCAAAAAAGGCATCCTTCAGGTGAAATCAGGGGAAACTTCACAAATGAATGTTGGGTAGGGTTTTGTAGTGTGAATAGGAGTTCACCAGGTGACCAGGAGTGAGAGAAATTTCAGGAAAAGGAAACAGCAAATGCAAAGATCCGGACAACTGTCTGAAACCACCTGATGTTGCAGGCTGGCTCTAAGAAGTCCAGAATTTGTGGAACACAATGTGAGTTGTAAAGCTTAGTAAAGTTGGAAAACCGAAGAGAAGTGAAGAGGAAGTTTAATTTAAAGAGGTAGAATAAGGTCTTATTACAGTGGGCTCCACTAATTTGGAACATGCAGGGATTCAGAGAGGCAAAACAAAGCATTCAAGGAGCTGATTTATAAACTGAAGCAAGATTGGAAGCACCAGTTCAAAACCACGTAGGCTACTAACAGGTTTTCAAATATTCAGGAGTACATGGTCACATAGCAACAGATATGTTAATGACAAACACTTAGTCTATTCATTAAAACAGGCCCCCATGGTACCACTTCTGTCTACACCTTATTAGGATTTCTGCACAATGTTGATGTACATTGGCCTGCTTCATTGGGCTGTTTCTGTACAAATAACCATTTGGCATCCTTAATTAAAATGATACTCATTGTATGCCCCTGATTTTTGCTGGACTTGTGGTTGAAAAGGGCATCCTAGGCCACCTACCCAAATTATAATGTCCCATGAATGATTTCCATAAGGCCCAAGATCCAGACGCAAAACCTGTGGCTGGCTCGTGGTTCATCAGAAATCTCATTACTCCCAGTACAGACCTCAAGGGTGTGGACGAAATGGAAATTGTCAGAGAGGTTTAGACTGATTTTCCCTTTCACTGCATCTAATACAAAAGTGCGTAATTAGGAGGGAAAGATGGGATTTAGTCACCTTTGTATCAACGCTGTGCACAGCAGGAATTTTAAACCAGCCTGACACTAAGATCTGCCATTATGCCTCCCACACAACCAGTAGGAGGCAGTGTCTGGGTGTGACGTGAAGGCCGAGCTCCTGCACCTTTGCTCACACCGTCCCTCTGCGTAGAGAGAGTCCTTTCTCTTCTCGCTTCCTGAAATCCTGGGTAGAGTATGATGTCATCCCCCCCTGGAATGTCAGGACAAAATGCAGCCGGTGTGGCCAATTGTGCCAGGTGGGAGTGTGGGGGGTCCACTTCTGCCCCCACACCTGCCAGAGTGACCCTCCCCCAGACGGCAAAGTCAATGGCTTCCTTCATTCAGAGTAACAACTCAAATATTCACTCAGAAAGCCTTCGTTAACTCTTGGCTAACAATCTCCTGAAAAAAAAAAACAGTCTTATTGGGAATCAAAGACATGTGTATTAAAACAACTAGGAGGTACCATCTTTTTTTTTTTATCAACACATTAACTGGAGAGGAGGTGAAAAAGACATTTGTAGAGACTGCTTGTCAAGTGGTCACATTCAGAAATGCTATTTCACAGTATAAATCAATAAACCTTTTTGTCCAGTGTGCTGACTTCTAGGAATTAGTATTCCAAGCAAATAATCAGGGATACAGGCAAAGTTTTGGTAGCATAGTAATAGCTAACTTTGAGATTTAACTATTGCCAGGCACCGTGCCTTCATTTGATATGGAATTCGTGACGTTCCCACTCTAAGAAGTAGGAATGGCCCAGTCTGAGTAGTGGTTAGGATGACACATGATAGCACATGTCAGTCATTTTAAAGAGAAGCTGACATGCAGAAAGAATGCGCTGAAGTTTAGATATTGCTACTGTTTCGCTGTTACTTGCTGAAGAACACCAACACGGGTTCTACCATAAAACATAAAAGGGGGATTTATTTGGGTAGGATGTTGCATTGTTGATAAATTTATTATGTAATTAACCATATTCCAAGACCAAAGAAACTGAAGATCTGAGCAATTTGATGATTCTTCAGAAGGCAACTGACAAAATTTGAAATCAATTCCAAGACAAAAAACTCTTAAGGCAACAAGAATGAGAGGGTAACATCCTCAAGGGTATCAATGCAGCTAAGCAAGGGGACTAGCTGAGCAGCTATTAGAAAAGTAGACTATGTTCACTCTTCATTCAGTTATGCATTCCACCAATACTTCTGGAGTGAATTCTTTGTGCTCAAGTGCTGTGGCCCAGAAATGATGCGTCCATTTTGGAGGAGGAAGTGAATAAACAGTTGAGCAGATAAGTAAGTAAGGTAAGTTCTGATGATGACATACATTTTGAAGAAAGTGACAGTCATGAGAAAGAGATGGAAGGACTGAGCCACAGGAATCTGCCCACCGTCTATGCTTCGTCTCCCTGCAGCTACTCAAAGGACTCAGCAGAGTTCAGTTTGAAAACCACAGGTCTACCTGCCACCACGCCATGCAGCAGACTGGGACCAAAAAGATGATAGGTGGTGACAGAGGGTCAGACAGACAGTGGGTGATCCATGGAGTTGGATGCCCCTGACCAGCTCCTCTTCCAGCTCCCACCCTGTGTCATTCCCACAGGGTGATTCTGTGCCAGGCCCAGCAGCATGGGCTGTTTGTCACAATCCCCACCACTCCCTAATGCCCCTCACTCCCAATGTCTTCATTCATGAGTTATGTGCTTGTCCCTGCAGACATCTGAGTGTGTGAGTCCTGATTTAGCATGGCTCTTGGGCCCAAGGAACCAAGGGTAAGGACCATTTCTCAGGCCCACCTGCTCATGGGGAAGAAACCAACTGAGGTCCTGGCAGGCTGGGCACTTGCTGCTTCAGATGGGCTTTGAATGGGGGGAAGGGGAGTCATGTCGGCCATGGTATCCACCATTACTGCTGGCATTACAGTTAATCAGAATCAAGAGGCATGCTGTGACCTCCCCAGAGCGGTGGGCTGGTGTCTACGCTGCACTGGACTGATTCCAAGCTGCCTTGTCCCTCTCTGTATTCTCCACATTCACTTTTCCTTCTGTTTGCTCACTTAGCAATAATACATTTTTTCCTGCATTTAAAAAAAGTTGTGCTAGTGGCTTTAAGTCATTTCTGGAACAAAAGTGTAGTAGGAAAGAGATGAAAGAAAGAAGGGGGGAGAGGGAAAGACCCTTGCAGAGTAGTAACTGGCCTGCGCAGGCCCTCCACGTCCAGTATCACAAGGATGTGTGCTGTGTATCATAGGTGCTACCAATGAGATGATTCTTGATGCCTCTGCATGGTCCTGACTGCCATTAGATGCAGAGCAAGAGAGCTTCTCACTCCAATTCTAATGGCACGGCCATCCTGATTAATGGAGGAGGAAGTCTGGGTATGATGCCAGTCTGTCTTCCACACTCTCTTGCTATTTGTCAGTCTCCACTTCAAACAATGAAAGACCCAGTCTCAGGTTCACAAGCTCAGCAGGCAAGAGTATTTAGTTAGAATTTAATGATACTGTATAAGGTGCATGGTATCTGTTCTTAGGGTCACCTTCTATTTAAGATAATGGAAGCTAGCCTTTTACTTACAGGAGTAATACCAAGTTTTTAAGATCAAGTTCACTTAAATAAGAAGGTGAGTTGATATAAAAATGTTACATCCATAATATGCAGATGGTTCTCAGACAGGAAGCTGGTGCCCATGTGGCCCCAAGAGACCATCAGGAGGCCTTTCCAATGTCCTTCTCCACGATGTCACAGAATCAATTTCTCATCTTAAAAGTGGATAATCACTTTGCAGGGTGATTTTAACAGAATTTTGACTGGTTGCAATGTGTCTGGGGAATGCCAGGTGGCCGGTATAAGAGGAAAGACATAGAAAAAGAGGAAACTGCGGCCTAAAAGTCTGGAGTAAACACAAATCTGATAGAAATATATTTGATAAATGCCCCAGTCCCTCACTTCAGTGACAGCAAACAGCCTTAGGCCAATCTTGCAAAACATACTGGCAAATCAAAGGTGCATGCCCTGCCAATCAAAGAGAAAATGCACTTCTGTTATAAATTATGCAGAAAATAATTTAAATCAAAGTTGAAAAGAATTTCTGAGATTAAGAAGCATTTGAGTGCATCGTTCCAGTGCTCTGGAACATATGTTTGCAAAATGTGTTGTCCTGCCCTAAGGAACCATAGGCAGCTCCCACAGTTCTTCCAAACTTCCCTCCCTCCCTTTTCTCTTCCATCCATTGAGAACCTACTGTCCCAAGCCATGGACTGAGTGCAAACATCCAATTCAGCACAACAAATATATTATCAAGTACCTACATGTGCCAGATACTGTTTTAGGTCCTGGGAAACAGCAGAGAGACAAATAGGTCTCTAGCCTCGGGGAGCTCACATTCATTCTGGAAAAAGTCCATAAAGAAATGAGCAAACACACTAGCTTCAGCAGTGGAAAGGAAATGTGCCTTCTAAATAAAACAGGACAACGTGACAGAGAGAGTCCAGGAGCTGGGTGAGGCTCATGTTGGGGACTGCCTCTAGTAAATGAACAAGCAGTGGCCCCTCTGGCAAGATGTTCAGATGGAGGAACTGTAGGACGGTCCAAGCCTAGGCCAAGTGCTGCAGGGACCCAGAGGAGAGATTAAGGATTCTGCGTCCTGCCTCCGGGGGGGAGCTGCTCTGCAGGGATGGCCTTGAGGGACAAGGGTTTCTGAATGTGACTGCCTTTTGTAGGTTTCCAGTTCAGTCTGTCAACAACCAGCAAACACATTTGGTTTCTGAGCCAGCAAACTTTCTGAAATCCCTTCTCACACATTTGTCTGGAACAATGTTCTTCACGTCTTCTCACAGCAGAAGCACAAGTGGCCACTGATCAGTGAGGTACGCCTGGTTGACAGGAGCCATTTGCTCCATTCTGTTTTCTACACGTCTGTACTGTCTGGACATAACTCAGACTTCCTGCGGCTCTGCGAGGCTGCTGCTGGGCAGGTGGGTGGTGGGACCCTGTGGCCCTGTGAGGGCATGTACAGCAGTCTCTACAGTCCCAGCAGCATCTGTCACCGGCCTCGGCACAGTGGTTAACATGGATGTGGAACAGAGCACTTTTCTTTAAACATGAATATGTTGCCTCTGGTTTTACAAGTTGAGATTTATTTTCCTTAAGCCCCTAATTCTTTAGATTTGATTGGACAGTCTGGGTCGTCCTTCCCTGCTTACCAAAGTTGGCTGTACTTGGACCCAGTTCTCAGCTTCCAAAGCAGGCTGCAGTTGTCACATCGCAGAATCACAGAGCAGGACAGACAATCCAGGCTACTGTCTGTCAAAATGCTTAAGCAGCACACACTTTAAGAGAAACCAAGTTCAGGACACCAGCACAGAAGAACTGGGAATGCAGGAGGCAGGCAGAGGCCTGGTCCCTAGACATCCACCCCATCAGCCGCCATGAACTTCCTGACTTCATGACCCCCAAGGAACGTCCCTGACCTCCAGGCTCCGTGGGAACTGTGAGGAATCCAGTGCACAGGGTCCGAGGCCCTTGGTCTGCAGCTGAGAAAACTGCAGCCCCGGGAAGAAGGTGTCAGAGTTCAGACAGTGGGCAAGATCCCAGTGGCAGGTCTCTCTTTTGCCCTGAAATTCTTCCACAATTTCCAACAACCATTACAACATCAGCTAGAAAAATGAAGATGGTTCCATATCCTAGGAAGTTTAGGCTCTGGAATCAGGCTGGGTGTGAATCCCAGCTCCACCCTCTATTAATATCAGGGCCCTGCACAATTGCTCAGCCTCTCTGAGCCTCAGTTTCCTCATCTGTAATCATACGTGCTGTGGGGACCTGCTGTGCCATGAAACCCAGGGAGGCCATTTCTTCTTACTTCCCAGTCCCAGAGTTTCCTATGCGTCCTTCTTAGCACTTGCCAGAAAGTCAAATTATACATACTGTTGTAATTATCTAATGTTTGCCTGTCTCTCTATTTAGACAAGGAAAGGGGATCTCCACGTGGGTAAGGCTATGTCTATCTCATTCTGCGTGTCGCCAGCCCTTGGGACAGTGTGCGGCACAGATCAAGTGCCTAATACCTCCTGGTGTCGAACGAGTGAAGCCAGGTCCCCAGGCAGTGTGGCGCTGTGGGCAGAGCACATATGGCGGCGCCCATCGGTGCATGGTCCACTCTTTCACTGGCCATCAGACCTCCCTGAGCCTCCATTGTCTCTGCAAAATGGAGAAGCAAAGTCCCCATGGGGCAGGGCCCAGGTGAAGGAGGAATGACATAACCCGTGGGCAGTACTTGGCACAGTGCCAGGTACCCAGCAAGTGGTTAATGCATGTTAGCTATTAGATCACCACCACCATTACCCATGAGAATATAAGAGAGCTGGTTCCTTCTTCAGCATCACAAAGTCCCTCTGGATCAAAGGTATGGGGGTGGAAACACCATTAGTTCAGTCCGCATGGAAATTGGGGAGGTAAGTTCTATTGGGTCAAGAGGACGAAAGGGTTTGCTTTTGGCTCTGGTTTCTAGGTCAGAGGTGGGTCGGCATGAGCGAAAAACCCCGTGGGCCAGCCTCATACAGCTCTCTGCAGAAAATGTGGGGGATAGGGGGACATTTATTCAGTCAATTCATCCATTCAGCAAGTACTTACTGAGCATCTATTCGATGCCAAGACAGGTGTCTGAGGGCTGGGGACAGAGCAGTGAAATTTCAGACAAGAGTCCCACCTTCGTGAAGCCAGCTTCCTTTCTTCCCTCTAGTGTGTGTGTGCGTGTGTGTGCGAAGGAAGCATAGAAAACAAGATAAATAAAAGTGACACGTATAGTGTGCTGAGGGGAAAGTGTCATGGCTTCTAAAGCCAGAAAGAGGGTTAGTGGTTAGGGACTGCCAAGGGGGTAGGAGGGAACAATTTTGAATCAGGTGGTTAGAGAGAGTTTGAATAGGAGGCGGCACTGGATAAAGCTGTGAAGGACGTGGAGGGGTCTGCCTTGCAGGTGTCTAGAGGAAATCCTCCAGGCGGAGGAAGAATCAAGGGCAAAAACCCGGGGTGGGGCGACGGTCAGCTCGGATGTCGGAAGAGCATCAGGGAGGCTGCCGCGTGATACTTTCAAACCCTTGAGGGAAAAGGGTGCCACTGTTTCCAATGTAATTAAGCTCACTACAGTGGGTAAGCACTTCCCATTGAAATGTATGACATTCAAACGCAATTTTTGCATCTCTTCGGATGTGAGCATAACATAAAATGGCTCTGTCACTGAACATCCATCGGCTTTATCAGCAGTCCTTACAGGTAAAACTACATTCCCTACCTCCCGCTAGCAATTTCATGCACAGAAACTGTTCTTCGAATTTATAAGTTATTACAAAGACTTCAGCTTTGCTCAAGGAAGTATAATAATGTACATCTCGCTGACAAATTATCATTTCCCCAGGGCTTTCAACCACTGTGTCCCGTTTGATTTATCCCTCACAAAGCATGGAAGGAAGAAGGGGTCGTTTCCATTGGACAGCTCGGGGTTTCCAAGAAATCCATCCTAGGAAGGGGAGGGCGTTTCCCACTCCCCAGTTCTGTCCCGTAGGCAGTCACCACACCTCCTCCTTGGCACCCCTCTCAAACCTCCTTGTGGGTAGAGCTCCTCCCTTACTCATCCCCATACCGGTGGGGATAACCCAGGGGCCCCACTCTCAGAAGCTGGGTTGGAGAGAACAGATGCTTTGGGGCAGCAGCGGGCTCTTGAGCATCACTAGACTTCCAGGCGCTCTGCACGCTGGCTGACATCGTGTGGGCCTGAAGTCAGCCATGTCTTGGCCTCTTCTTGGGTGCTATAGAACCATCAACTGTAATCAGCAGAAATTATCACTCACAGTTCTGGGTGTTAGAAGTCCAAGACCAGGGTGTGGACAGATTTGGTGCCTGGTGAGCACCAGCTTTCTGGCTCACAGGTGGTGTCGTCCTGCCGTGTCCTCAGAAGGAGTGAGGGGTCCCTCTGAGGCCTCTTTTATATGGCCACTAATCCCACCCGTAAGGGCCCCACCCTCGGGACCTGATTACCTCCCAAAGACCCCACCTCCTGATACCAGCTCATTGTGGGGAGGGCTTTGGCGTGTGATTTTTTGGGAAGACAGCCTAATTCAGTGTACAGCCAGCCATGATGGGAGTATTTACATCATGGAAATCAGCCAACTCTACCATCAGGGTTTGCTTTGTTTCCTTTTGGATAACTGGTTGTTCAGGATTTACTGCCACATTTTTGCTTCTAATCCCAATGTGGTCTCTTATCAACTATGTAATCTTGCATGGATTACCTAACCCACCAGTTCTCAGCTTCTCCAACTGTAAACTGGGATAATAACTTCCACCTTGCAAGGCGGTTCTGAGGATTAACCAAGATATAATAGGAAAAGAGCCATGCAGTGCAGGTGATTCACAACGGGTAGTTGTTACTAACAGTAGGAGGCACTGCAGACATATGGCATGAATTTAATACTTCCCCATGGACCAAGGACAGCCCTGATTATAGAAAAATGCATGGGAAAGCATGAGGACCAATCAGAGAAATGGGCACAAAGAGTGTCATGTTGTGGCAGAAAGTGGGGAAAGCAGAGCGCCCCAAAGACCACCAGCAGGTCCAAGGCACGTCCCTGCTCTTCCACGTGACCTCGGGCAAACCCTGTGCCCTCCCTGATTAACTGCTGGATTCCCTCCTCACCCTCAGGCATCACCTGATTCGCGAGGGCCAGTCCCGGGGCCCAGCTCCGCCTGCCTTGAGCCCGGGCTTGCACTCGCACAGCCTCTGGCCCTTCCACAGGTCCGTGCCGACCCTCTGGATGCCCCAGCACGTCTTATAATGACACTCGCCACCCCAACCCTACCCCCATAACAAACCTATGCCATTTAAAAACAGAATTTGGGAAGTCCGGCAACTTAAAAACACAAGAGGAAGTGAGCAGTGATGGCAAATCCTGGAACAGCAAAGAATGAGCCAAGCGCCCTGGGCAAGACCTCCTGCCCCCTTTTATTAAGGGAGTTGCCGTAGGCACGGAGACTGAAGAGACGCTACTAACTGAAGTTGGGAAAACCCCCACGAGCATTTTCCATCCCTCTGTGTTGGGGCTGGACCAGGATATCACCCGATCCCTAGAACATCGAGGATGTTTATAATCTCTACATTTTTGTTACCTCAGGACCCTAAAGGACAGAGACCGCTCAAGATGTAAGGAATATGATTAACTGTCGGTTTAATGCCTGTCCATGTGTCTGTAAGCTCCATAAAGACAGGGAAGGACTGTCACTCTTGTTCTGTCACCAATGTGAGCACGGTGTTTGGCACACCAAAGGTCGTTGATGTTGAATGAATCAATGTCTTGAACATCAGATACTGGCCCTACAGAGGTGAATGAGGTATGGTGCCATTCCCCAAGGAGCTCGCTGCTGGCGGAGGACACAGTAAGCACCCCGAGCTGCCTTGGACCGTAACAGTTCTGGAAGAAGGCACTGCCCTTGGGGCCATGGGTGGCAACCCTGAGGATGCTTGACGGGGATGTAAGGCCAAGACTGTAAACTCCAAGAGGGCACAGGAACCCTGTGGATCTTCTTCATTTCTAAGAAATGAGGACTGAGTGCCTGGTACCCAATCAGGGTCCCATGAATATCCACTGAGTGAAGGAATGCTGTGGGAGGATGCACAGAGGTTCTCACTGCGGAAAGTGGACATGCGTGCTGGGCGCAAGGAGCAGCAGGTGTGAAGGCCTGGAGGGACGCAAATGGCAAGATGAACTGTTACAGGGGCCACTGATCCACTCGTGTAGCTGGAACAAAAGTGGACCACGATGGTGGCAGGGGTGGGTGTTGGCAGGGGAGACATAATGTTGGAGGCCAGGTTTATGGGTGACATATATTCTGCGGGCTTTGGGGAGACACTGCAGTGTCCTACACAGAGGGACACAGGGCAGCCCTTGGATCAGACTTGCCCTTTGCTATGCACTACATGTGCCCCAACCCTAGAATTCAGACGGTGAGACCTGAGCTCCCAGTGTGACAGTATTCAGACATAGGGCCTTTGGGAGGTAAACAGGTCATCAGGATGGAGACCTCATGATGGGAATAATGTCCTTATAAGAAGAGACAAGAGAGCTCCCTCGGTCTCCTGGCCACATGGGGGCCATACAGCAAGGAGCCCGTCACCGGCAGGCCAGGAGGAGGGCCCGCACCAAACCCACCTGCCAGCACCCTGTCACACTTCCCACCACCAGGGCTGTGAGCAGTAAATTTCTGTTGTGTGTGCCACCCAGGCTATGGTAATCTGTAAGGCAGCCCAAGCTCAGACGCCCTGTGTAGGCAAACCGCTGATGAATAACTGGGGCTGAACATTGAAACACTGATTGGGAGGCGGGGGCAATAGTCAAGGCCAAAGAGGATTGTTTTTATGGAAATGAGGCTGCCCAGCACCTGGGGATTATTTATAAGGGTTTGTAATCCTTCATCAAAGGGCCCCTGGGGAGCTCCCTGTTTCTCCTCCTCCTCCCAACCTCCTTTCCTGCCCCCCCCCTGCTTCAGCACAGCAGCCTCACCTTTAAATACCTTGCATAGTTTCGTTTTAACCAAAGGTCTCAGCCCTTTTAAAGAAACAGCTACTAACTTAAGTGACTCTTTCTTGGCTCAGCGGGGCACACAGAGATCTGTGTCTGAACTCTGGGAAAGGTCTAGGCACTGCCGTGAGAACTGTTTAAGCTGATTGCAGGTATGTGTTCTCATCCTATCCTGCCAGGTTATTCCCACAGTTACTTCAGCAGTAAATTGGGCAGTGGGGGGCACCTGCCCAATTTGAAACAAGCCATTTAAACAGCTAGCCTAGTAAATATATCCAATCTGGTGAATAGAAATGGATTTTGAAAATACAGTATGAAAACATGAATGAACTATCTACCCTGCCTACCCACCCACTTAATCAGGATGAAAATCTAGTGCCTCAAAACTTAAGACTCCTCTTCCAAGGGCCAGCATGTCCTCATGTCCACTGTTAAAAGAGAAGGACAGAAACAGCAGGTCATCCAGCCAGCCCCGGCTAACCTGAAGGGCGAGTGCTAATAACATCGGCAGCAACGGAGGTTCCAGTCCCAGTGGCCGCACATGCCCAGGACCTCACAGACACACCTGTGATTCTTATAGCCCCCGTGGTCCTTATAGCAGCCTGATGGCACAGTGACCCTTTTATTTCTATTTACAAGTAAGGAAGCTGAGACACAGAGAGGACAAGCCATTTGCTCTCAGAGCCTCTGTCTTAGTCTGCCCAGGCTGTCCTAACAAGATAGCATAGATTGGGCGGCTGAGAAACAGAAGTTCCTTCTCTCACAGTTCCAGAGCCTGACAGTCCGAGACCAAGGTGTCTGCCTGGCTGGGTTCTGGATACGTATCCTCCTGATACATAGGCCTTCTTGCTGTCCTCACCTGGCACAGACACTCTTCATCTTCTTATGAGGCTAGAGTCCTTTTGCACTAGGGCCCCACACTAACAGCCTCCTAACCTGAATAACCACCTGAAGACCCGAACTGCAGATTCAGTCACTCTGGGGTTACGGCTTCAGGATATGAATTTTGGGGGGCATATCCAGTCCAAAACAGCCTCATAGCCTGCAATAGGCAGAGCTGTCATTAGAACCTGGGAGACGGAACCTCAGAGGCAGAGCGTGGACCCTTCCTTGCATCTCACCCCTCCCCTCCTGGCCCACCCCTAGGTCTCCAGGGCTCCCGCTTGCACCTCCCGCACCCTCTGGGCTATGGTTTTTCATTTTCTTTTTCTTTTGCCCTGATTGTGGTAAACCCAAGAACA
Organism: Phataginus tricuspis; assembly: GCA_029783875.1. NCBI lineage: Eukaryota > Metazoa > Chordata > Mammalia > Pholidota > Manidae > Phataginus > Phataginus tricuspis. The sequence continues at coordinate 86,955,833 of JAQQAC010002594.1, read as the reverse complement.
CAGGACCTCTTTGCTTTGGAACAGGTGGAAATATTGCACTTGACAACTCGGAGCATCCCAGGCTTGGGAGCACACGTCAGTCATTCTTTAGAGGCAAAATTGCCATGGAAACTAATCAATGCCCAGCCTTCGCCTTGCCGGATAGAGCACGTCAGCAAAAAGAAGAATGAGAAGGGCATGGTGAGGGTTTCCAAAGCTGCAATAACTCACCCTCCGTGTAATGTGACGAAAAGCTGATGAGTCATTAATACAAAGCAACACAGTGCATATGAACCCGCAGAGCAATGCCTCCCTGCACTGCCTTCCAGCAGGGGTGAGAAGGCAGCCAGACGGAAGGAGCCCAGGGGCTCCGCGCAGGGAGGAAGGGGTGCGGCGGCTAAGCAGGGGAGGCCAGGGCCTTCGCACAGCATCTGCAGGGGAGGGACAGCGAGTGTGGGCCATGCAGTCACACAGCCTGGGTTCAGGTCCCATTCCCTGCACTTGCCGGGGGTGTGACTCAGTTACCCCATCTGTAAAATGGCAACAATAACATTAGGATGATTGGAAACTAAAGAGGCCATTAGGATGATTAAAGAGGCCAGAGAAGACACTTATGGAGGACCCAATATGTGCTAATGTCACTTCCCTGTTCTGAACTGAAAACCTCAGTGCACGGTGGGGTGGTCTCAATGTAATTGAAATTCAATTGATTCAGGTGAGCTAATGAGCTGCTTTGAGCCACACCCTCAGGGTGCAGGGCTGCAAGGAAGGAACAAGGACACAGTGCGTGGGTAGCTCGTACCCACGATGGGGTGGGCACAGCCTCTGCTCTTTCCCAGAAACAGCTCCCAGCCTCCCTCTGCAAGCCTCCATCCCTCCCTTTGTTTCTGTTCTTAGACTCAGGGTGGGGACCAACCTGTTTTCCCCTTCCCCACTGCTTTCAGGAACAGGCACATGACCCGAGCTGAGTCAGTCACCCCCATCCCTGACCTATGGCCTCGGCTGGGCTCTTGAGCTAGTCGGAGAAATGGGAGCAACCAGTGGCGAGTGAGTCGTGGCTCTGAAATTAAAGGGAAAGCAGGAGAGAGAGAGAAAGAGATCGAAGTCAGCAGGAATGCTAGGCTTTGTAGTTATAAAACCCAGGAAATTCCCTTTATCGGGGAAGCAAATTTAAGTTTCTGCCTCCTATAACTAAGTAAATTTTGAGCCATGCAGTATGTAAAGTACTCAGTACTGACCAAGGAATTGAGGACTCCTGCTCTTCACAGAGAGCATGAAGGGACACTATCTGTCACCCAGCTATCACCACACACACACACACACACACACACACACACACACACACACACACGACCTCTTGGAGGGAACAATATTTTCATTACAGAAAATATACCTTCGTACCTTTTCCTCTCCATTTATTCTCCAAACAGTCCTAGCAGTAAACAGGACATTATTCTCACCATTAACAGGTGAGGAAGCTGAGGCACAGTGTGACAGGTGGCTCCAAAATCAGGCAGTCCTGTTTTGCTTACAATGGAAATACAATGCCTTCAGCACCCAACCTCTGCAGAGTTTTCTTATCTGCCCAGTGTTTTCATGTTTGATCATAGGGTGTCTCATTAATGTGCTGATGTCCTGGAGATCATGAAGAGAGCATCAAAAAATGGTGCTGAAGAAGGGGCCTTGCAATACCATCTCCCACCTTCAACCCACATCACACACTCCCACACGCATCCAATCCCCTCGGCCCTCTAAGAAGTCTAACTTGAAAAAGTTTAAGCTCTGAGGTATATGTCTTGGCATTATTTACAGTGGCAAAATAATTGGAAACAGCCCTAAATAACCCTTATGACAGGAGAAAGGTTAGATGTCTTACTGAACTTCTCCATGGTGGAATGTTATGTCGCCATTAAAAATGATTTACAAAGAGTTTGCAATAACAGGACACAATGCTCCTACCAGACTATTAATTTGAAGAAGCAGAATACAAAATTATTATGCATGTTTTTTATATCAATGTCATATTAGTATAAGAGAAGTACAAAAATAATTACACACTGAAGTGTGACCTAGGGGTGGTTGGATTCTGGATAATTGATGCCTTCTTATGTATTTTATTTTCTGTATTTTGCAGTGACCATATGTTGCTCTTCTGATTAGAAATTTACTCTTAGAAAGTTTGCTTGTACAATAATCAAAACATGAAGGGTTTTTTCCTCCCCGCAAACAATGGAAGCATTTGGCTTACTGCCTGGAGACATGAAGAACTTGAACTTACTACTCAGATGCTAGTTTGTAACATATAGTTTGGTTTCCCCCATGGAAATGAGCAGGTCTGTGACACCTGCCAGGCATACCTTGACTTTGTCGAACAGGCCAATCGATGTCCTCCTTGCTCTTTCCCTCAATGCTCGGAGTGCTTCTGAGCGGGAAGGGCAATTGAAATAGCTGGTGCTACAGTATTAGGGATACATGCTGGACTAGACTTCCCCATCAGGGGTCGCCTTGATGCTCTCAAGATCAATGAGCAGTCAACCGAGGTACAGAGCGAAACAGAATTTGTTTCCTAGAATAGCCTGTTCACTCCCTTTCAACGAAATCCAGCTCAGGGAACATTTAGCGAGTGCCTGCACTATGTATGAGGCTGTGTTAGACTCCCAGAAACCGAGAACCAAGAAATAGCTTCTACCTTCAAGGAGCAAATGATTTCTTTGCAGGGACAGATAAGTAAGCCAATAGAATTGGGTTCAAAGCAGAAAAGGTTGTGCTGGGTGGGTCAAGCGCAGAGCAAGGTGGAGCCGGCATGGGTGCGGACCCAGCCTGTGGGTTAGTGGTTTACTGGCTCAGGTGCTTCCTCACCTGGATGTAAGGGATGTACAGGATTTGGCTGGTGGAAGCTGGCGGAAGCAGGGAGGTGGAAGTCTGAGGAAGGGGATGTGTCTCTGCAAAGGCCCAGAAGCCAGGACCCACCTGCAGATGGCATTTCTAGGATGCAGATTTAATAGCCAGGGATGGGATGGAGAGAAAATTCCAGAACATGGATTATGGCCAGCATTGGGGGCCGGATTAAGAACTTGCAATTTAGCATCTCCCCTCCGGGCAGCCATCCTGAGTCTTTGCCATCAACAGTCAGGGTGTGATTTTCTAAAATGTTAACCCCCCTCTTAGAAGACTGGCATTCTCCTACAACATTCCACATTTTCTCGGATCTACCAAAACCTTCTCTTCTGAATCTATTTCCAACTCTGACTCATCAGGTAAGAGACCAGAATTAAAATTAAAAGTAAGCATATGCTTGTGGATTTCATCAGAAAATGTACTCTACAAAATATTCAAGAGACTATTAGAACCCAGAAAATTTCACTCCTTTCTCTCTTTACAACGCTGAAGATTCCTTTCAGCAAAGCCATATTTGCATTTGGCTCTGCCAGGAGGACTTCTTAGGGCACCGGAAGGAGCCACTCACCACAGATTGACTAAAAAAGGGTGTTCCAGCCCCTGCATGATCTGGAGCTCCCGGAAGACGTTGCGGACTTCGTCCCTCTCGATGCACTTCTGCTTGCTCATGTACTTCATCGCGTACATTTTCTTCGTGTCCCGCTTCTGCACGATGCATACCTGAGCGACAGCCAACGGGGAGAACATTCAGGCCAGCATCACCAACAGGTCAGCCCCTCACTGCAGTTCTACTCTTTGCTTTAAGTCTCTGTTCCGAAAACTTATTACTGGAGTGGGTCCTGCCCCACCACAACCTCTCGGCATCTGTAAAATGGAGGCGTGGGTGCAACTCACCAGTGCATCAAATACTCACACCGAGCACTGGCCACGTACGTGCTGAGAAAGGGGCTGCGGAGGCAGGAGAGGGAAGGAGCCCTGCCCTCAAGGAGCTCCCAGCACGGGAGGAAAACGGAAACGCACCAAGGCTGCAGGCCTGAGGTCGGTGGGGCATGTGCCCACCCGTATCCCCTGGCCCTCCCACTTCAGCATACACCTTTGCTCTCCTGGCCCTCTGGCACACACAGATCCTGGCCCCGCTGGCCTTGCTTCCTCACTGGCCAAGAGAGGCTGATAGCAACAACTGAGTGAACATGACCAGGAGACAGAAAGGCTGAAAGGAGAAAGAGGCCCAAGACAAATCTAACGCAACGCACTGGGTGGAGGCAATGGTCTGCCAGGAAGCCACGGAGATGCAGAAAGAGCTTGGGCTCTGGGCCACTCTAATCAGGGCTTATAGTCCAGACTGCTGTGTGATCATGAGCAAGGCACCCACCATCTCTGAGCCTCAGTCTACTCATCAGTAAAATGGGGGCGATGTGTTCTTCTGGCAGGGGCTGTTTTGAGGACGTGGGAGGGAATGCCCATGGGGCTGTGGTTTGGTGTGGGCCCCTGGCAGGTGCTGAACAGGGGTGAGGACCTCGACTCCTCCCTGGGTCACCCGTGCAGAGGCAGCCCACAGGTGGAGCCCCCCGGCAGATGACAGCTATGCTGGTGATTACTTGCACTGCCATCACAGCCACCTGAGGATTCATCGGAAGGAAGGGCAGGAGCTGTGGACGAGGCCTGTCCCCCAGGACACAGGCTCACCCATGTCTCTGCCCCCAGGTAGGGAGCCCAGGGACACTTAGGAGCATCCCCTAGGCATTCTGTCAGGAACGGTGATGGAGGCACAGGGAAGGGAATGAGCAAAGCCAGAGGAGAGCGAGGTTGTGGCTCAGAGAGATGGCCGGGTCTTGACCCCCAGACCTTGGGAGTGTGACCTTACTTGGATAAAGGGTCTTTGCGGATTTACTAAGGATTTCAAGATAAGGTCGTCCTGAATTAGGGTGAGCTCCAAACCCAACCAGTGTCTTTGTAACAAGAGCAAAGAAGGTAGAAGACACATACAGAGGAGAGGGTGACGTGACTGTGCCCACGGGGGCAGAGCTGGGAGAGACGATGCGTCTACATGCCAAGCAACGCCCAGCACTGCCGCACCCCTCGAGCTGCAGAGAGGCCTGCCACAGATTCTGCCCTCACGCCCTCAGAACCGAGCAGGCATAAACTTCTGTTCTTTTAAGCCATCACTTTGGGGTTTGCTTTTCAGCAGCTACAGGAAACTTAAGAGCCTGTAAAGATCCACTGTGGCCATCCCCCTGTGGCTGACGAGCCTGGCCAAGCAGTGCTGTGCTCCCTACCCCCCTGCACTGCAGGCGTCAGGACTGACCCTCCCAGCCTGCAGCCAGGCCTCCATGGGAGCAAGGAGGCCAGAGTGCGTGGCCCGTGCGGGCTCCCAGCAGACCTGGGCTGGTGAGGTGGTGGACGGAAGCCTGGATTCAACCCTGAGCCCTGGAGAAGGAGGAGGAGCTGACCGCATTCAACTCCCAAAGCAGAGCCAGCTCAGCCCGGGCTGCCCAGCACCCACATTCCAGCCACTCCCGTGGCCTGTGTCCCCTCCATATGGGTCCCTAGGACCAGAGCCATACCTAGGACCTGGTATTTAGGGTTTAATGCTTAAAATTTCCAAGACAGGAAAACTTCATTGTAATAGCTTCCTGCCCAGCAGGTCCCACCTCTGCTCTGGTCTCTGCAGATGTCTTTTGGCCCAGTGGGAACTTCTGAGCAAGGACAGCAGAGGCCTGGAGGGGCTTTCTTTTGCCTTCAGGAAATGTTCCATGTCCATATCTTGGTTTTCAAAGCCCTCCACACCTATGTCACCTCTGACATGTGTGTGTGCATGCACACATATCTCGCACAGAGAGCACACACAGCACTCACACATCTCACACATACATACACACACACACAGAGGACATGCACACTATACATATGCATGCACAGCACACACATGCATGGCACACATGCCATAAATACACATACGGCACACACATATCACACACATGCATACATACACATTCACATACGCACCACACAAACATACTCACACACATACGCCTTTCACGACAACTACCTCAAACCCTTTAGACTTTCCTTAAAGAATCCCTCCGCCCCCCACCACCTTCTCCCCTTCCTGCCTCCTCCCTGCCCTCCCTGCCCTCCCTGCCCCGCTCTGCCCCTCCCACCCGTTCATTACTTTCCTTTGGAAGCTTTCCTTTACCCTTGGAGGCTGTATTCAGTACCCTTCCCGGTGGTCTCCACAGCCCCTATCACTACCATGCTGCTTCATTTGCTGGATTATAAACCCTTGTTTACTGCCCAGGCACTGTGAACGCAGGGCCATGCTGCATGGTTCCCTAGCAAACCCCACACTTTCAGGGGCTCCTACAGGTGAACTTGTCTCTTTGGCCCTTGACTCCCAGCATGAGCAGATTCTGTTCCCTGTGCTTTGAATACCCTTCCTGCAGGCCTTTCCTGCCTTACTCCTCCTGACCAGAAGCCCTCCCCGGCCCTGACCTCCAGGTCTGAGCTGGAGTCTACAGGGGGCCTGGAGTTTCATCTGGGACCAGGACCGCCATGCCCTGTGTGGCCGCAGGCAGGTCAGTGGTCCTCGGTGCCCGGTGTTCACAGGGAAGGAGGGCCTTCCGCTCTTCCCAGCTCAAAATCCCATGACAACCATGTGATTGAGGGACTCAGCTGAAAAGCAAGTATATCAGCCTAGGGAGTTTGTGGCCGGTGTTCTACAGGAAGCTTAGCACTCCCGCAGCAGGCGACTCTGCCCGAGTGCCGGGACCTTCAGCGTCAACAGGGACGCAGGGGGCCCCAAGCAGCACCAGTGCTCATCGGCAGGGCAGCTCAGAGCCCTTTCTGCATGAGATCGCAGTTAACGAGGCAGCGAATGAGCAATTTGGCCAAAGCCACCCAAGCTGCTGAACTGCCAAGCACCCAATTAACACTCCTCATTAGTCTAACTCAATTAGGGACTGATGCTGTCATTATTAGTTACAATTTATCAGGGAAAATAAATAAATAAATGCTAGCAAGGATTTCAGGTGATTTGTGGTAAAAGGCATGTGTCAAGCAAACATTAGAAACTTTGGGGGGATCCCAAGTCAGCAGAGAAGGGGCTAAGGCGTGTTAAGAACCTACACGGGGCCGGTAACCCGTTGTCTCCGGCCAGACGTGCCGTCAGAGTGCTCATAGTGTCCGTCCGCAGCGCACAGCCAGAGGTCTGTGAGGGCCCTGGGATGCTGCATTTTTCAAAGCTCTCTGGCAGAGTCTAATGTGCACTTTGCTGGACCCTTTAAGGAAAGTCCTTGTGTGACTGCGTCTTCAAAGACTCTAGTGGCCAAGACTGCAAGCCCAGTTTCACAGCTCAGGCAAACCAGGCTCTCGGGGACAGACAACACCAGAGCCAGAGGCCAGAGACAAGCTGGGAACCCAGAACATTCAGTGCAAAGCCTGGCACTGCCCGCCATGGGCCTGCTGGGCCTGCCCGCTCTTCCCTAACTGCTGACCTTCTCTGAGTGCCCTTAGCAAATGCTGTTGCAAGAACAAACAGCTAGTGTGACATTAAAGAACTCTGGTTATACTTGCAGGAGCAAGATACTGGAAAACAATCAGATAGGGGGAATAATCAGAATTAACTATGGTCACTACAGAGAGTGATCGTTCCGGGTACCACTATCCTTATCTGACAGGAAGACCCTCTTTGGCAGAAATGGTTATTAACTGCCCAATACGCATCCTCCCCTTTTTCCTCTATAATAGGACCATTTTCTTCAAGGAGACAATCTGATCCATTAAATAGTCACTTGCAGTCAGAAGTAACCAGTTCTGGCCAATGAGATTTTAGTCTGCTGGAGGCTTCTAGAAGTCTTGCTTTTTGGATGGGAGGGAATAACAACAGAAGGTCCCACCTTTCTCCCCTTCCCCACTTTTCTTTCCCTCCTACCTTGAACACATATGTAATGTCTGGGGTTGCAGCAGCTCCTTGTGACCATGAGGCCCAGGGCATCTCAGCGATGCTGCACCTGTTATAATGGAGTCATCTACCTTCAAATTTTGTGTGATGTGAGAAAAAACAACCCCTCTTTATTCAAGCCACTATTAAGTAGATTTTCTATTTCTTGCTGCTGGGAAAATACCCATCTGATACACAAACCAGATGACCATTTTTGCAGCACAGAAAGCCCATGTGGGCTCTGATCCATGGTGGTCTTTCTACAGTGATCAAAAATTGGCCTCAAGAAAATATTCCTTTAGGTGAACATTTTACTCAATAAACATTTATTAAATGCCTGCCAAGGGCCTGGCAGGATGCTAGTCAAGAAAATATGACACTCCCTTAGGAACTCAAGGTTGCATGGGATAAACAATGCTCAAGAATCAAAGCAAAGTCCCACACTAGGGAGTCGCTGGGCCCTACCTGGCCGGGCCCCAACCCCCTCTAAGCAAATTGTTACTCTCCTCCTTGCTGGCTTCCCCTACTGGCCTCTGTGCCACCCTCTGTCTGTCATGCTCTTCCCCACACGCCCAGTCTCGGCGCTCTCCCCCTCTAGGCTCTGCTCGTGGGTCACCGTATCAGACGAGCATCCCGAACTTCCTATGAGGAAGGGCGAACACCTGCTCGGACCCCTCCTCCCTGTGTCCTCCCTCAGCCTGCCCAGCTCCTGTCCCTGAGCAGGCTTCTTGGTTTATTGCTTTATCCTGTTGGTCTCCCTGACTGCTGGCAACCCCATGATAATAGGGACTGTTCTCTTTTACTCCCTGCCCCATCCTCAGTGACTGAACAGTGTCTGCACACAGCAGGCGTTGAGCTGATATCTGTAGCTGGCTGATGAATGAATGGGTGATTCTTATTTAGGAAAGGGTAGTGCTTTAGGAAAGTGGGAAAGTGGGAGAGGTGAGCACGGGGGCTAAGGGGCCTCAGAAGAGGATCCCGGCCAGGACGTGTGATTAGGGAAAGGTGTTCTGGAAAAGGCTGCATCATCAAAGGTTGGCTTCGTGAGGATGCGGGTGCAAACACGGGGAGGGAGAAGGAGGTGCATGACTGGCAGAGTGCCCAGCCCCTCTGGAAGTGCACAGATGGAACAAGCCATGGTGCCTGTTAGCATGTGTTAGAAATGTTCTCATCTGTAAAATGGGGGTAGGAGTTACTTATTGTAATGGGTGGTTATGAGGGTTGCCTGGTAAGTACTTACTAAATTACACATTTTTAGTGTGATTATGACCATCATCTGTGCATGCCCTGAAGGTACAAGCAGAGAACACTGAAGAGACATGCAGGACTGGTCCAAGAAGGACCTCAGAACAGTTTCAAAGTCATCTGGTGTGATGGTTAATATTCTGGCCACAGTGCCCAGATATGTGCCAAACACTATTCTGATGTGTCAGTGAAGGGGCTTTTGGATGAAATTAAGTTTGATGAATTTAAATCGATGGACTGTGAGTAAAGCAGATTGCCTCCATAATGTGGGTGGGCTTTACCCAATAAGGTAAAGGCCTGAACAGAACAAAAGACTCATCTTCTCCAGAGAGCTCTGGAGGGACACAGGACACAGACACATACAGAAAAGACCACTAGGACACAGGGAGAAGACAGCCACATACAGAAAAGACCACTAGGACACAGGGAGAAGACAGCCGTCTACAAACCAGGAGGGAAATTGACAGCAGTTGGCCTTGAACCTGAACTGCAACATTATTTTTCTCTGGGTCTCCAGCCTGACAGCCTGTCCTGAAGACTTTGGACTTGTCAGCCTCCATCATCATGTAAGCCAATTCCTTAAGCCCATCCCTATCTTCTATCTATCTATCTATCTATCTATCTATCTATCTATCTAAATACCCCATGACTAATACATGTGTCAATGAGCCAAGATCAGGATTCAGCTGCTGAAATCAACTTTCACAGGCCCAGGGAGCTGCCAAGGCCACCCGTGCTGGGCATCTGGCCTTCCCTCGCAGTGCCCCGAGGAGCAAGGCAGGAAGCTCAAGCTGCTTGGGGCCTTGATTTCATAATACTTGTCCTTGTCAGCACATAGGAAGACACAGCGCCCCTGGGGAGGCATCTCTTCACTGGGGCATAGCCCCACTGGGTTCACAGCTGTGCTCAGAGCCAAGCCAGCCTCTTCTTGGGAAACTGAGAAACAGCGCATCTCCCCACTGACCCTTCATCTGTGAGCTCTGGCCCGCTCAGGCAGTGCTCACTGGGGTTCACCCGAGACATTCACAACAGACATCGTGGGGATGGTGGTGGAGGATGAGGTGACAACGGTGAGCGAGGGGCAGGCGATAGCCAGCCTTGAATGATGTGTTTCCAAGGTGGGTGTTGTGAATTGAACTGTGTTTTCCCAAGTCCACCCACTGAAGCCCCACACCTGCAGGACCTCAGAAGGTGATTGTATCCGAAGATGGGGTCTTCCGGAGATAATTTAAGCTAAAATGGAGTTGTTAGGGTGGGCCCTAACCCAGTATGACTGGTGTCTTTATGAAAAGGAAATGTGGAGACAGACACACACACACACACAGATCATACGAAGACCCAGGGAGAAGACAAAGTAAGTAGAGGGGCCGTGAGGGAACGAAGCCTGCAGACACCTCGATCTCAGACCTCTGGCCACTAGAACTAGGAGGCAGCCACTCCTGTTGTTGAAGGTGCAGCCTGTGGGGTTTTCTCATGGTGGTGCTAGCAAACTAATGCAGGTGGCTTTTGTCCTGAGGTGCTGGGAGCCAGTGAAAGGTTTTAAACATGGATCCTAGGTAGACAACTTGTGAATAAACATATAAAAGAAAGAAAACAAACAACATGGAAAACTTGGGTTTTGGGGAGAAGAGGGCTCTTTCTGACAGCAGGATGGAGGAGAATTTGGAGGCTATTCCAAGAGGTGATCATGTATTTTATGAATAAATTAATGCCACTGCTTACACACACATGGCGATCTCCCAGAGTCACAGGGGACAGCAGTGTCAGAAAATGCCAAAGGAAGTCATGGGGACAACCCAGGACCAGCCCCATGCCTCTGATGCCCTTAGGGCTCCAAATGTGTCCTTTAGGGTGAAGCAAGGTTGGAACCACTCTATGGTCGTGAGCAGGCTGGGGAATGTCCTGCAGACGGAATGAGAATTCATTATGGGAAGATGTCAGCAAATGAAAATGAGCAACGAAGTCTGTCAAACTGGTCAGAGAAGGATCATTCGCTCTGGCTGATGCTTGAAAGGCATCCATGAATGAGCCTGCCTGTCCTGTGACACTTAGCTCTTAATAAAGTGACTCCCAAGAGCCACCGAATTCCCCCAAAGTATGCCTCAGTCAGATATGGCCTAATGAATATGAAATTAATAAATATTTCATTAAAAATAAATGGGTTCCACCCTTTATAAAAGATGTCTGCAAGAACAACAAAGGTTTCTAGTAAAGTGTCATGTTTAAGAACTCTAAAAGTGATTCCTATATAAGAGTAACTCCTCACAAGCTCAGATAAGCCAGGCAACTTGCCCAGGCCTTCTACTTAAGCCAGAACTCCAACTCAGCTCTATCAGATTTGGGAGCAGAATCTCTCCAACAGTTGTGCCTAAACTGATTAACTCATGCATTTTCCTAAAAAGAGCAACCGTATATTCTGAGCCCCAGCCTGTGGCAGACACAGTACTGGCTGGGCATCTTATACCCATCTGCTGCTACTTGCCCCAGTACTAGCTCCGTTCCTGCCACAAGACCTTTGCATCTGCCACACCTTTTGTCTAGGATATCCTTCCCCCCAGATCTTCATATGGCCTGTTTCCCTCCTAGCAGTTAGGTCTTAGCTTAAATGTCTCCTTCTCAAAGAGGCCTTCCCTGTTGCCCTCACCTCCAAGGAAAGCTCCTATCCCCCAGATTTTTGCTCTACACACTTTCTGCAGAGCTTTATCATCACTGAAATCATTGTGTTTGTTTATGGGTTTGTTTCGCCCACAAAACTGTCAGCTTTGTGGCATCAGGGACCTTGTCCTGCTTGTTTGCTGCACCATCACAAGTACCCAGAATAATGCCAGGACAGAGCAGTTGTCATAAACTTCTACTTTTTAACTCAAAATCCTGCTATTTGTTCCACCATGCCACCACTATGCTGGAGAACCAGCAACTTAAAAGATCAACAAACAAAAAATTTCCAAATGATTACATTTTTAAGGATAAAAAAACCCAAAGTCAAATGTTTCTGAACAAACTTATAAGCATATATATGTAAAATCTACTCTCCACCTAATTCCAAAATGGATTTGTTGCAGTCTGGGTACTAAATTGGTTATTCTGCTACTAACCAAAAATTTTTTTTTTACACTATGAACTCCCATGCAGATGTGGAAATCTGGAAGGAATGTGGAATGAGACAACTGATAATCTACGTGGATAAGAAGCGATTATGCATAAGGCAGGGCTGGGTCTGCAGTTATCATTTGTGCAACTCCTGCTCAATTTTATCCAAGGTCTTCCTTTGGCAGACATAAAGAGCTACTATCATACAACTCAGTGCCACGTTCTGTCCTTTTTCTATGTGCAGATTGCCTCTGGCTATTCCATGAATTTTAATTAACCCCTGTTTATTTTGCTTCAGTCCTATGACTCTTTAAGCATGGGGCCTGACCGCAAGTCCAAGAAACATACTTTTGAAGCCCACTTCTCAGAAAGTTCTGCCAAAGGTATCTTTCTCCTTCCCTTGAAAATAATTACCCTGTTGACTTCAAAGTTAGTGCAGAATGTTAGGGACACTTCGCCCTGAATTCTGCTGGTGCAGAAGCAAAACTTCCACTGGCTCCACCATCCAAGGAGTCAAGAGGAATGTGGAGGGTGGAGAGTGAGGCCGAGAGGAAGGGTGGTAATTATAGGAGCAACTGGGAAACTTGAGTGTTTGTAGCTGGGGACGGAGGAATGTGTCAGGACCTTAACCAGCGGGTGATTGGCCAACCAGATCTCATCAGTTGATTGGTTAATTGGATGTGTATATATGCATATATTTGTATATGTGTACATGCATATATATATGTGTGTGTGTGTATGTATCTATATACAATATGTGTGTGGGTACATATACATAAGTATCTACATATATATATATACACACATATATATAGTTTAGAAGGTATATATATATATATACATATATACTACTTAGTGGTGTGTGTATATATATGTATATATACTCTTAAAGAGTATGTATGTATATATGTGCATGCATATACTATGAGTATATGTATCTATATATGTATACATATATGTGTATATACACTGCTGACTATATATGCATACACATATATGTGTGCACATATATACTGCTTAGCATGTGTATGTGTATATATATTTATATACTGCTTAGTCAGTGGGTATATTATGCATGTACATTATGCATATATGTGTGTATATAAATATATGCACATGTGCGTGGGTGTGTGTGTGCATACAGACACCTTAGCAGGTGTTGTAGGTACAACCATGAACAATGAGAAAACTGCTGCCCTCACAGAGCTTGTGTTCTGGTGCATGAGGCCAACAGCCAAGAGGACAAATGAATAAACACATAATAGGACCCTAGAAAGGGTACAAGACAAGGATGCTTGGGCAGATCGAGTGGGGTGGGTGTTCAAGTAAGGCCCCACGGGGAGGCATCTGAGCAGAACCTGTACGGTACGAGCCTTTCAGAGACACGGGGAAGGTAATGAGATAGAGGGGACAGCAAGTGTATAGGTTCCGAGTTAGAAATCGGCTCAGGGTGTTTGAGAGGTGAGGAGGGCCGGGCAGAGTGAGCAGGAAGATGGAGGGGCCCAGAGGGGTCAGAGCAACAGGCATGAGCCAGCTCATAGGGCTTTGCAGGCCGGCATTCACTGTGAGTCAGGGGAAGCTGCTGGACGATCAAAGCAACAGCTGCGTGGTCTAATTCATGCTTTATCACATCGCCGGCAGTGTGCACACCGGGCCTTTCCTCCTCTCTCTCTCTCTCTCATCCATTTACAAGGCAGCATTTTTTCAGCCTTTGCACATGCCACGCGCTGAGCCAGGTGCTGACAGGCCAGGGTGGATGATGTGACCCGTGCCAACCTCTCGGGCACCTCACAGTCTGATGGTGGAGGCAGACCACATGAAGACCACCCCCAGGTGGACGTGCTGTGAGGGACAGCGAAGCAAAGCTAAGAAAACCAGTTGTTCTTCCTGGCACATCCCTATCCAAACCTTTTCAGAACTCAACAGGCCACCCAGGACAATCCCAGCCACGCTGGCTTCAAGATGACATGAAAGGCATGGGAAAAATGCCAACCCTATGCCAGGTAGTGCCAAGGCTGCACGGTCTCTGCCCCTTATTTTCACATTAAACCTTTGAGACCACATGAAATAATGTGTCTTTATGGCTGAGTAATATTCCATTGTGCATATGTACACTGCTAGTGGTCACAGTGGGGGTGGGGGGGTGAGGACTTGATAATATGGGTGAAAGTTGAACCACTGTTTTATGTATTTGAAGCTGTCATAATTGAATAGCAATGATAATTTAATAAAAAAGAAAAGGTTAAAATAATAATAATAATAATGTGTCTTATTTTGCAGAGGAAGAAACAGAAGTTTGCAAAAGCTGTAGGATTGGCCCAAGTTTACATGGTCAGAAGCAGCAAAGCCAGAATCTGGGCCCAGGGCTCCCCATCTCAAAAGCCCACACTCTGTCTTCTATGCTTTGGTGCTTTCAAAACCATAAGTCCAGTGTTGTTGGACACTGACGGACACCTCCTCTGGACCCCTATGCTTTCCTGCTGATATGCATATGACTATGCATAGTTTCTATCTAACTTCGGCACTAGGGAGGGACATGTGGAAACAAAACAGGCTGTGTGTGGCGGTGGGGTCCTCTCCAAGCCTCCTATTCATCATGCATAAAGTGGAGATAAGGCCCAGCATACTGGGGTGTTAGGGGGACAAGGCTGAAAACAGATGGCCTGTTCCCAGGACGGTGACTGTGAGCTTCCGATGGGTCAGGACTCTCCAGCTTGCAAATGGTGGGAGCCTAACATGATGCTGTGTGAGAAAAAAGGATGTCAGTTCCTTTAGATGCAAGGACAGTGGACAGCTCACAGAACTGGAAGAACTCAAAGACAGCAGCCCTGGGGGTGCCTGCCCATGTCCCCAGTCATGCACCTCCACACATCTCAGGCTGGTTACTATGAACACCAGTGACTCTCTGGTGGAAGGCTTTTTCCCTGTCCTAAAGCAACCAGAAGTGCAGGAGAGGTTACGCTGCTCAAAGCAGCCCCCATCAGTGCTGAAAGAGGAACTGTGCATAAACACATCAGTTCCTCTACCCTTCAGCTGCCCCGAAAGCACACTCAGCAGGGACTCTTACGGTCCCGCATGTAGGCGAGCCCAGGTACCACAGTGGTGAGTGGCTTCACCAAACACCTGTCATTAGGTGCCTTTCTTTCTATGTCACACTCCATCTCCTTTGCAGGTGTTTCCTGGGATCACCTCCTGATAAACTTCTTGCATTCAATTCTTCCTCTCAATATCAGCTTCTGGAGAAATTCAAGCTCAGACAGTCACCAGCAGGGCCAGGACTAGGGTCAGGCAAGCAAGGAGTCTAGACTGCAAAACGTAGCATCTGCAGGACCCTGGGGGCACTTCTTCCCCCAGATGCCTCACGTGCTCACCCTAGTCCTGATCCCACCCTACAGGGAGTCCTCTCTCCACCCACCTCTTACATCTGTTTCTGTGTCTTTATTTGAGGCCTCATTCTTTCCTTGTACAGACAGGCCTTTACCTCCACCAATTGCTGAGAAAAATGGCCACCGACAAGTGCGAACCTGTTTTCTTGAAGCACATCATTCATGTGGGAAAGAGAACAAGTCTTTCACCGCTGATCCCATGGAAGAATTCTAAATGGCTGGTCTTGGGGCCCACGACCACTCTTTAGAGCAAATGCCGGTCTAGCTGAATGTGGTCCACGTGGCAGCCACGTTACATGCCCATCTTGGAGAAGGATGGGGGCGGCAACAGTGACTGATAGTCCCCTGGGCCCACATGAAGCAGGAAGCTCTTCTCCAAAGGAAAGGGGTGCTATGGTACTAAGAAAGGGGACAGAGAGGCATGCTGGACAGTCAGAAACAGCAGTAATGACAGTTCACTAGGGTTTCCCCATTCCCTTTCCTTTTTACAGAGGGGAAACTTAGCTTCAGACTGGTTAATTTGCTTTGCCAAGTATCAACAACTAATATATAGCAGAGTTGGCCTGGCTCCCAAATCTAAAGTGTTTCCACTGGATATATAGAAAGTGATCTGTTGTGCCTCAACTGTCCAAGAATTCAGTCATAAAGGGGTCATAGAAAAAAATCACAGTAAATACTTGCTAAAAATCAATGGGTTGTCTGCAGCTATTTACTTTGGTGCTGCACTGAGGAAGCACAACTTCTCCCAGCATGAAAGTGAAATGAGATTTCTGTGAACTGACATGTGCTCTTTCCTGATAACCAAGCCTATTGTCATAGTTTAACAATGAAACGCCTTTCTTGAAAAGTCTTAATAAATGCCAGATATTGAACCTGCTAAAGGCAGAAAGCAAAGCCAGAATATCCATTCAAAAGTCTTCATCCTATGCCAGCCCACCTCCTTCAATTTAGTAATAGTTACACAGACTTCATCTGCATTTACCATGAAAGGCAGTGATTATTTGATATTTTGACCAGAACAAAGCCATATTTTATTGCTTTGAATAAATTAGCCTTATCCTCAATACTGAATGTTTGTGTGCATTCTGCATAAATTTGGGTATTATCAAGAAACTGCTATAACCAAAAAGGGACTTAAAAATAGAGCCTATGTTTTATTTTTTATTTACATAAAAGATCCTTTTTAGCCATAGTTTTAATATATTTATGGTCTGGACTATAAATTCTGAGAGCCAAGCCAGCAGGCAAGCAGAAGCACAGTTGTAGACAGAAAACGTATACCAATTGGGGTTATGACCAACTTTGACATCATATGGCCACATGCTAACAGATTTGGCAGTGTGCTATGAAAGGGTGCAGAGGGCCCAGATCCAAAATCATCTGTGATGTGGAGGTAAAAGAGATATGCCTCTATGTGGTGCCAACTGTTACAGATTAAAAGAGATGCCTCAATTTTCCTTAAGCCATGAAATGCTCAACATTAGGATAAGAAACAACAGAGAGTAAAGGTTCAGCAGGGTTTTAAGTGTGTTCTTGCTGTTGTCGACATATGGCCACTATCCACGAGATTATAGGCAAATCTCTTAATTCTCTCAGCTAGAAATCCCAAGACGGGGATCCTCAAACATAATACATGCACCCTGTCCAAGTCTCTGTCCCACTCCTGAAGGTCACATATACGGAGCAAACTATAAGCAGTCCAGCAAAGAAGGAAAAAGAAGTAGATTGAGATTTGTGTGCCTGCCCAAGAGGCAGAATATGCAGTGTAAGTCCAACCAAGTTAGTTGCTTATTAAGAATAGTTTTCAGAGACTTCCGGGAATATGGCGACGTGAACGGACCAGCAGAAAAATTCCTCCCAACATTATATTTATTCACGAAAATACAGCAAATACAACTATCCCTAAAAGAGAGACCAGAATACACACGAAAGTGCACAGAGTACAGCTACACCTGTGGGAACTTGGCAGCCGGTGAGGCGGACGGGATACGGAGCGGTGACCCGGTGGGACGGAGCGCTCCCCCCACCCCAGAGCTCCGGCGGCCAGACACTCCGGACAGAGGACTCGGCACCCAGCAAGGCGGGACGGAAACGCGATCCAGCGAGACCAGAGCGCCCCCTCCACCCCAGCACTCCGGCGAATGTCCCGGCAAGGCGGGTAAGGTACGGAGCCGCGACCCGGCGGACCGAGCGCTCCTCTCCCCCAGCGCTCCAGCGGGAGGAGAGGATTCAGAGCCGGGAGGGAGTGGAAGTCTGCACCGGGAGCGCCGACACACAGCCTGCGGTGTAGCGGAGATAGGAGAGACAGAGGGCACAGGGTCCCAGCCGGGAACGTGCAAGTTGCCCGTGGCAGGCTCAGGGAAGGAGAAGGAAAGGAGAAAAAAGGGAAGAAAAGCGCGCGCTCTACCTCAGCGGTCTTAAAGAGACAGGAGCTCAGTAGAGGGGCCGGATAGCCCCGCAAACTGAGCCCAGCACGCTGGGAGTCCTGGGGAGCTTTGGACCCCTTGGCTGGCGACTGGGAAAGGGTGCCTGCCATTGAGACCCCCACGGAGATCAACAGCTTCCCATTGTTCCCAACCCAGCCAGAACTATAGAGTGGCGCTGGAATAGTGGAGCAACAGCGCCACCTACAGCACTCGCGCGGAACCCACTCTCAGTGGCTTTTTTTTTGTTTTTTTTTGTTATTGTTTTTTCTACCCTTTCTTTTCCTTTTTTTCTTTCCCTCTCTTTCAACAGCCTCCCATTCATTCTCACCCTGGCCACAGCTTTAAAGTGCCGTGTGGAGCGACGTGGCCACGGCTCTGGAATAGTGGAGCAATAGCGCCACCTACAGCATTCACACAGAAACCACCCCCGGTGGGCGTTTAGGTGTTTTTTTGTTTGTTTGTTTTGTTTTTTTTGTTGTTGTTGTTGTTGCTGTTTTCTTTTACGTGTTGCTGCTTTTTCTTTTTCTTTCTTTTCTTTTCCTTTCTCCTTTTACTTTTTTACAATTAGTAGAAATTTCTTTTTTTTTCCTTTCTCTCCTTTCTTATCTCTCCTTACTACCAACAACCAATTCTATAGTGATGAGAAGACAGAAGAATATGATACAGACAAAGCTTCAGACAAACACCACCCCAGAGAAAGAAGCTGAAGAAATGGACATGCACAGTCTTCCAGAAAAAGAATTCAGAATAAAAGTCATAGCCATGCTGACGGATCTACAGAAAAATGTGCAAGAGCTGAGGGAGGAAGTGAGGGAAGTGAGGAAAGACAATGCAGAAATGAGACAAGCCATCGACGGGCTCAACAGCAGATTGAATCAGGTTCAAGACACAATCAAGGAATTACAAGACAGGGACCAGGAATACAGAGAAGCTGAGGCAGAGAGAGATAAAAGGATCTCTAAGAATGAAAGAATATTAAGAGAACTGTGTGACTAATCGAAACGGAGCAATATTCGCATTATAGGAATACCAGAGGAAGAAGAGAGAGAAAAAGGGATAGAAAATGTCTTTGAAGAAATAATTGCTGAAAACTTCCCCATGCAGGGGAAGGAAATAGTCTCACAGTCCACGGAAGCCCACAGATCTCCCAACACAAGGGACCCAAAGAAGACAACACCAAGACACATAATAATCAAGATGGCAAAGATCAAAGACAAGGACAGAGTATTAAAGGCAGCTAGAGAGAG